>JBAMJV010001014.1:0-437849 GCA_037951105.1 Echinarachnius parma | reverse complement strand
ATGCACCCAGTGCCGTGCACTCGATCTGTGACACAGATGTATTCTTCTTCTTGCTGATTATTATGTCACTTTCATTTGGTTGTGACGTGCAGGATGTGATGTGTTTTAACCCGTTACTTCATGTAACTTAGCATAGCCTATACATTACTTTTTCTTTGTACATTTGATTTTTTGATTTTGATATTTGATTGTAATCCCATGCTGGGGGATTGAAAATCAATACATTTAAAATGTAATTAAAATCGAAATTGAATTACTACGCATTAAATAGGTCGGAATTAAATAAATTGCCAGGGGACGGGTCAACAAGTGCTAATAATGATCGATGATGGGTATGGGCCCGAGTTTTCGCAGACGACACCAAATCCTGGGTTCAGTGTGGACCTAATGCGTACAATATATACTTGAGGAGAATGTTATGAATTCGCCAACAGGTGTTAGTATGTATACATACAACGTGTATACAGGCCTATAATAATTAATATTACAGCTAATAGCGCAGCAGCCGCCTCCGCCTTTACCGATCCGTTAAACTACTTACGGCCAATTAGCTAACATATTTGGATAACACCGTATCCAATTAATCTCTATCGCATTATGCAGTTTGGGAAACAGATCGTTAATACAAATTGAAATTAAATTAATTTTGAAAACGCATTGCCACACTTCTCTAGTAACTTAAACTGCTTTTATCCAGATATATCAATGAATTGCGCTGTAAATCCAATCGTTTTCTTCCCGTGTCTCGTTAATGTATATTATGACTGGCATAGCATTATGTTCAGGACTTGGCCCGAAAAAAAATCGTGCTTTTGTAAACTAAGAATGCATTATATATACATTATATACACTGGCGTAAATCTGTTCGGAAAGCACAATGCATTGGGGGGTCGAGCAATTGTTCACAAACCGTTTGTGAACAATTGCTCGACCCCCCAATGCATTGTGTTTTCCGGACAGATTTACGCCAGTGAATATACCAAAACCAAGTAGGCATGCATGGGTTAAACCAATACAACAAAATAAGAGTATCACAACGTTGTAGTTATTAATGCATGAGTCGAAGATAATTGTTTAAATAATTGTATTCCATTGTCGTAATCGTATTATTGCTTATTCATGGTGTATGTTTACAAAAGCATGCAGACGCACTGATTAAATTTAAAGGAGCTGCAACTCTGACCCCGGCCAAGGCTTCATCAGCCCGAGAGTCAACATGACTATTGGCATTTAATAGTTTCTTGCTATCGATCGGCGTGTTTACCTATGCCGTGCCGTGGTGGTTCTGCCCCCTAACTATACACTAAAACTCTGGCTTATAGTTTTCCTTCTAAATCCACCTCAATTTGTCTTCGTTTAATTTTGCTAATGCATTCACGCATTCACGCCAATTCACGCCAATTTTATAATATGACGCTTTCCCATAATCACAATCGTAATGCTCAAACTGCGGGTAATTGATTTATGCTAGTATTATTTCTATACCTCTACGTTACATGTTTTATTTTTTTTGTTTTAATACAGGCGTTCATCGTTTCTTTATGTCTATTCTGTCAGTCATATATAACATGCAAATCTGAGTATAATCCTTGTGCTGGACTTGTGGTTTTACTTTCTGCTTTCTCACTCATATTACAGTAAACGCCAGTCCTAATCAATTATTATATCCACGATCTTCCGATGTTTTCTCCCAAGCAGACAATACTATTATGATTCCTAATCACCCTCTACATCATAAACGTGTTGGTTTAATATATGGTCCTCAAAATTCTCACTTCCTAACTCCAATGCTTTCTTCCGAGCACGCGTAGCTTTCAGTTCGGAATGTTGCTATCTCACCGAGACGTGAAATTCCCGCTCAGAAACTGGACATCCCACACAAACAGTATAATTCCAAATGATTATAATTACTCTTTGTTACGGTAATTCAGATCATCACCTTGCTAGCAATACTTTTTCCCGAGCAGACAAAGATTTCCGGTGGTATATATATACTCCGCAAAAAAAGAAACTGGACACTTGTATGAGACCAAATATTTCGTATTCATTAACGATAAAATATATGATATTGTATATCAAATTAAAGATAAAATTACCCTCTTCAATATTCGCATGAAATCCAGATGAAATCATTCATGCATGACTTGTCACGGTCAATTAACCACACCAAGGTCTGTTTTCAAAAATAGCAAAAATGGAACATCCACTCAACCATATAAATGTTGATAAGCATAATCTAAAACGCTATATTCATGAGATGGCATAATTTTTCATTACAAATGTGACCTTTTCTATCTTCATCTCATTAAAGAGTATAAATGAAGACAAATTGTCAACGTTATAGGTGTTATTTTCATCCAAAAGTAACACAATGGGGAATTCCAAGGCGAAGCTTTATTAGTCAAAACCACAGTTTGTGCCCTTATTTCAGCATGAAAATGGTATAAATTCTTCTTAAGAATTCTACCGTAGTCCAAAGATCTTCAAAACCTGAAGTCACCCTTGGTCAAACAGTTGGGCAGTCTTTAACATGACATTTCTCTAGGTAAATATGGTTAAAATTGCAGGGTACACATGGAATAGACTAGCTTCATGCCTCTAATACAGACCAGTATGATAATGCTCTCATAACCCGGACCTCTTTTATTGACAAATTTGTATTTCCAGAGTTTGTTCATAACAATAAAGTTGAATTATGTCATAACTTACTTGCCCCGCTCATCTTGTTTTAAGTGAAACGCTTACTATCATTTCAGTCGAATAGTGTGGTCCTCCATTGTTTTGCTATTTTTGAAAACAGACCTTGCTATTGTTAATTGACCGTGGCATTTCATGCATGAACGATTACACCTTTAAGTTATACCCTGCATATAGAGGACTAAATTCCCTTTAATTTGATATATGATCATGTACACTTTATCGTACATTAATATGAAATATTTCAACTTATACAAGTGTCCAGTTTCTTTTTTTGCGGAGTATATATAGTACCTCCTTGGTTACATAATAAATATATTCCCGGAGTAAATGATGTGGGTCGTGGGATCACACATCTTTGCCATCATATACCGTGATGTGACATTACCTCACCGATCGCATGTATAGTTCAGTCATGTAAAGTCATCACCAATATCATTAATAAATATCATCATCTTCAGGTCGCTTCAAGCTTATTTCTAAAAACAAATGTAATCCCACACGTTATACCCTGGAGGTATTCGACATAATAATCCTTTATTATAAACTTATTTTCTAATGATAATTTCCACGCATTATAGAAGTACTGAAGTAGTGTGCGTAAGTGTAATTACCATGATGATAGCGTTAGAGCATCTTCTCTCTGAAATGCAAGCAAGGATTTTAATCAGGCTTTACTGCACTATCACGGACAAACATAATACTCCGTGTATCTATAACATAAGATGAAGCGATGAAGGCACTGTGTTGATGCGGCGCGTATTCCATCATGGAGACGTGTTACCATGGAAACATCGTAGTCTATCAAATCTCGCGCGGGGCTCGCATCCCGATGATGAGGCGGCCCGTTATTGTAGGAGGATGGAGAATGGAGCTGGGGCATACTGTTATGGATCGAATTGAAATCTACGAAACGCAGGGGGAAAAAAGTTCGTCGTAATTATTTTAGAGATTCAGTTTCAAATTGAAGGTGACATTTGTCTGACTCTCTGGTGACTGGTGTATATAAAAGCATTGTCCATTATAACCTTTATGTTATTGTGTTTCTCCAAGGAGGTACTAGTAAGTACCTCCTTGGTTTCTCCAAGATAAGCAAGTTCCTTGGCTATATAATATATACATAAAGTACATATAATAAAGTACATAACAATGAAAATAGCAGTAAGAACAACAATAATATAACAATATAAACTTTTCAACGACTCCCCTATATACACATGCACTCAAACATACTCACATAGTCGATTCACACATGATAATTGATATACATACTATTATATTGGCGTATAATTATGTTTTGTAGGAAGTGTTTTCAACATAATATGTGTTATTTAATTTTTCCCAAGCAAGCGCCTTGATTATATAACATTAATATTTTAAAACGGATTTTGATAAATGCGTCTATTCACACCCAGACATGTGGGCGGTACATATGTTTTCAGGAAGAGTGTATAAAGCTCCAACAAAAATCAAAACCATTCATAAAGGAGATGAATTTCCAAGAAATTGTCATCGAAAGTTGTAGACTATTGTATACTGTATACTAGTCACTGAAACAATCGTGACTACCGTGAAAGAAGAAAACACTATAGATCTATTCAACCGACATGCGTAATACCACTTTTCTATTATTTTCCCTATTCTGTTTACATTTATTGGAGTTACTCTACCCTTTTGTAAATTATCACTTTAAGACAGTGTGCATATCAAAAGGGTGCCCACCTTATACAAACAGTTGTCATGACCTCATGATGTACCCAGAAGAATGACAAAGGCACTTTGGAATACCCCCGCATGATGGCGCATCCATCGTGTTGTGCTTTCCTATCAGATCGTAGTCGTTTTAAAGGGACAACTTCAATTATGTTTTTTTTTCTTCAATTATTATCAATTTGTATTCATATTATTAGTATGCATTATTAGTATTAGTGTTATTATTATTATTATTATCATTATTATTATTATTATTATTATTAATAATATTATTATCATTATTGATAGTATTTTGGTGTTGGCTCCCTTTAAACGTTCTGAGATAATGTGTACCGTAGATAGACTCCGAGTGCCTTTGTTATTTGATATGTAAACAGCTAGTCTGTATACTGTAGTTTCTCTATGTAAACAGCCAGTGCATGCGACCTGAATGACAATGGGCGAGGCTAACTGAAATGTCCAGCTGATGATGATTATCATAATGTACATGTAATGGAGCTTGACGTATACGTCATGTGACGTCATCAATGACATGCCCCCGCGCTTTTTAATTATCTATCATGTTTATTTTTGATAATCATCAAGTTCGTCCGAGGTTATTAATTATATACTTCATTGGTTACTTCTGTTGATTGGGTATTATTGTTTACAAGGTGGGGTTAGCTACTCTAGAAACGAGTACAGTAGTTGTTTTTCAAACATGTTTTTGTTATACAGCTCGTAAAATTATAGAGAGGGGATTATATATTATAGAAATTCATTAACTGTGTGTTTTAACGTCATAACTGTTATGGCGTTATACTCACACGGTTTGGTATTTGTAAACACCTCACCTTCTTATTAATGTGAATGAAATTGTCACATTTTACGTTTTTACTGCAATGAGAATGATTTACTATTTAACATCACATATTTCTTCATTAAAGATATCACGCTGTGTCATGTTTGCATTGGCGTACCCAGGAATTTTTCAAGGGGGGGGGGGGGGGGGGTATTTCGTCGGCCAAAATGTCCGAGGCCGAGGACGAGCACACTTGGTTGCGATACGTGTAAGCGGGGAGGGGGGGGGGGGGGTCCGTCAAAAATTGTCGAAGCCGAGACCAATATCCTTTAAAAAATGTTCGAGGCCGAGGCCAAGACCACTTGTTAAGTTGTGTCCTCGGGGGCCGAGACCATTGGTTATGATGGTCGAGACCCGTTAACATTTGTAAAGGGGGGGGGGGGGGGGTGTTTGAATCACACCCCCCCCCCCCCCCCCCCCCTGGGTACGCCTATGCATGTTTGGGTTCACACCTATAAGAAAAATATTTGTTCGATTACTCATTATTAAGAAATGATTGATGCTTTCACTTCGATGTTGTATTTAAAAAGAAAACCATGACTATTTCAGAGTACAAATGCTTTCACTTCGATGCTGTATTTAAAAAGAAAACAATGACTGTTACAAAATACAATTTTTTGGCCACTCAAATAGCCGGGGAAGAGAATGTAGGATCTTCCAAATGTTGATATAATGACAAACTATCACATAAAGGGATAGTACATTTTGGGTTTAATTACTATAAATTAACTTTTTTTCTTCTTCAATACACCGAAGTGGCATTAAAATTGTTTTTGGTGACCTTTTTATTGGATGATTATTATTTCAACCAAACATCTAATTCTTTTGTTTGGATTATAACAAAAAGAAATGAAATATTCAGGTGTCTGTTGTGTTGACGGCTACTTTTTGAATGAAAACAACCCTGTTAGTTAGCATACATTTTCACTACCATTCATACATTATTGAATTATAACTATTAGTTCTTAATGATAATTTACAAGTTTTAATTGCTAAAATTTAGTTTGACCCAAATTGTACGGTTCTTTTAAACTTGTCTAAATTTTCATGATGATACAATATTAATTTATGATTTCTATGACTTAATACAATTCTTGATTTCCATTCATAATAACTTACACCTTATTTTTTAATTCGTTGCATGAATTAAAAAAAAACAATTACTGACAATAAGTATCTGGCCCATGCAGTTACGTGTATTATTAATCGAATCCTTATGCATATTAATTATGACATAAAAGGTTGAAACACCCTGGCCCCGTTGCAGAAAGAGATGCACACGATTATAAGTTGCACTTAATTGCAAGTCGGTAAATTTGCACATATTTTGAACCAATCAGACCTGCGCATTTAGTCACATGATCTGGCTTACAATCAATTGCAACTTTACATTCGATTAAATATGTTATACTGCAACGGGGCTAATAGTAAGTATAACAAGCATACATGTTATAAGATACAATTTACAGCTATATATTGTCAGCGAAACAAATTTCATTGTAATGCTCGAGGAATTGATGATTATTGCCGGAACTTCGTGAAATGATGCTTCAATTTCATTTCCTGTGTTGGCAAATTATCTGCTATTTTATGTCGCCAGAGCTCTCTGGAGATCTAGAACCCATCGAGGGATAACCTCCGCCAAGAAGCAATATTCTCCTCCACCGATTCATCTATCGTATGGCCTATACATGGCCTAGTCTCACTTCACCGTTTCTCCTTCCGTTTCCTATACGTTTGACATCCGGAAGGTATACTAGCAGGAAACGAAATGGTGCCGACTATAAGTTCGAAATGGACTAGAAGAATACTTTTAATTCTGCTCCTTTTCGCGTGAAACAAAACGTCATTGAACTTTAAAATGTGCTATAAATTATAGCTACTGACCGTTTGGCCACATTCTGGTCGGAAAGGAAACCGAAAGAGAAATGGTGCAGTTGGACTGGTATATTAAAGCGGAAATTGTCAATAAGATATATATATATGCTGGGGAAAAGAATGATATAGTAAATTAAAACATATCCACGTTATGCTGTGCTGGTAATTATTCAAATCAATCTGTTCCTACTATATAGATAATGATGTTGCAATTTCCATATAATTTGCAGGGCCCTGTATATTCCCGTATATAGGCAAAGGGTTAATTCAAGATTCAAATTATACAGTTATATTTTCTCGCTATCAAATGACAACAATAGACCGCTTCTGTAATATATGCAAATAATATGCGTATGACATAAGACTCTTCGTTGGCAAGCTTAACAATAGTAACTAGGTCCGGCAAGCTAAGTTTGCCGGAGCTTGCCGGACATAGTTACTATTGTTAAGCTTGCCAACGGGGAGTCTGACGTCATACGCATAATATTTGCATACATTACAGAAGCGGTCTATTGCATCAACATTCTGAAAAGAAATACAAGCGACGAACCGCGTGGATAATTTCACTTGGAATTTAGATAAATGGAAACATTAAGAGCGATACTTACTTAATTATTAATTAAAGAGTAACTTAATATAACTGTACACATATCTCTTTAAATGTGATATTGGGCAGAGTTTTCGGCGCTACATTATTTAATATCCATTGCATATCAAATGTAATAACCGCTATGAATTGTTATATAACGCGATTATTGCCGTTGATGATGATGTTGGTTGTTTTGCTTTATTGGATTTTTTCGTAGGTGTTGCATTTGCAGCGTGGAGCAATTTTCACGTTATTGGTCTATACCTCATCAACTGGAGCGATGGCGTGGCGTTGTAATAGCAACGATCACATGACATGATATAATACGTTGTTGCACAGTTATGTACATGGTGATGGAATAGATGGAGCTATTGTCCATTGTTATTATTATTATTAGTAGTAGTAGTAGTAGTAGTAGTAGTATTATTACATTTATTATTATTATTATTATTATTATTATTATTATTATTATTATTATTATTATTATTATTATTATTATTATCATTATTATTATTATTATTATTACATATGTATTATTATTATCATTATTATTACATATGTATTATTATTATCATTATTACTATAATTAATTCGGCAATTCGTCAATAAACTAAACATTACATGTATATTTCAAGTAAAATCACCCCTGTTGATCCTCCTTAAGTTATTATTATTGTTTTCACTCGATGAAATTAAATTTTCATTTAAACAAATTGCTGAAAAGTAAATTCAAACATATGGGAAACTGCCCAGAAGTATATCAAAAGAAACAATGGGCGTAGGGGGCGTTCTTCTTATATTGTATTTCTGTGGAGGGGGGGGGGGGGGGGGGGGCTGAGATCTTTTGCCCGAATTTTCGAATGTTTACCTGAAAAGCAAGGGGGAAAAAAGAAGAAAAAAAGGTCATCGTTTCTTTTTTGCCCGAAAATTACATGTTTTCAATTGTGCCCGAATATGAGATGGTTCTGCCCGAAAATAATATGACACTGCTCAAACGTAACATGATTTTGCCCGAATGTGATATGATTTTGCCCGAATATGACACGGATTCGCCCGAATATGACATGATTTGCCCGAATTTCAGGTGGCCGTTTTCGAAACTCCAGGGGGGGGGGGGGGGGGGGCTGCAGCTCCCGCCTCCTACGCCGATGAAAGAAACGAAAACGAGCAAAGCATTACTGGCTTCCCCGGGAATCGAACCAGAGAATTCCAGATTTCAGGATTACCAGGGAAGCACATTTTCTTTGCAACGTTTTTATTTGAAATTGCTGGTACTCACAAATACAATAGTATGACTATCAAAATTGGCACGTAAACGATTTGCATAGTGATGTGAAAAGCAAAACCAATTATCCTTCTTACTTGACATGTATCATTTGCTTGCACCCCAAAACCCATAAGTAAATTATCTTTATAAGATAAAGGTTTATCTTTCTTTCCTTCCCATCATATATTGTCATTACATTATAGGCCTGATATAATGTCTGCACGCAATTACAATGGTATTTTCTACCTAATTTAACCTTTGGTTTGTGTATTGATTATTACTCATGTTATAAAGGTGTGAACATACAACTGATATTTTATGGTTCGAGTAGCAAATTATGCCCTACAGTAGTGTTGTATGGTTGTACCGATTAAGGTGAGAGGGCGCGAATTATTGTGTGTGTGGGGGGGGGGGGGGGGCACATAAGTATTATCTTATTATTATTATTACTATAATTTTACAGGCCAAAATAGCAGTGTGAAACGCGAATTTGAGTGGGTAGCTACGGGAATTCAAGTCTGCGAAGACGGGCGAAACAAGCGGTGAAATTCTGGCCCAATCTCAGCGGCGCGCATGGAATTAACTTTCCTTATATATTATTTTCCGAATACCATATATTTATAAAAAAAAACTCTTTTATACGATTTCAACCATGTTGAACAATTCGCAAAAGGCAAATAGAGTTGATTTCCATAACTTTCCCATTACTGATTTTTGGCCTTAGTATTTATCACTTATGTTTGTATTGTTTTGGCCTTCAAAGTATTGGGGGCACGTGCTTTCCCCCCTCCCCCCCCCCCCCCCCTCCCCATAGCTACGCCACTGATGTACTATACTCACTGGAGAAACAGACACATTGAATCGAACGATCAGGGTGCGCCATGAGCAGCAGCAGCAGCAGCATGCAGACGAAGGCCGATTATGAAAATATAATACTACCCTTTTCTCTCTTTCTTGTCTGTAACCTTTATTGAATAACTCGAACTCAGCAATATAACAGCAATATAATCGCCAGGTATATATCTGTCAAAGTCATATGCCCGAATAACAATTATGTTCTGTCTCCAATACAAGTGAGCTGATTTTGTTTCCAAACGGGATTTTATCCGAATATGAGGTGGTTTTGTTCAAATTATTATAGTGTATACATTATTTGCTGGGAATATAAGGTTATTTCCTATAGATATGAAATAAGTTGGCCGTATTTTCGAATTTGTCGGGGGGGGGGGGGGGGTGTGGGGCCTTCATCCCCCTTAGCCCCACTACTCTCTATTAAACACCCACCCCACTTCGTACGAATATGCGACATCACTCTCCTATGATTTAATTCATTTCTTGATCAACCGATTTAAGTTGGAATCGATTATCAGTTGATTTTTCCTAAACTGATTGATCGATCGATTGATCAACAGTCCGATCCATCGATTCATTAGTTGAATGAGTTTTAGTGTAAATAGTAAATACATTATATAAATACGTTGTAACATTATAGTTGCGGTACTCATGGGCTTGATACGGTGTCAGTGTGATTATAATTCCTAGTAATAATGATAAATTGAGAACAATATATTGACCTGGTCCCATTTATCATTTGTCAATCCACATTCGTGTATCTCACCTTACATTATAAATCGAATAAGTGGTGTGTGTTTTTGTAGAGAAGAGAACTGATCCCATCGATTCTAAACTGTTCCACTTACATCAATGTACAGTTACCATTATATCACCCTCCCCCCTTCCCCCTCTCTCTCTCTCTCATTAAACATTGGACAACATTATTTGATTAACACTCCCGGCATAATTATGCCGTCTCTTATTTACCTTCACCAGTCTTCACCAGACGTTAATATTTGTATTCCAGATTAATATATATTCTGGTTGTGCATGAGAATGCACTTCTTAATAATCGATCTGTATACTATTCTGGATACTAGAAGTGTGAATGGACATAACATTTTTATCCAAATTATTCCTTAGTTTTAAAGATAACAATTATTACTTGGCATGTATTATAATTGCCTCCGAAGTATATTCTGCGAAAATGTAGGCCCCCATACATGCCATATTGAATCTCATATTATTACATAGGCGATATTTAAGCAGTTTTTTTAGTAGTTTTCAGCTGTATTTAGCATCATTTTATTCAATTGTCATAAAAAGGGCGATGTTTTGCCGACATTAATTCTGGTGGTTAAATAATATTATACGAACGGGCCTGGAAAGTAAACAAAAATGGTTTGTGTTTAATCCTTTTCTAATGGAAATAATTATGCAGAATTGTGTTTACTATCTCCTTTCCTAGTAATTGTCTAATACAACACATAATATAGCTATAGGTGAAGAGCATCAGAATTATAATATATCATATGAAATATGCAACACGTTCTATAGTATATTTGACTGTATTATAGCCCACTGTTGATATAGCGAGGTTAGCTTAATATAAGCACTGATTACGATCAGTCACATTATGAGACCTACTTAGTTATATATATATACTAGCCAAATTCGAGCCAGTGGAATGACTTTGCAGTATATCAAATCAAATATCAAACACAAATTATCAGGCCTATTATAACGTGGCATTATTTTGCGTAGAAATACATAATCATCTGATATCATCAAGATTGAATTTAAATTAAATGTGCTTCTCGCAAGTATAGGGTAACTTTGCTGATTTGTTGATACACAACCAGTAACAATACAAAGAACACATTTTGTTGTTAGTATTGTATTCGGTTTTAACTTGCAAAGAAGATTATAGTTATATCGTCACCACAAACGGCATAATCATAATTTAATATTAGTAATTTAAGCATCTTTTTGCAGTACTTTTGCTACATTTTACTCTTTTTTTAATTGTATAATGTTGACCAGCAGGGCACCGATTATAAGCATTATACTGCGTCTTAGTGGTACAAACCAATATTTTCTTGAATTTGTATGCATTGATTATTTGGAATGGTTTGTACACTTTTTTGATTTAATAAATGATTGAAGTAAATGAAATTAAACAAATTTAAATTACATCATATCTTACCTTTAAGCGTTTAAATCGCCGCTCTATAATGTCTTGACTCGGTTTAGGGCGGATATCTGTTGGAAGAATTACAAAATATAGTTTATTAGTATTTTGTATTATTTGTTACAAATAGTAATAATATGTCATCATCGTTTAGACGTGCATGGTATGCACATTATCCACAATGTTACTTCCAACAACATGTTTAACATTTAGGTATATTCAATGGTATCATTAATTTTGACGAATGTTATAATATATTCTGACCAAATATTATTAAGTAACTGTAGTGCACAACCTAAACTACAAAATAGTAGGCATATAGATGCACTTACGAGCAGAATCAAAGTCCAATAATAAATCATCAAACATAACGTAATAATACTTTTCAAATTCCCAGTCCACTTATATTTGCACAGAACAGGGACCACTGCATTATAATAGGCCTGAAAAGCAACAACAAACATATTATATAGGTACATTACCTTTGCTCAATCGTGTAATCTAAATAGGTATAATATATATGTCCCACGTGATTAACAGAATAAGGAACTACCAACGAGGAAGCAAATGATCTCCACAGAACGTCTTCAAGTCACCGTCTACTAAGTAGGCCTACATTTCACAGACACATACTTGAAGCACCCCCGGGGAACCGCCATCGCCTTTCTAAGATAAATCAATGAATGAGCATCAGTCACTTGCAGGGGTGCATGGTAGGGTCCATGGTCACACCGAATAGAATGTACATGAACCTTTCCGGAATAAACAGCGATGTTATATACAAAATAGCTAGAGTTTTACTGTGGAAGTAATAAAAAGCGGTCGGTGACAGAATAAACACACACGTTTCCAGAGAAATATCACACATGCAATGTAGGTCTATTATGTTATACGAAATAAATCAGACTCGTTCATATAAACAAATCTATTGAAAGGAGCAAAAGACATGAAAGACGCCCTTTTTGTGACCGTTCCATTCCAGTGATCAGTCTCTATTGACTCTGAAATCGTATACAAAAAGTTAAGCGAGGACATTGCATAGGTGCGCCGCGCTGTACTGATCAATTCGCTTTTTTGAACAAGTTAAACAAGTAAAACGCCGCTGGGTATAATAGGAAACTCTTAAAAATGATGATCATTGAGCGTGTACAATTTATTTATTTTTGTTATAGTGGAATCATAACAAACATCGTGGAAATAAAATTATTGTTTACGAAAGTTTTAAGGATTAAGCTACTTCCGGGGAATAATGACGATAATGGGGCCTCGATCGTATAGAGGTTTTTCAATAAAGAATTGTTGGGGCCGGGTTACTGGACGGTTTGATAGATCAGTAGAAAGTGATGGACTGGCGGTGCATGGGGGCACTATTTCACTTCAGTTCCGGAAAACCAGCGAAAACCGGTAGGGCTTTATGACTGGGAATAGTTTTTTTTTTTTATAAAAGGTATCAACAACGTCAGAAATGATGATGATGAGATGGGAATTTATAGTTATGAATTGTGATGACGAATGCTTTAATAATGAATAGCAATGATATGAAATAATTAATTACAAATAAATTACAAATGTTATGATTCATTTATAATTAGGATAATAAGAATAATGAAAATACGTAACTGTTACTATTACTGTTACTACTACTACTACTACTACTACTACTACTACTACTACTACTACTAGTACTACTACTACTACTACTACTACTACTACTACTACTACTACTACTACTACTACTACTACTACTACTACTACTACTACTATTACTACTACTACTACTACTACTTCTTATACTACTACTACTACTACTACTACTACTACTACTATTTATACTACTAGCCTACAACTACTACTACTACTACTACTACTACTCCTATTACTATTAATACTAATACTGATACTTCTTCTAATAATAGTAATTATACTACTACTAATAAGAAATATAATAATAATATCAATAATATTAATAATAATAATAATAATAATAATAATGATAAAAATACTAATAATAATATTAATACTAATAAAACTACTATTAATAATAATATAAATACAATTAATAATAATAATACATAATAACAAAATATAATTACAAAAAGAATTGAACACAGTGAGCATATACAGAATAACAGGCCTATATATCAAACAAGAAAATTATAAACCTCCCGAAACAAAATATAGTACATCACACCCACATTTATGTTACTGATTTGGCCTCATTTTTTTAGGGGCACTTGCCCAAACGTGCCCCCCCCCCCCCCCCCAATTATTCAGTGATGTAGCCTAGTATATAGTCTCCTATCAATAACTGGTGTATCAATAATTTAACAGCAAATAATCTTAATAATATTATGTAAACTTTTCACTAACTGAATCGAATCGGCAAGGCCACATGTTATGGTATGTTTGCCTCTCGTTCAACTCTATTATGGCCCTGGATATCGCCGACAATAACAAAATTGGGCGTGCGAATGACCTACCATATACATGCACATGTTGGGTTTTATGCCTCTGTCTATAGGTGGCGCAGCCTATACGGGGGATGCCCCCCACCCCTCCCCATGTCCCCCTCCCCCCCCCCCCCCCCCCCTCCGTGCCGCCCCAATAATTTAATAAAAGCAATATAAACAAAACACCATGAGCGGGAAATCTGTTAAAAAACAAAGAAATACATAAAGAGTACCCCTCAATAATTTGACTGCCCCCCTCCGCCCCCCCCCCCCCCAAACAAAAACAATCAGTACTGATTGTACGTATGATGATGAATAATAGCTATGAACACGTAATACGGGCGTGTGTGATTTCTATTTTATCAATTCAACTGGAAATGGTATAGGAAAATGGAAACAAATTAGAGTATACAGTGTTGAAATCGTGTCGATAATGAAGTTTATATAATATATTCCTTTTTCTTGTGTGTGTGTGTGCGTGCATGTATTCAGTATGTGGGTGTGTATTTTACAATAGCTATTTTCATAGGTGTATTTTGTCTAATTATCATTAAGTATTTCATTAGTAGTTTATATTGATGATGACGGTACAGTAACACAACAATGATTCATTAAACAAAATCGGATCAAAATGCATGAAATAAACATAAATGTCGTTAGTAAAATAATTGGGAAGTATGTATAGCAAAGAGCAAACACATACCACACACATTAATGCACGAGTATGACGAAGAAAATATGAACGAAATCCAGTTAGTTTAATTACTGCATTACATATTCTTCGATCTTGATAGAGTTGTAGAATATACCATGCATATTATTATAATGGCGTCCGTAATTATCATTGTATGAATTTATATTATGTTTGTACAAATATGCATATTATGTTACTTCGTACAATTATGTATAAATCATGTGAATTCGAATAGTATATTCTCATCATCCCTTTGAGCTATTTGTATTGAATTGAATGTCATTTTTAATTAAACTATTTCAATATTAAATACCTACTTACATTTGAACTGGTACGTCACTCCCGTAGAATACATCATGATCTATTAATTATTATCTTGATGTTGAAACGGAGAAAAAAAATTGTTGTTCTCAGCGAATTTATTCAGTTCTTCGGTGAATCGCTTGATGGAAAACCCTCATCACTCTTCAGAAAGATGAAATGCGCCGAGTTTATAACTTATTATTAACTGCGAAAGAAGTAATCCATATTATTTGTGTTGTCAATAAATGCTGATCCATGATACACAATGATTTCTATTTCTTCGGTGTCGAAACCACAACAAATATTAACAAAAGTAAACTAAACAGTTTAGTGAATCACTTAATGGAGACCTCTCGTCATTCAGAAAAATAAAATGCGCCAATTGTATAAATAATGATTTGATGCTAAATGAAGTTATCCGTGTTCTGTATAGACGACTGTTGATTAATCATGTTTTATATTTCTTTGTTGTCAAACAAAAACAAAAAAATATATTAACGAATGTAAACTAAACGGTTCAGTGAATCGCTAAATAGAAACTCCTCCTCACGTAGAGAGATGAAATTAATGCGCCGAGTTTATAAACAAAAATGTGCTGCTAACGAAGTTATCCGTGTTCTGTAGAAGAGTGTTGATTAATCATGATTTATATTCCGTTGTTGTTAAACCAAACAAAAAACAAAATATTAACGAATGCATACTAAACGGTTCAGTGAATCGCTTAATGAAAACTCCTCATTTAGAAATATGAAATGTGACAAGTTTATAAACAATGATTTGCTGCAAATGAAGTTATTCGTGTTCTGTAGATGAATGTTGATTTATCATAATTTACATTCCTTTGTTGTCAAAACAAAACAAAAACAAACGAATATTAAAGAATGTTTACTAAACGATTTAGTGAATCGCTTAACGCAAACTCCTGCTCATTTAGAAAATATGAAATGCGACGAGTTTATAAATTATCAAATTTACTGCGAGTGAAGTATTATCCATGTATTTTGTTATATACATACATAAGATGTTGATACATCTGTCATGATTTCTATTTCTTCGATGTCGAAAAAAAAACACTTTCTCAATCATGTCGATAGAAACCACGCATCCTTAAGAAAGATGAAATACACCGACGGAGTTGTCGATAATTATTTTCTGCTAAGGAAATAATCCATATTCTGTCATATCTGTGGGTAAATGTTGATACATCATGATTTCTATTTCTTTGATGTCGAAACAAAAACAAAAAATCTCAACAAATGAAACTACACTGCTTTATGAATCGCTTTATGGAAACTCCACATACATTGATCAGTCATGAAGATGAAATAAACAGAGTTGGTCCAAAATCATTTACTGCGAGTGAAGTAATCAACATTGTTAATTGCTCTGTCAACATTACTGATCATTATCAAATTAGAGCTTAAACGTGATTATAATCCGTACATTCATGATAATTCAGATGCACACAACGAATATAGTTTACACTTGCTATATACATGATATATAAATCCTCCATATTCCTAAAGAAAGGTGCATACAGTCCTATTGATGAATACGTCAGTGGTAGAAATGGTATAGATGTGCATGTATAGTGATTGCACTTTACACAATCATGTAGCTTTCCCATGTATGCTTCAGCCAGTCGCCGCGAAGATTGATAAATCAAATACGATGTAATCTAATAATTGAGCGCGGACTTGGGTGATGATTTTTATATTATGTCCATGCAAGCATAAATGCACCATTTTACATGTATATGTTGTGCCAATACAATTCCTGCTTCGCCTGATTTCGTCGCACCCAATCGATCTGTTTTAAAAGGGCGTAATCGTGGAAATGGGAAGCAGTGAAAGCCAGGGGTTGGGTGATGGAGAATTGGGGTGAGAGTGAGAAAGGCGTTAATCCATTTTTATAATTTTGTTTGCTAAATTGAGTTGTGCATACCAACGTTGTAGGTCGGAGCAATCCCAATGTGATGCCAAATTGTCAGATTATAATTATTTACTATTTTGGAGTTTATAAGTATAAAAGATGAAAGAGAGCTAAAGTTTGCTTCCATGATTTTCCCATATTTTTGCCCCCCTCCCACTGTAGGGAGCTTTTGAACTTTTGGGCTTGACATTGTGCGATTTGGTGCATACCTGAGACAGAAATGTCACAACATATGTAGTGCAATCTATGGAATCAAACGTTATGTATACATTTATGAAAAAGTAGGGAGACATTCCCCTCGACTTTCAAATGTGGGGGGACATTGCCCCCCCCCCCCTCCCCCCGCCTCCGTCTGTTGACGCCCATGGTACAATGTGTGTATGTATGTGCGTTTTGTTAAAGGTGTTTGTGGTGAATTTAGGGGAGAGGGAGATGAGCCCCTATTCACCCATTTATATAACAAGTAACAGATGTGCGTGAGAAAAAGCACAGCCAACTCTCATTATTAAATTTATATTCCAGTTCATATATAATATAGTTACATCCAGCCCACATTTTTGTAGCATGAATTTTACCGAGGTTCATGCCCTATCCGCGAAATACCAATCAATAGCAGCATTGTTCAATATTACGTACCGTCTGTACGGAAAAGTGTGAAAGTATCGCTGCGTAAAATATCCCTTTTCATAATTAATTATAATAAAGCGCGTCTCTCCTACCCTATAGCATTTGAATGTCATCAGACAATCCCTTTTAGTTCTGATTATTGTGTGTAGTATTAGAACGATTAGCATGCAAAGCCGCCTATAGTTTGCATGTAAATGGCTCTATAATTATTATGGATCATCATCATTGTAATCAGTTGTGAAATCTCAATGGTAGATAATGCATGGAATATCCCTTCGTGTAAATGGAACAACATACTATACTGGGTTGTAAACTATCTAGCTTCATTGAATGAAGGTCAATAAAAAAAAATCATCTTAAATTAATAGAATTTCAATGAATAAAATGGTTATGCAGACTTTTTAATATTGTTTAAGATAGCCTATCTGACATATTATACTACCTCTATTATAATAATAATAATTACGGTCTTTAATTGTCCTTTTATGTGAATCTTGATTATTTAAATACAAATTGATCTAATAATTCCAGGAAACCAATAATCAATAATTTGTTACGTTGCAGCTAGGCAAAGTATTATGGTTTTAAATAATCATTTCACAAGCTCAGACTCAACAACTGAAACTAATATTGAAAGAGATGCCTATTATGTACATCTGGTTGAAGATATAGTTTACATAATCACAGATACAGATCTACATGATCTAGGGTGAGGTGAGAGAGAGGGAGAAATGTAAATAATATGTAAAGACAAAAAGGTGTCTCAATGTACATGTTGTATGCAACATTGACACATTGAGTGCATATTAATTATATGTGTTACTTTATGAGAAAAAACAATAATTTGTAACATATATAACCCACTTCTCTGGATCTGCATTCTGCACCATGCATGTCCATAATGATTAAAGGGGTAGTACAGTTTTGGTAAGACTGAGCTTTAGTAACCAAAACCTGTACAATAACACTACAAACTAATTATAGATATAACTCCACCATGCTCGAAATGTATAGAAAATTACAAACGACTAATTAAAAAGCCTGTTATCATTCAAAAAGAGCAATTAAAACACAAGAGGACGCTATCTAAAAAAGCATTGGTTTCAACCATTTTTCATACAAAATTATGCATGTGATGTTTTGTTAAAATAATGATTAGATGGAGAGATCATCAACAACTATTTACAAATCTATTTTGAACATTTTTGAAAAAGTGTAGGCATTTTTTAATATTTTAAACAAATCATCGAATAAATCTGGGCCCCAGATTTATTCCGATCGGATATATTAATTGATATTTCAGCCGTTTCTGAACCGATTTTGATAAAATAAAGTTTATTCTGCCATTACAATTGTATGCTCTTTCAAATTTTACACTCAATTTTTCATTACCTCACAACAAATTATTTCGTGCAGCGCCCTCTATACCAAAACTGAACTACCCCTTTAAGCTGAATTGTAACACTATATTATACCTAATGACATACGACTTACGAGCCTCTGTTTACATTGGTTTACACATTTCCCTTTTGTCCATACCGCCTTAATTGCTACGATCTCCAGTCATCAAAAACTAAGTAAGCGAAAATTATAAATGTTCTCAGACTATATTTTGAAGGTTATGTTGACACCAGTTACATATCTCTCACCCACCTGTTTGCTTACTAAATGGACCGATATATTAACAATGTGTACAGAACACTCTATATCCATCGGTAACCTTGGCAACATATTGCTATACAAAACTGTACGGTTTCACGATGATTGCATGCTTCGCTGCTTTTCTGAATTATGTTTCAATTTCAACAGTTCGTCATACTATCTTAGTTCTCCCTCATTATAATATCTCCATATGGTTCTTTCCCCTTTCTCTTAATAAACTGAGCAAAGAAAATTGGGCTTTGCCGGGAATCGAACCCGAGACCTCCGGATTGAATTGCCAGACCGGTGCTCACAACCATCGAGCCACAAACACCCTTGCATGAGGGTATAACCCATACTGCGATCTCGTCATCAAAACCAGTCCTCGAAATTAAACCAAAAATGATACAAATGTTCACAGTCAAGCAAATTTAAAGGTTATGTTGACAACAATTTAATATCTCTCACCCACCTGTTTAATCCTTTAAATGGACCGATATTTAAACAAAGTGAACAGAACGCTCCAAATCCATTGATAACCTTGGACACATATTGCTACATTGCTTTTCGGTTATGTTTCATTTTCAACCAGCGGCGTATAGCGTGGTCAGACTGAATTGCTGCATGGGGGACACGCCTTTTATGTATTTGACACACATACCCTTATGTTTTTGTCAAAAAATTAGCAGTGGCAGATCTACGGGGGGGGGGGGGGGGTTAGGGGGTTTAACCCCCCCCCCCCCCCCCCCCTTGGGCTGCCAAGTGAAAATGTGATGTGGAAAACATCACTTACGGGGGTTCAAAATAGCAAAAAAAAAATCGCCGCTTCGCGGCTCGTGGACGATGCTCCGCATCGTCATTGGATCAAACCCCCCCTTAGCAAAAAGCTAGATCCGCCCCTGATTAGGATCTGGTATCTTTGTTGACAAGTCATGTGCAAAAAGTGATGAATGGTTGATAAGGTGTGTATATGATATGTATATTATTATGTACATGATATGTCCCCTTAGTAGTGATGTGCCAAATATTCACGTTAAATGTGTTCTACATGGCTTATTTATGGGCGAAAATGCAAAGTGATATTCGCTAATTCATTACACTGATTTTGCACACAGTTATAACTTTCCAGTGGATAATTAAAATCCGAACACTTCAATCGTAATTTTTTTTTTTTTAAGGGAAAATCGAAAAACCAAAACCTGTATATTTATGGATATTGCAGCCGTTTCTGAACCGATATTGACAAAACAAATTTGATTTTATAATACAAATTGTGTGCTTTTTCAAATATACACTATAGATTTTTATTTCCTCACAAAAAAGCGCCCTCTGAACCCAAACTGAACTACCCCTTTAACGTTGGGTTTCAAGTTCAGAAATTCGTAAGGCTATAGAATTCACTCAGGTGGTTTCAACTTAACCCACGGTTGGAGCGCCTCATGTTCATAATTTTATTTAATTTCCAACATTATATACCAAAAATGTACAATACAATTATTGTTGTAAAATTAGAATGTTATTTAGTGGTTTACCGGCTGAATTTAGTTTCCTTCATTTGAAAATGATAGATGAACGCGTGCAGCATTCCATAAAATCGCGGTTCCCAGGGTCCTGCATTTTCCATTGTATAATATATAGCCATATGATTTATCAGCGCCAGGCCTGAATGGAATCCGAATTTTCAGACTACAAATTTTACTTTTAAAGTATTGACTGTGAATATCTATGTCATCAGACTCGTAATTATCCTCTATCGAACACAAAATAAGTTTTCCATCGACTTGTACATGTTTATAATTAAGTGTTTTTGTTTTATTAAACAAAATAAATACAAAATTATCACGAGTGTATATTGATACATCGTGGTTAATGTTTGTTTGTTAAAAGCGTTAAATAACTAATAAATGTTTGATCGACAAGATTGTACAGTTCAAGGTTCGTGCTGTTGTTTTAAGCTAGGACACATGTAAATAAAATTCTTATAAGAATGATAAACATTGATAAGCCACCACAGGGGGTATTGTGTACATTGCCGTACAAGGAAGTTTAATTTCTTAATTTCATTTTCAATTTCTTTTTTCCTCCTTTTGTTCAAAGCCTTTATCATCATATCGAGCTTGTTCGTGCTACCCTTGGCAATCGAAGTCGCGTTATGTTATTTTTCTTAGGAATTCTTGTTCATAAACGTCATTGCTTTACGGCTTTATGTCAGAAAGATATTTTTTTCATAAGTCAATTATGATTTCTTTAAGTTTTTATTAAAGGGATCTGGGAACTTTGTTGAAACTTGCAAAAACTGACAAATGTGTATTTATGTGCTCTGATATGGCCACTGAATAATGTGTACAAGTTAATAAAATGTCATATGACCGAGTAATGGGCGAACATGCAAAGTGACATTTGCTAAACACATTGCACTAACTTTTCTACATAGTTGAAAGCCTCCCAGAGAGACTTTTAAATCTGTATACGTCAATCATAAATATCTTAACAACGAAAGAAGAATTCGGAAATTCGAAGACGGTTCCATGAATATATTGGTAATACGAATACAATGGGGTTTGTGAGAACTGCTGGATTTCAAAGTAAGTTTCGTGCATTTTGACAATGTTACTAGATCCCTTTAAACAAAACGTTATTCCTTTTCTTTGCAATGACTAAAACATGAGATTAATGATTATGTATGATGTTTAGTCACTATAGTGCCTAAACCACGGAAGGATTTCTTATCACAATACAGCTGCAAAAGAAAATGAGATAATATTATTATATGAATATAATCTTAGAAGTATTTTAAAACATACATGCACGTGTCGACTGTGCGGTAGACGATGTATTTTCCTTGTCCTTAGAAGTATCCATGATGTATTACAATTCGGTTATTAGTCAGAGTAAAGATCCAGTCATCTCGCTAGATGTCGCCTATATACATGGTAAGAAACTTATAATCTTCCATTATCGAGGATATCTTCTAAATGTTGTAAGATCTTCATCCTCTATGGCATTATCCAAATATTAATAATCCTTCTTGACTCGATCCTTCCAATAACGACTCAATTCCAATACTGTTAACTGTTCAAAGTACTGATGGTATAATCTGCATCATATAATGAACGCACTGTAAGAGATTGGTTTATCATTTACTGCACGTTGAGATATAACGGGGAAATATAATAATTCACTTTATATCTGTTCCTGTTCGATGTCAAATGAAGAAGAAGCCATATAAAAAGGAAAAATAATAATATACGTGTCCTTGCAAAATGCATTTGTGACCAGCATAACACAGGCCGAGGCTGGTATATATTTTATAATTGTTTCCAGAAGTGTATTCTTTTATCTATACAGCCATAGCCAAGTTCGGTCGCGTTTCCAAATCTGTACGATTCCGTTATCAACTATATTATAGAGTACCGTAGTGTGACGCCACGTCTCTTCATTGTCAACATGGGTAATGGTCAGGCAAGCAAGACACTTCTGACCTAGCGGTTACTAATATAAGGCAATTAATCGTCCAGCTTCAATCCACTAGGTAGGTATATACCGAAATTCCAAATCCAAGGGATAGGATGTTTAGAACCATCATTATCAATATTATGGTATACTGTATATGAGTAAAATGTGACATCACTAACTTCTTCGGTACTCTTGTTAAAAACTAGCGGTAATCGTTCAGGAAGTTTCCAATGCAGTGATATGCCAATCCAACCTAGAGGACCGGTGTTTCTGGATGAATCTCCACTACTGGCAGTACAGTGACACACTCACTTCAAGAAAGCAACTTTACCACATCGAACTTTGCCCGCCAGAAACACGCTGTATAGAGTTTAAAATAATTATCTAGCTGATATCAGCTCTCAGCGATTTTCGACCACCCCCTTCACGATCTGTGACGCACGTGTTTTGTTTATTAATGTTATCAAGTAGACATGTACATGTAAATAGAAAATCATAATAATATTATAGGCCAAATATCATCTTCTAATATCTAATACCCTGAAATGTATCGTCAAATGAGGAAGGAGGAAGGAGATACCAAAAATTATTTCATAACAATATACGGTATCGATGCAGAAAAGGCGTACATGATGGGACAGCCAGTATTGAAGAAATGGGCCAGACCGCCCCCCCCCCCCCCCCCCCCCCCAACCAACAAACCAGGGTTTTGAAAACGGCAATGTGTTTTTCTTGGGGGCATCAATTGGCCCCATTTCTTCTGCTTCGCTATATTAAAAAATAACTTGACGTTTGTTTAATACTTGAATAATTCTCTATTCATTTTCGGACCATTGGGAGGGGGTACGTGAACCCCCACGCCCACGGGCGTAGACATGACATTGATACCCATTCAAGTGGGGGATGATCTATTCATTCACCCCCCCCCCCCCCCCCAGTTGAATAGGTATAACGTAACTCGCTACGCCCGTGCCCACGCCTATAAGTCGATTTATTTTCTGCCAATGGGGAGGGGTAATTTGTATGGGAGTCACGAGCCCCTCCCCCCTCCTCTAGCTGCTTCGCCATCATTAGCATCACTTGTTTTTGTAAATGTTTATGTATTCATTTCCCCCCCCCCCCCCCCGCACAAAATACATCTGTAGCAGGGGCCGAGGAAAGGTTTTGAAAGTGGAGGGGCTGACCACATTTTAATTGTTATAATAAGTGTTATTTTATGCTTATGTATTTCTTTGTTTTAAGCCAAAAAAGTGCAGCCCCCCCCCCCCCCCCCCCCCCCCCGCGGCCCCTGTATAGCTTGGTCACTACTGTTATCCATCATTATCCACTAATTATGATAATCAAGGTCTTGGGTACATTAACGCTTATAATATAATCACTCGCGTCATTTAGGTCTCAATCATCCCAGAACAAAGTCCACGGGCATGACGGTAGTATGTAGGGTACTAGGCGATGCTCAGACATTGGATTGGGAGGTGTCCGATTTAAAATTTGGAGAGGCTCCAGGTTAGTGATTATACGAACCCTGCTATGAGGAACCTAGTGACATATTGGTAATTGATAGCTGGTACAATGTTTCCCATTATAATTTTGAAGATGCATTCCATATTGCCACATAAGTACAGTACAAAACTCTGATATAACAAAACTATAAGTACAGTGATTCACGTTTTATTATACACCGTGTCCCAGAAAAAACGAAACCGGGTTTCATGGCAGAAATTTTATGTTATAATGAATAATTTCCTTGATGATATATATATGTCTGAAAAGCTACGTGTCTCTTCTTTTATTTGATATACAACTTATGGCACATAATTCACGCATGACTGAATTAGAACGATAGAAAGTGGTGTTACCAAAATTCAATTTGCGCGCAGAAATTGCAAGTTTGGGTGAGGTTTTGGGGAGAGTTTTAAGAGTAGTAAACGTACTTATTTTGAAAAAGGACAGACACCGCATGAAAATTCATAATTCTATCTTTTATATGACACCTCATGATTAAAAAATAAATTATATATGCCAGAGAACGAATACAATGAAAACATGCTTGATTCCAGCCCAAATGAGTAACTTTAATGATCTAGCCTGTTTCCTGATCCCCATGTTTGTGTAAATTCACTCATGCATCAACGTCCATTGTCAGCTGCTAGTCAGGAAATCTGAGCGACTTCTTACTCAACTTTCACTCATTCGGTCAGAAATCAGGCATGTTTTCATTGTACTCGTTCTCTGGCATAAATCATTTATTTTTTTAGCATGAGGTGTCATGTAAAAGATAAAAATATGAACTTTTATGTGGTGTTTGTCCTTTTTAAAAATAAGTACGTTTACAACTCTTAAAACTCACCCAAACTTCAAATTTATGCGTGCAAATTGAATATTGGTAACACCACTTTCCATTGTTCTAATTCAGTCATGCTTGAAGTATGTGCCATAAGTTGCACATCAAATGAAAGAAGAGACACAGAGCTTTCCAGGCATATATATATCATCAATTAAATTATTCATTATGACAGAAAATTTCTGCCATGAAACCCGGTTTCGTTTTTTCTGGGACACGGTGTACAGTGAATTAACCTCGTTATAACGAGCACCTCTGGCCCATTGAATTTACCTTGTATATCGGATAACTCGTATCGGGGCTCAAACATAATAAAATGCATAGAACCTGGGGAAAGATCCTAAGTTGATCTTAGAACTAAGATGGTCTTAAATATTATGGAAAGCCACTAGTGTCTTGAAACAGTTTTGTAAAAGTTATGTTGAAATGCATAAAATGTTGATTCAAATCATATATCAATGAGATTCATGATCTTCACATGAAATTCATGAAATTTCTTTGATAATTAGAAAATATATATGATTTGAAACAAAACTGTTTCAAGGCACTAATGGCTTTCCATAATATTTAAGACCATCTTAGTGCTAAGATTTACTTAGGATCTCTGTGAAACACCCCCCTGAACCTGTGAAATAGCCTCGCAATATCATGTACCTCGTTATAACAGAGTTCGTTATAAAGAGGTTCCACTGTAATTGTACACTACAGTGGAACCTCTTTATAGAGAGCTCTTTTAAAACAAAATCCTCTTATGACGAGGACATTTTGCTGGTCCAAACTCTTCATTATATTTTATTTGTACCCTGATATATCAAGGTTATTTGCATGTCCCAATTAGAACTCAGTATAACGAGGTTCCACTCTATATTACAAACTACTCCTTTTGTACCCATTGTTCAGTGCAGTGGCGTAGCAACGGGGGGCATGGGGGGGGGCACGTGCCTCCCCAATAATTCTAAAAAACAACAGGATACATAATGGAAATAAATGCATAAGGTGTGCTCCACCCCCCCCCCCCCCCCCCCACCCCCAATCAGTCCAACCACGCTACGCCCACTGGTTCAGTGAAACCATATTCTTCCCTCCCAAGCCTATAAGTGCTCAGACACGTACCCTTTTATATTTAGGCAACTATCTTCTTGTTTTGGGGGGCACGTTCGCCTCTGATGAAGATTGTGCTAGGGTAATGGATATCAAGGAATATTTTTATCAAAATGATCACTGTACATTTTCATAGTTCTTCAGCAACGTTTCATAACGAATATCTTGATTTGTCAAGAATAGATTTGTTATTTGCATTTAAATCCTTCATAACTTATACTGAATGTAATTGATAATATTAACAATTAATTTCATTGTAATAACAAGATAAATGCAGTTTTAATATGGTATATTATTTGGCAACAAGCTAATTTTATTTGCAAGATTCGCAAGATTCGCAGGCTACACAGTGTTATGAAAGTCAAAACAGAATGACTTCAAGAAAAGTGTCACAAAAACGGAGTCTTTATAAATATCAAAAACAAAAGGAAGGCATATAACGGCAAAAATTAATCTAGATACAAATTCAATCTTCAGATAATTTCTGTAATGCGTATGATAATTTGTTTGTTCACTTACAAGCATCATATCATGTAACAAAGGAGGCCAGATATATTTTACAAACGAACAAACATTGCAAAGCGCTTAGAGATGACATTGTATCGTTTTAGCTGCTATATAAATAAAACCTATTATTGATTTATGCTACGTGAGAGGGAGGGTCTGATTGGCCAAACAAAGAGAAACAAACATAATATGTAAATCACACATGATTGTACAACACAATTATTACAGTATAATCAATGGGTTTGAGGCAAAAACATTTATCAAGACAAAATAAAAGTCAATAATTTAGATAAAGGTTCAATCTGCTAGTTTATGCGATGTATACACTCATGAACTGTAGTCATCTTTTCAATTATAAGCATCGTAACATTCGTCTCCAACAGAGGGCGCAAGATGGATTTCACAAACGAGCAAACATTGATTTGTTTTCAATGAGCTATGCTACATTATAGTTCTAGATTCGGTGATTGACCTAACAAAGATTATGTTAATTATGTATGATTGCATGCCACAATGTCGATGCCTAATTATTACAGCAGTGACAAAAACAAGCAAACAGTGACATTCTTTCGATGATAACGCTACATCATAGTTCAAGCCTGATTAGTTAAACATAAATATAACCAATTCTGTGTGCATACAAATTTTGGTGTCTTTGATTATTAGAGTATCAATGAGTTTTAGGAAACAGGCAATCATTGACATTTTCAATTTGTTTATGCTATAATCAGACATATTCATACACTGTACATGACGAGCTAGTAGTATCCTTTATACAAACAAATAATACAATCTACTACATTACATAATTCAAATTATAATTTAATGAAAACAGAAATATTGTGAAGTTTTCATGTTGCATTTGTATGAGAGGGCACAAGTTTTCACCTGACAAGCAGAAAAGAAAATGATTTTCTTGATCAACTGTTTTCCCCCATAAGCGTTATTCCTTGAGTTGGGGCACCTGAAGGAGGGGGTGGGGGGGGGGGGGGGTACACATGCCACCAGCCCTCCCCCCCTCCCTCCATCTATGCCCCTGGGTCTCTGTACAATCAATGCTTTCTAAAATTCACAGTATTTCGTAGAGAAATGATGGTTATATATGCATGTAATTGGAAGCAAATTATTTAACATTTTTTTGAAATCCTAATTGGACCAATTCACAGATATTGTAAACAAACAAGAACACTCACGGACAATTTAATCAGTAAGAACTAGTACTTAATACATGTACATGTAAGTATACTAAATTACATTATTGATGCCTTACTTCTGGCAACAATCAGATATTAATCATGCATGCATATATACAAATTTAGATAACTGCATGTGTGTACATTAAAGCGTAACAAAACATCAATTCATAAATGACTACCAAATGCACCCTACTGTAGATGTATTGGGTTTTTGGCAAGATGATATAAAACAACTGAGTTGCATCTGCAGTTCCATGAATGCATATATACGGATGCAAAATAGGCTATAACCTTGGATAATGACTCGTGTAGAGTATGTCAGTTATCACAATCTTGCCAAAATTAATTTCTGATATGCCTGTTGGCTAGGATGGATGCACGATTTTGCCACAATTTTTATAACAATGTTTTAAAGAAATATGGTTATCATATTATACCATGGCATTCATATTATACAACGCCTGCACACTATAAAGATATGAATGAAATAAAAGTTCCTTCTTGTTACTACAAAGATTTACTCATGCTATGTTTATGTCATTTTCTTTATACAAGCAAGTCTCTCCAGTATAAACCACTTGACAAAAGATGCATTTCTAAATTGAATTAATGAACATTGATAGCAACAAAGTGATACATAAAAACAGAATCTATGCAGTCTTAGAACATAAAGAATGTTAGAATATATAAATATATAATTTATTGAATAATAATATTATTATTTACAGATACAAAACCATATCAAATTAAATATTGATAAATCATCGCTAATAATATTTCGCCCTAGACTTGATGGAAAACTTATGGAAAAACTTGAAAACAAAACAAGGGCAATTATTAGTAAGAACATGGCAATTCAATTACAACATTCAAATTATGACTTGTAAAATAAATGTTTTTATAAAAATTATTATATAATCTTCCTTCAATAATAAAACTTCAATAATATAACGTGGAAAAGAAACAATGACAATAATTAGAACAAGTCAGTTAATAATAAAACATGGCAAATAATTACAATATTCAAACTATGACAAAATAATGATTTTAAAGAGATTATCATATAATCTTCCTTCAATAATTCAATAACTCTTGAATTACTTGAAAACACCTCTGTAGAAATGGAACATGTCAGATAGTCAAATACAGTCAAACCTGTGTATAGTGACCACCTGAGGGAAACAATAAAAAAAAAGTGGTCACTGTGGACAGGTGACCTCTCTAGACAGGTTCAATTACACTGTTTTCCTCTGCAAGGGATCACTTTTGGTGGCCACTACAGGCAGGTTGGCTGCTGTAGACTGGTGGCCACCAAGACAGCTAGGTTTGGCTGTACATAGTTACAGTGAATAATTATGTGAATAGCAATAATATACAATTTGACTATGGTACATTATATTCCACATACTAAGAATCTTGCTCTACGATTGGTCAAAAGTTAATCACGTGATGAAATATAGTTTCGCCCGTCATTGATAGAAGAAAAGTTTGGTTACACTGTGTAGATATTTTTGGTGAAAGTGCGTTGCACTCACTAGATAGTCGTTAAAAGTGCGTTGCACTGTGTAGATATTCAATTGTTCGCGCGCAAGTATACGCGCGCTGATGCGCAACGTTTGCGCGCGGCTACGCTTAATAGACAATGGTATAAGCGTCTTTGACTTTTAATCATAAATCTTGTTCATGTGCAGGATTGACGAAATTAAAATAAAAGACTCGATCAATTGCTCAATATTCCAAACTTTTTAGCCCTTTGTGTTAGTTATAGGTCGTTTGTGATCAAAATAATTGATGTGGAATATAAAGCAAATAATCACCTTTTGGTTTCAGGCGATGGCCAACTATCACTTCCTCGCGATCTGAATGTATACGCTATCTTTCCTCAGCTTCGCTTCGGAAAGATAGCTACATCCAGATCGCCTCGGAAGTGATAGTTTGTCCCATCACCTTCACCAACGGTAATTATTTGCTTACTATGACTATGGTTTATCTTGGCTGCTATATTTTGCACATACATGTACATGTGTTTGAGCTGGCAGACGGACAAACCTAAAAACATAATGCCTCTCTTTGTTGCATAAAAGAGCCTGTCCATTTCCCTTTGCAATGATCAATATGTGCATGCAGCACACATTACACAATACAGTAAAGTAACGTTGAAGATTCTCTATTTAAATTGCTTTCATAGGAGTGATGAGGATATAAGCAGTGGCATAGCAGAGTCCCACTATTTGTGAGGCAAATTAATTATTGGGGGAAGTGCACACTCTATGCATTACTTTATTTGTTGTATGTTTAAAAGGGACCATTGTTCAATGAACAGCACAGGATTATGTTTTGGCACCATTATTTGATATTAAATATGTCCAACACTTTGCAAAGGGTTGTGTAATTCATTAACAATACAATTAATCACCTTCACTTACGGAACCGACAGGGCATCACGGTTCCGTACACGCCATACATCTGCGACTGCGCAAATTCTATACATGTTTGGCGTTTTGTACGTTTAGCGATAATAGAAACACGGAAGATGCGTACGTCCCAGGCAATACACAGTCTTTGTCCGCAGACCCATGAACACAGGTACTTAAGTGTGGTGATGAGTTTCTTCAATTTTATAATTTGTTTGTAAACCTATTTTTCTGAACTTGTTGGTGGGAAGGACTACTACAACTAGGACCTTTTCATATATAAGAATATTATTTTGGGGTGAAGGTTCCCTTTAACCTCAAATTTGTGTGTGTCAAATCATGGAGGGGGCAGTTACTAAATGAGTACTTTATTGTCTCAATGGCAAGCAGTCATCAATTTGCTCTGTTCAAAAAGTAGACATGTATATATACCTCCACTCATTTTTCTAGATATCACTATTACAGCAGACAATCTAACTTACACTGATGACAGACTGCTGCATCTCCTTCATGTTTGGTTGCATTGAAGTCATTCATTCTACAACCAGTCAATCAGTTCTACTATTTTAGACTTCCACGTTAAAGGCAGCTGTCTTTCTGAGGAAAGTCATTAAAACTTTTCCCACTCCATTTCTGGATTCATCGCCTCTAAAGTCAATTTCTCGAAGATGATGACCGTGCCTACAACCTGGAAAGTTGTCGGCTGATACAATGACTTAGAAATCTTATTCATTTCTTCCAACCAGTTGAAACGGCTCGCTTTCTTCAGAAAGTCGACGAGAATCTTCAACTCATTTTGCTAGGCTGATGCCTCTGCTGACAGTTGTCCACAAGTGATGACAGTTTCTGTAGGTTGGAAGTACTCAGTTCTTGTCATCAAGTGAGTCAAAGAAATTTGACAGAGAGTCAAAACCGGATAACACAGTTTTCAGAAGAGTTCCTTTTTGTACAGCAGGTGGCTCTCGACCTGCTCTTTGAAGAAAGTCGACGAGCTTCTCCCACTCCATATCTGGAATCGTTGCCTCCAGAGACAATTTCTCAAAGGTGATGACCATGCCTGCGAGCTGGAAGGTCGTCGGTTGTCGCTGTCGGAAGGACATCATTCTGGCTCCCGTTGCACTGGTGGAAGTATCCTTGAAGTCATGGACGACCACAGCGAGTCGGTTCTTCCCTGTATACCAACAAAAGTAAAACAATGTTCTTGGTAATCAGAGGCGAGTACATTTTGCACTCAAGCCTGTGTATAGTGACCAGGAGGAGGCGGGGAGGGGGAGACAAGAAAATTGGCCATTGTAGACAGTTCACATGTAGAGACAGGTTCTATAACAATGTTTTCTCTGTAGGGGAACAACTTTAGTGGTCACTATAGGCAGGTTGGTGGCTATAGACAGGTGGCTGCTAAGATGGGTTCAACTGTACCAATATTCCATAAGTTATATGACAGTAAAGAGTGTTTGAAAATGATACATTAACCCTTATTATGCTATGTTAAAGTCAGATGGGGGAGGGGGAATCTACCCCCTTGGATCGTGACTAATGATAAAGAGTATTAATACCGAATTTGGAAGACAGAGATCAACTTGTTATAAACCTCCTCAGACAGTTTCATCCTTACACCTATGTACTTTATGAGTTACAGCCCAAATTTTATGGGGAAATGGCACATCCAATTTTTGTTTAAACAAATTTGGTACCATTACATTATGATCATGATCATATAAATAAAGCAGATTTGGTGATACAAACTTGTGATATATAAAGCCCCCTCCCCATCCCAACTCCACTTTGATGAGGATAAACAAAATAAAAGATTCTACAGATTTATCAGCATCTGTTCCAGAGCTGAAATTCTCCAACATGCTCTCATGACACAAATTACTACAATTCCATTATCAAACAAAAGCTGCTCAATTCCATAGTAACATAAACATGTTTGCTTGTTTGTGATGATTTGCTTTAATATTAAGTCCTGTTCTCAAGCAGCCATCAATCAAGTTGGGATCATATAACACACAGCAATATGTATTGCACAGATTGGAGCGTATTATAAAGTGTTCTCCCATGTCTACATACCGAACACTTTGTTACAGTGGTGAAGGTACTTGTCGTAGATGGCATTTGTCACATCAGTAATGAGGAATCCTCGATTGGTGATTGAGTGGCATAAGACCATGACATCATTTGGCTGGACATCAGGAAACCTGAAGCCGTCGAGGTCGTTGTAAGGAAGCTCCTGGAGATGAACAGCAGCGATCAGGTCTGGACTTTGCTCCTTCAAAGATACAGAAAAGTACAAACTATGGAACATTATTTTGATTAATGTTGTTTTCATTTTGATTATTTTGACATGACATTGACAATACCCTAATTATAATATACATTCTTGGGACACTGAAACCTTTTACCCTAAAAAGACTGGAGGGGGGGGGGGGGGGGCTGATTTAGCCCCCCCCCCCTCCTCTATTTTTGCGATTACTTCGCAATGCTTAAATATTTCACGATGCCACTTCATGACTTTTTTCCTTAGAGTCTTGCGCATCTTTTGATATCAAATTTGTGCACACCGGGTCAACGATCCGGGTGTTATGTAACATTTTGCGATCGCATGTCACTGAAAATTCAATTTAAAAAAAAAATTCTTCCATATATAACATACAGAGTTTTTAGATGCACCTTTTATGTTGCGGTTTTATACCCATCTTTTCACATGTACTGTTAGTATTCCCATTTGGCATGGTGAATTAAACTTATTACATTCTCATTTGCATAAAACAATACAATATATAAAGAATAAAACAAAGAAAAACAAAGAAAAACATAAAAACAAAGAAAAACATAGAAAACGGTAAAACTAAATCAATTTTCATGATTATCCTGTTGTTTTATCAGAGATTGTGTAAATTTATATAATCTTAGCATGAACACAGTTTTGTTTCATAAGAATCACCATATATAAAGAAAAATACAAATAATACAAAAAAAGACAATTTTTGCATAATTAATTAGCTCTAATTAGTATATTCTAATTAAAAAGAAAATTTTAACTATGCAATATTGTAGAGCTCATGGACATCTATCACCATGCCAAATTTGGAGTCGATCGGAGTTTCGGTTGCCGAGATCTTAGGGGGGCCCTTTTAGCCCCCCCTCCCCCCCCCCCCCCCCCAGTTTTTTAAAGGTTCAAAATAGCCCAGTCTTTTTAGGGTTAAGGATCTTATAAAGAGGTTACTCAGAAATTACTCCTTTAAATATAATTTAAATCACCAAATGAATACTTATTATAATATTCAACAATATTCTGTGACCCGCTGTACAGTGAAACCTCTTTTTATAATGAGCTCTGTTATATCGAGGTACCTGATTTAGCAAGGCAATTTCACGGGTCAAGGTTCTATGTATTTTATTATTTTTAAGCCGCAATACAGCATATATATCATATAAGGAGGTAAATTCAATGGACCCAACATGCTCGTTATAATGAGGTTTCACTGTATACAGTAATACAATAAGACGGACTGATAGTGCTATTATTTTTAATGTAACTTAAAGGGGTAGTTCAGTTTTGGTATAGATGGCGCTGCACAAAATAAATATTTTGAGAGATAATGAACTAGATGGATCTTCGACTGCGCGCAGTCGAAAATTATGCCTCCGCTATCACGCGATTTTAATATCAAGCCCTAAGTAACATGCACTGAATTAATTTTTGTTTATATTTTTTATATATTTTGAGTCCTGTGACCTTGACCATATGACCCCAAACTTTGATGGCTACATTGGCTCCCTAAGAAACATTCAGGTACCAAGTTTGATTTAAATCTGACATTAAGTTCTTGAGATTGTGGCATTACAACTTACAAGCTTGTTTGCATGTACGAGTCCTGTGACCTTGACCTTTGACCTCATGACCCCTAAAATCTAATCAGATCATTGTCACCCCAATATGTACACTCATACCAAGTTTGAAATTGATCCGTCAAAACATAATGCCTCCGGCCACTTTGTTGGCGGAGGCATAACAACTGAGAGTAAAATTTGAAAGAGCATACAATTTTGATGACAAAATCAACATTATTTGATTGGAAGATCAGTTCAGAAACTGCTGAAATATCCGATAAGAATAAATCTAGGCCCCATTTTTATTCAATGATTTTTTCAAACATTTCAAAAATGCTTACACTTTTTCAACATTTTTCAAAAGAGGTTATTAAATAGTTGTTGATGATCTCTCTATTAAATCATTATTCCAACAAAACATCACATGCATAATTTTGTATGAAAAATGGTTGAAACTAATGCTTTTTTAGAGAGCGCCCTATTGTGTTTTAATGGGTCTTTTTTAATGATAACAGGCTATTTACTTAGTTGTTTGTAATTTGATATGCCTTTCAAGCATGGTGGAGTTATAACTATTAGTTTGTAATGTTATTGTGCATGTTTTGGTTACAAAAGCTCAGCCTTACTAAAACTGTACTACCCCTTCAAGAATGCTATTGACTGTGATGGGCTGTAAGAACAATCAAAACTACACTTTACCTTTAACTTCTCAAGTTTGCGCACCAGCCCTATGACATTGTACTCCATGGATGAAGTGCAGATGATGACCGAAACTGGAGGAGCACGTGTTGTACCCTGTACAGTTCTGTTCGTATGGGTAACTGAAGCAACACTGGTCCCGTAAGAGGGCTGGTTTCTGGTTTGAGTTTTGGCTGGAGGATTTTGGTTCTGCCCACTCCCAGCAACACTTCCCTGAGCTAAACAGGAAAAAAGAGGGTCAGCCAATGAATCAATAATACATGGAATAGTTATGTAATTAGAATAATTTGTTATTTCCATACAGAATTGCTTGATCAACATTCAGGCTTCTGCACCACCAACTCAATTTCAATGCCAACAGTTTACATATATGTTTGTCTTTATGAGGACCTTTCCGGTAGGTTATCTTGTTTAAGAGTACCACCACCCAAAAATAATATTCTTATTAAAGAAAGGTAACATCTTAAGTATTCTATTCCATCAACAAGTTCACAAAAATATGTTTCCAGAAAAAAGAAGAAACAAAATTGGAAATGCATCACGATTCTAAAGCATGCGTTCATGCGGTCTGAATTGCGAAGACTTCGATGAGTGCGGTGAATTGCGATGTGTGCAGAGCGAATGAATCGCCCGGGAATCTATTGTCTACAAACGTACGCGTGAATAGCATCGGCGCACTCGCAAATGGTTGGCCCGTATGGAACCAGGAAATAGCAGTGGTTCCGTAAGTGGTGGAAATTAATTGCTTTGTTTATGAATTACACAACCCTTTGCAAAATGTTGGGTATCTATTTGATATCACAAAACGGTACCAAAACATATAATAATGTGTTGTTCTTTGCCTGGTGGTCCCCTTTAAGTTATTATAGTGTATGATATGCTATAATATCACAAGTGATTATACAGGACACTTCATAGTCACAATTGCATTTATAACAAGATATTACAAGTACTTAATGTATATTTAAGTACTTTTCACTAAATAACAATAGTTAATAGTAAACACTAATAACAGCATCGTACAGATGCTGTTATTAATTAGTCCCGAAGACGACTTGTCCTGGTGCCAAGTCCTCTAAGAAAAGGAAGATACTTCTATATCAAGTCCCTCAAAGCCTTCAGACTCGATTGCCACTCCCGATGATAGTTATCCACATGGTTTAGGTACTCTTTTAAGCTAAACTCTAATTTAACATCTATATCCACATCTTTAAGTATATGTACCTAAAATATGTACTAATAATGGCTTCCCATATGATTAATGTACTCTTCCTAAACTCAAATAAAGCACTTACAACTACTACTTTACATACCTTCTTCAAAGATGGTTTGTCCTGGTGCCAAGTCCACTAGGGAAAGGAAGTCATCAAGTCGCTTGAAGTCTTCATGCTCCATTGCCACTCCTGTTGATAGCTTTCCACAAGCAATGACCAGGTGCGACATGGTAAATGACGCTGGTTGCTGCCGTCTCAGATGGTCGATGTACTCGGCATTATTCTCGGGACTGATGTCGATATCATGGACGATGATGGCGATTCTTCTCGTTCCTATAGAGGAAGAATCAAAGTTTGAACATATTTACAATATATAACCCCGGTTAATAATCACTACCTTGTATGATGATGTATATAATTATCTTGTACACAGGTGACAGGTTATACCATTACTTCATGTATGAGAAAACAGATGTTTTATATACTCAACAGTGACAAAGTAGAACAAATGTGATCAATTGAAAAGCATGGTTATACTAATTATACTAAGATAATTAGTATAATTAACAGTCTCCATGTTAATTGCATTTTTGCCACTGACAATGATTCTGCAAGGATTAAACACTCAGTCCTCCCATGGAATCTCATTCTATTAAACTGGCAATTCATTTATTAGTAGATTTCAGCAGTATTTTGTTTACGATTCACTCATATTATGCACTACATACCAATGTTGCTTTGACACTTATGCAGAAATGTTCCATACGGGGCGTTTGGTCCATCTGTGAGGGCATATCCTCTATCTTTTACAGAGTGACACAAGATGATGAGCCCATTAGCAGGAACAGGGCGAGATCCGGACAAATCTCCTTCTTTCAGCTGCATGAACTGGACATCTCTCTGGAGATCATCTTCTGGTGACTGAAGGTCCAAAAAGTTGATCAAACAGTCGACCGTTTCCTTTGTAGAAAGACTGCAAATAGTAATGGATACTCTTTTGGCTTTCCATTTGGTCGCATCTTTACCGGTGCACTGCTTCTTGCCTTCGCTGCTGCCAGTATGTGTGTCTTTGCCATGCTTGATGTCAGAAATGCTGAGCCCTTGAAGCTGATGTGTTCTGTGTTCTGATGGTACTGAATGAGGCCCATACTTGGAAGCCCCTGGTTCACTCTTGCCTGGACCTTAAATCAGAATGAAGAAACAAATATTCCAATAAGAACTTGCTTTAACATGCTCATTGGCAGCTGTAACATTTCTCAAAGTTTTTTTTTCTCAAAATGATCACTTTAAAGCACTTAAAAACAAGAAAATATCAAAACTTATGATGTAACTTCTGAATATGGTACACCTGAAAATGACTTAATTTTGACTGTTTCTTCAGTACATGGTGAAATACCTCAACATTGAGCATTGGACAGATTAGTTAATTTATGGATAAATAAACCTTGCCAAAATCATAATTTCCTGAAACAACATTTAAAACCATCTATATTTATAATTTAACATCTATATCCACATCTTTAAGTATATGTACCTAAAATATGTACTAATAATGGCTTCCCATATGATTAATGTACTCTTCCTAAACTCAAATAAAGCACTTACAACTACTACTTTACATACCTTCTTCAAAGATGGTTTGTCCTGGTGCCAAGTCCACTAGGGAAAGGAAGTCATCAAGTCGCTTGAAGTCTTCATGCTCCATTGCCACTCCTGTTGATAGCTTTCCACAAGCAATGACCAGGTGCGACATGGTAAATGACGCTGGTTGCTGCCGTCTCAGATGGTCGATGTACTCGGCATTATTCTCGGGACTGATGTCGATATCATGGACGATGATGGCGATTCTTCTCGTTCCTATAGAGGAAGAATCAAAGTTTGAACATACTTACAATATATAACCCCGGTTAATAATCACTACCTTGTATGATGATGTATATAATTATCTTGTACACAGGTGACAGGTTATACCATTACTTCATGTATGAGAAAACAGATGTTTTATATACTCAACAGTGACAAAGTAGAACAAATGTGATCAATTGAAAAGCATGGTTATACTAATTATACTAAGATAATTAGTATAATTAACAGTCTCCATGTTAATTGCATTTTTGCCACTGACAATGATTCTGCAAGGATTAAACACTCAGTCCTCCCATGGAATCTCATTCTATTAAACTGGCAATTCATTTATTAGTAGATTTCAGCAGTATTTTGTTTACGATTCACTCATATTATGCACTACATACCAATGTTGCTTTGACACTTATGCAGAAATGTTCCATACGGGGCGTTTGGTCCATCTGTGAGGGCATATCCTCTATCTTTTACAGAGTGACACAAGATGATGAGCCCATCTGCAGGAACAGGGCACGATCCGGATAAATCTCCATCTTTCAGCTGATGGAACTGGACAACTCTCTGGAGATCATCTTCTGGTGACTGAAGGTCCAAAAACTTGATCAAACAGTCGACCGTTTCTTTTGTAGAAAGACTGCAAATGGTTATGGATACTCTTTCAGTTTTGCGTTTGGTCGCATCTTTACTGGTGCACTGCTTCTTGCCTTCGCTGCTGCCAGCATTTGTGTCTTTGCCATGCTTGATGTCAGAAATGCTGAGCCCTTGAGGCTGATGTGTTCTGTGTTCTGATGGTACTGAATGAGGCCCATACTTGGAAGCCCCTGGTTCACTCTTGCCTGGACCTTAAATCAGAATGAAGAAACAAATATTCCAATAAGAACTTGCTTTAACATGCTCATTGGCAGCTGTAACATTTCTCAAAGTTTTTTTTCTCAAAATGATCACTTTAAAGCACTTAAAAACAAGAAAATATAAAAACTTATGATGTAACTTCTGAATATGGTACACCTGAAAATGACTTACTTTTGACTGTTTCTTCAGTACATGGTGAAATACCTCAACATTGAGCATTGGACAGATTAGTTAATTTGTGGATAAATATACAAATAAACCTTGCCAAAATCATAATTTCCTGAAACAACATTTAAAACCATAACTGTTAGTAGAGAGCTAGACCAATACACATAATTTGACCAGTTGTGGCTTTTGTTGGCAGCTCATGGTTTGAGAAAAAAAAAAAAAAATTTTGGTTTAAAAATGCATTTATTTTTTCATTTGTCAGCAAAATTTCAGGTAAAAATAGTTATGTCATACATAATGTTAATTTGTTATGAATTTTGAATCGATTTCAAAGCTACTGACAAGTTCTTCCCACTATAAATCTCAATTTTGAATTTTTTTTTCCGACAAGCTTTTGTTAGAGCTTATTGGCCCTGTTGCAAAAAGAGAAACAATCGATTGTAAGTTACAATCAATCAGATTTGCGCAGTTAGAATACATGATCTGACTTACAATTCATTGTAACTTACAATCGATTGTATCTCTTTCTGCAACAGGGCCCTTGTCACAGAAGAAAAAGAAGTGAGCTAATTAAGTCACTTTTTGTACTTTGGAGGTAATCATGTTTACAGTTTGGGAGCCTTGTAGAAAATGTGTAGCTCTCTTGACTTAAATTTTTGATAAATATTTCAATAACTATTATCTGGAAATCTGGCTTCAGGTAGAGGAATTGATCTACAGGATGATATGCTTAACTAAATTTAGTCAAAAAATAACCCTAAGCCCTTATCGTCGACCAACGATATTTAATACAAGTATGAATGAGTACCTGTCTCTGCTAGCCTCCTCTTTCGCTCTTCCTGCCCCGAGAAACTGCTGGAGGTGGTTCTCCCAGTCATTTGTGTATTATGATATCCATGTCCATCAACCGAGCTTCCATCTTTATCTTTATCAATGGAGACTGAAGAAATAGAACACATTAGAAACATGGTTAATGATAAGATCATTCATGAAAGACTTCTTGTACGTAGGATGACTTATACCTTATTTAAAGCGATTGTGGGAAACATGTATGATTATAACCCCCCCAAAAAAAAAGAAAGAAGAAGATGATATTGGGTACTACTTATGTATAAAATAAACGTCAACATTTTCTTGATTCATAAATAATTCTCGGAATACATGGAATATCAAGAGCTTAGCCCCTAAGGTTACACAAATTGTGCTTCCCATAGCAACTCCACCACTATAAAACCTTTCATGCTACATTGTGCCCACTCATCTAACAGCCCCCCCCCCCCCTCCACCACCTTGGAAAGAGTCTGATGTAAAGAATATTTTCTATATTCCAAAGACTATAGCTTCTGACTAATCGAGCATTGAAAAGGGTTTCATGGGAACGTCCCCAATCTTTGTGGCTGAATGGTTGAGCACCGGGCTAGCAATCTGGAGGTCTAAGGGTTCGATTCCCAGCGAAGCCTATTTTTCTTTGCTCATTTTTAATCATTTTTAAATGTTTCTAGTCAGTTTCCTCTAAATACATGTATGGGTCATTCTTCAATAAGTGTATATTTTTGACCATCGTGAGATCGTGAAAATCAAAACTATTTCTCCACTTTCTCTCTGTGTGTTTAATATATGTTATCATCTGTAGATTAGGGAAATATTGTTTGGCGCGATCTTTAATGGGGCTATGTAAAATTTTGGGGGTTTTATTAACATGTACACTGTTAATGCGTCATCTCCATCACGACATTTTTGCACAAATAGATCGTCGCATTTTAACTGAAGAACATAATTCTCTTCTTATTCAATCTTCATTTGGAAAGAAAGGGTGACTGTGAAAAGAAAACAAAAACATCTAATTGGTCAACCATAATCACATTTTTTTCTCTAGAGCCACAATTTATACTTGCCTTGCTGAATAAATAGTGAATTTTGCCAAATAGTTTTGCTTTCAATCAGTATGATGAAATTTTCTCAGGAAATTAGGATGAAGAGAGGTACATGATTACGAATAAATAGATCGCTAAAAATACCAATGCAACATATTTTTACCAGGGTATAATCGTTGTTGAAATTTATGCATTTGAACTCAGCGTGACGGAGATGAATGAAGCGTGACGGAGATGACTGAAGCGTGTATTTAAGAATACATTAGAATCACATGTTACATAATAATCTAAAATCCATGTAAACTAAGCTTTGTCATAGAATATTTGTCAATTTTGAACAACATTGTGTGTCAATTAACTGAGTTGACAATCCAACTCAAACTCATCATCTCAGTCACAAAAAAGCCGTGACGGAGATGACGTGTGACTGAGATGACTATTAGACACATTTAAAGCGCCGATAGCTAATGGCAATGTATGCAATACAAATGAGTGATAGTGTTGTATGGTTGTTCCGTGGGCACATTCATACAAATGATTAGAAATTCTAAAAATCTAACATCTTTAACTAGCTAATATCAATCGTTCGGAGATGATAATCATCATCTCCGTCACAAGAAGAAAAAAAAGGGGACTTTTGCTTTTTTTTCGGGATATCGAGTATCGATTTTTGCGCCCGGGACTCGACATTTTTCGGCGGGACCCGGGTACCCAGGACTCGTCAACAGCCTTAACTGTCACCATTCATACACATAATCATGTTAGTTTATTAATATGTTATACTTTTTGCATTTAATTTCTCTCTATAGGTACACTGTCCATAGACATGGGCTTATTCATATACATCCACATTCTCATCATGCATAGTTCCACCTCTATTTTGATCATATTGTTCCACCCTCATTTGTCTCTCCACCTTCCCTCTGATTACCTACGTATTTAGGCTTCCTTTTGTTCACTATCTCTTTTACACTCCCTGTCCCATTCATTTGTCTATATCATCACCTACTGGGTCCTCATCCTTTCCACTCTCTCCTTTGAACTCGCCTATCCTATTCATCTGATCCTACTACACACTTCACTTCACTTTCTTTGTCCTAATCCTCTCGCTCCCATCCCCTACACTCATAATCCCCTCTATTGTTCCTCCCCTCTCAGTGCCCCAGTGCACTCCTACACCTCATCAACTGTCTTTTGGACGATAACTAGCGGGGAAGGGGGAGGGATCACGCGTAAGCACATGTTTTCATTGCCACCCCAATTAAGTAAAACCAAATACATCTCCCTCCTCATTACGATCAAGCTCCGCCACGCTTATTATATGATAGCATGACAAGGGAAACTATTCAATTGCAGTGAAAACAGAAACGAAATTGCATTAAATAGTATTATATAGATAGGTTCATCAAAACAGAATTGAAATCACATAAAATCAATCCGAACTGCAAAAGTAAGCTAATATGTCACAAAAAGGACAAATAAAGGCAAATTACTCTCCAGATAAAAACATGTTTTAAAGTGATCCAGGTAAAGTGTCTAACTCCACGAAAAATAATTGGAGCTTCCTCGTTTCTCTTCTGCCGTGTTGTTTAGCTTATGGTAAGAGAAGAATAAAATAGGGTTAGATTTTTTCAAATGTCCCTTTAGTATGAAGATAATTATCATTATTTGAAAAGCGTTTGTCAACGCTTTTCAAAAAAAGTACACTTGTTTCAGCTGGATACGTCCGAGCGTGGGAAACATTCCCGACCTAGAGAACTGTGATCCAACACGTGCCGGAATTCCAGGAACGTTGTATACCGCATATGTAAACATACACGGGTGCGGATATATCGTCATAGGCTGCCAGTTATAACTGTTGCAATTCTACGACAAGCCATCAGTATTCGGTGATAAAATATGAACTCAATATTCTTTTTTTTCACTAGGTAAACAGTGTTCGTTTTCCTTCAAACTTTCACAACTCTTTCAATTGTATTTTACAATGATATTGATATAGGATTGAAGTCTCAAATGTCATTTTGTGCAATATCTGACACTTTACCTGGATCACTTTAAGCTGATAAAATATGTTATTGCTGAAGTACAAGGATGCTAGGACAAACACGGAAAAGTAGGTTACTTGGGGAACTATTTTGAACTAACATCACGCTATCATAAACAAAATCTCGAATATCCCTTATTCGAATATTCTCCTTGCCATGTTCACGATCGCGCCACACGCATATACACACAAAAACCGGGCAGATTGTTACTTGCTAGCAATTTAGAGGTACATCAGAGTACCTCTAAATTTTTGGTCCAGTGTCGCTAAAATTTGTCCTATCTGGCTTTGGTGAATAAGAAAAAATTGGCTGGGTGTTAGGTCGTCATTCAACTTCACGCCTTTGTTGTAAGTCCAACAAAGCTCTATTCAGAACGTCCCGCATAAATAGATTTCAATGCATTTAGTCGGCACCGCAGATCTATTGTTGTAATTGTTTGCATTTCGACTAACAATGTCGTGGAATACCAAATGCTTGTGGAATTTAGACAGATGGGTTGTCATGCTAGGCCAGGCCTTGACTACGATAGCGAATTTAGCCTATCGGCCTTTTGTGAATACCAGTTAAGCCTAGCGGACATCGAAATCGTAATTTGATCAACCAAATAGCTTATCGGGGTTTTATGAATATGGCCACTGGTTTTTGACAAAGATCTCAAAAAAACAATGTTACTTTCCTGGAGACCGGGGAAGAAACGTGTCTCTTCTTTCTACTACCTAGTCACCCGACATTTTGCCACCATGATCACTCAAATTTAGCAATATTTTGTACCGTAGATGGTGGACTCAAAATGCGTGACGGATCTGACGCAAAATATCGGGACACACAAAACAGACTCCTTAAATCGTTACATGTGTGCGTATTTAATCTTGTTATTCGTAAGTCAACTCATAAAATTGAATTTATTAAGGTACATGTATATTAGGACAAAAAATATGCATCTTTTTTGAAATGCTACATTATGATATTTTTACATGATGCCATCGGGACATGCGATTTTGAGGGGGGTGGAACATTAAAAAAAATAATTTAAAAAAAAGTATAAGAGTTATCACTTTACTTTTTGTTTTATTTATTTTTTTTTACTTACTTGTAAGTCAATTCACAAAGAGGTAACAAAAAAAAAGCTTTAAATTTGTTTCTATGCGACACCAAAGTAGCGGGACGCAAAACTATACACTTATCGAAGAATGACCTGTATATGAATTCAGAAGATACTTGTGGCACACAATTATCATTGCTGCTATCATTATTATTAGTGAAGGTCAGTTCCCATCTGACCTTGCCCAAATACCTCAATATAAATGGCAAGTGATTCCCTTCAGAAATATTCCTGATTTGCAATTACCAGGTGTAGAATCTTTGTTGATCCAATGTTTAAACTGATCGACCAAATGTAGAGAGGGTAGTGAGGGAAGCTTCTGTTTAATCCCATGAAGACTTATCATCGAATCTGCCTTCATGTTCTCTTCCACTGTCGATGCCTCCTCAAGAAAGCGAATGAGGTCCTCCCGTCTGCTGTGCTTCATGTTGAATTCTTCTCCCAGGTGTCCACAAGTGCAGGCAAGACCCGTGGTCTGGAAGGCGGTGGGTTGCCTGCTCCGGAAGGACTTCATCCGGTTCCCTTCTTCTTCATCGTTCGTGTCTTGGAAATCGTGGACAAGTAGAGCGATTCTTCCTTTACCTGCATACAGAAATAAGATTGTGTCAGAATATAAACAAGCCTCCATACCAACTGTTTTGGTCTACTAGCCATTTTGGGCGTCAAATCATGAATGTTCTCATTTTACCTGGATAAACAGAAAATGTACTTTCCCCCCCCTAAAAAAAAAAAAAGAATGTGAAACTAGATGGATCTTCGACTGCGCGCAGTCGAAAATGATGCCTCCGCCATTGTGTGATTTATATCAAGCCCAACAAATCAACATGCACTGAATTAATTCTTCAACTTTGATTGAAATATGACATTCAGTTCTTGAGATTTTGCAATTACAAGCTATTTTGCATATGTAATGAGCCCAGTGACCTTTGACCTCATGACCCCCAAATCTAATCAGATCATTGGCCCCCCAAGATACATACTTGGACTTAGTTTGGTGAGAATCCGTCAATCGGTTCTTGAGAACGGACAGACAACCCGAAAACATAATGCCTCCGGCTACTTCGTTGCGTTGCAGAGGCATAAAAAGAACGATCAATTATGCTAGCTAGGTAGCTCAATCTTACCCAACACTCTATTGCAGTGTGGCAAGAACTCGTTGTAGAGGGAATCCAGAACGTCTGTGATGGCAAAGCGTCTGTTGTAGATAGAGTGACACAGGATCATGACGTCCACAGGATTCGACGGTGAGAGCTTGTAGTCATCCAGATCATTGTACGGGAGCGGATGAAGCTGGACACCTCTGATTCTCAAAAGAGGCTTTTCTATCTTGAGCTTGGTCAGGAATTGAAAGAGACCTTTCACGTTGCTTTCCTGGGCTGACGTAAACATGGATATTGTGATATCCCGCCTTGCACCTGGAACAAAATTATGAAATATTACTACAAGCCTCCATACTGACTTTTGTTCCTACTTGCCAATTCGGGCAAGTAATATCATGAAGTTACAAATGTTACTTGCTCAAACAAAAAATGTACTTGCCCAAAGAAACCAAAATCTCACTAGGTAGCATGATCTGCTTGGCAGATGCCTTGCTTGTTTCCATTAAGATTAGGAACTACATGTTTGTCTTAAGAGTCTCATAGTTGAACAGAAATGTTGGTTGCCCAATCAGGTAACCAAACTTGACCTATGAAATTGTACTTGCCCGACATCAATTTTTCTTACCCGGGGCAAGTGGGAAAGTGGGCAAGTGCTCGTGACAAGCTCTGATTACTAGTAGTACTTTACAGGTAAAGGAAATCAACCTACTACATAAAAGACAGTATCAAGGATCTAGATGATACACCTTCATTCATTACCGAAACAATTGTTTGTTAATGGAATAGTAATTTCAATATACAAAGTACAAAATTGTATGTCAGGTTATTTCTTGTTTCTGTTCGAAACACATATTTGTATAATTATATGCTTGTTTTGCAATTTATTACCCTGTAAACAAGATGAACTCTCAGGATTTAAAAGCTATCAAATGTCAGTATTCAATGCTTTCTCTAACCGTGCAAACAGATGACAAAATTAAATTAATACAGTGGATTTGGGAAACCACTGCACTACAATATGGTTCATGGAAGATAAACATTACCGAACATGACTCGCAAATCCGTGATGCTGTTCTGATGACGTTGATCGCATCGAACGTGTTCCTGATCAGGACTCTGATCATCCTGAAGTCTCATGACAGAAGGGGGAATTGGTATTCTCAAATTGCAGCCTGGTTCAGCACACTCTACTCTGGCTGATGTGACTTGCTGTCCATGACCTCTGTAGGAGGGCGTCTGTCGAATGTCCTGGCACGCCCGGCAGATGTCTTTGAATACCTGAAATAAATCAGAGGGATACACTCCAACCAAACACGAAACCAACTTTCATATTTCTACATCATTTAAAAAATCTGTTTTCCACACGGTCTACAATGCTCCCGGCATTAGCAAAAAAAAACAATCATAAGTATTAAAATAAAGAAATGTTGATAGGCGTGCTCCCCTCCCCCCCCCCCCCCCCCCCGATTATTAATGTGCTTCCTCCCCACCCCCCCCCCCCCCCCTCCCCTACTCAATCACTGAGGTTTGTTTATCAGTCTTATATTATAATCATTCAGGGAACTATTTTTTTTAATACAGAGGAAGTTTATTTAATCAAATGTTTGTTTATTACAACAATAAATCAATCATATTATTACAGTAACCTCATTGTAAAGATCTCTGTTAAAACAAAATCCTCTAATAACAAGGTAATTTTACCGGTACAAGCTCTTTATACTGTTTTTTTTTTTACCCTGGTGTAACAAGACACCTGATATTGCAAGGTAATTTTCATGGTCCCAAGCTTCTCATTATAATGAGGTTCCACTGTATTTGCTATTTAATACATAGTTTAATAATTGTTTTATCAGGTATGTGTCAAATAATCAAAATTGAAGTTTGATGGACAAAAATGTAAATATGAAATTACCTTGTTCACAATTCTGCGAGCAGGTCTTGAGGGCTGCTCACCACTGGCAGTGTTTTGCACATGAATCTATATTATATAAAAGATGCGATAAACACATTGCAATAAACACGAAGTTACAGGGTATAGGCAAATACAGTAAAACCTTCTCATGTACAAAAGGAATAAAATAATAAATATGGGAAACATCTATACCATGCTCAACTTTAATCAACTCTTTAATCATGTATCTTTAATCAACTTTAAGAAACTCTTTAATCATATATCTTTAATCATGTATGTTTAATAAACTCTTTAATCATATATTCTTCTAGAATTCATGTAACCTTCCAAAGGGAAATTGGATGGTCACTATGGATATTACACATGTTCGTACTACAGCATGCACCATCAAGAAGCTAATTACAAAAAATAAGTTCATTATTTGATCATATTCTTTCATTAGATATTTAAGACACAAGTGTATCATATAAAATTGTTAGTAAAATGTAGCGATCATGATAAAAATAGACCAGTTAATTTCGCAAACCAAATTGTACCTTTAGTTCCTGCCCCCTTTTAATAAACAGAATGACAGCACGGTGATCCTCATCTTGCATCATGATGATCTGCGAATAGCTTACCCGAACAGATTTATTAAAGACCTATGCAAAAGTTTGTTCTTTTCTATTTTTTAAGGCCCATGCAAAGTAGCAATTAATACAAATAAGAAAAACACTATTCCATTTCGCAAAAAAAAATACCTTTAGTTCGTGCGCTGTCTCATTGAACATAATGACAGTGCGGTGATCCTCTTCAGATGGCAAGATGAGCTGTGAATAGCTAGTGTCAACTTGACCGTCATACATCACCATAGAAAGCACTGATAGCTGATGGAACTGGGCAACTGAGAATAAAACATTAATTAAATACTTGTTTAACACTTTCAGTCCCTTGGGATAATCATAAAAGTAACTAGATGGATCTTCGACTGCGCGCAGTTGAAAATGATGCCTCCGCCATTGCGCGATTTATATATCAAGCCCAAATTAACATACACTGAACTCATTCGTCAACCAGATCTGATATATCACAATTATGAGCTATTTTTTTTCATATATGAGCCGTGACCTCGTGCCTCCGACTACTTTGTTGCGGAACGGCATACATGTATATTCAAAGAACAGTAATAATCTGAATAGCTAGTCTCAGCTTGATCGGCATACACCACCATGGACAGAACAGATAGCTGATGCAACTGGTCAACTGAGAATAGAACATTAATTAAATAGAATTTGTTAAACCCAGTGACATTCCATTTGGCTATTAATTAAAGTGAAAAAATAGAAAGATAAATAATACACTGTAACTAATATGAATAGCTAGTCCCAGCTTGCCTGTCGTACATCACCATGGACAGCGCTGCTAGCTGATGCAACTGGGTTACTGAGAATAGTTAACATATGTTATCATGGTCCCTTTTAGATAACTATTAAAAGGCAAGCGAAAAGCTAGCATTTTTGCTTACTGATAAATTTATAATTCCTGTCACTTTTAGTCCTACACTTCCACTTGGGTATCACTAATAATGGAAATAATCAATGTTTTTGAGACCACAGTCATAATGGCCCGTATTCACAAAGGAGGTTTGTACAAACCCCGGTTCAAACTGCGGTTTACATCTATGGAATGCCAATTGTAAACTGATGGAGAGAGAATGTGTACCATCAACATTGTTAACAAGTAAGGAATTTACATTCTCTCTCCATCAGTTTACAATTGGCATTCCATAGATGTAAACCGCAGTTTGAACCGGGGTTTGTACAAACCTCCTTTGTGAATACGGGCCATAGTCTTTCAAGGGATCTAGTAATGCACTGTTCAAATCCTCAAAACTTACTTGGAACTCTAGTGGTTCTCTCATACCTAGTTCTATTACATGGGACAGGGTTTATTTTTTTCAAACTTCTTGTATGATAAGTTCATACCGTTCAATGGCCGACAGTAGAAGATAATTGAAGGCCATCTCTGAAGACTCTCCTCTGTTTCCAAGTCATCTCTGGTGGGCAGCAAGGCGGGGATGTAGTAATACGGAGGTCGAGGTCGAGGAGGTCTAGGATGATGACCGAAGAACACACAGTAGTGCACCATGAAGTTGAGGATAGTTTTTGCCGGTTGCTCGGTCAGGCCACCCCAAGCTTTCTTAATGACCTCGTCATCAAGGATCCCCTTGCTCAAGCGCGCGTTTCTTTCAACCTGAAGGTGGCAACAATTTTTTAACAAATAATCTTGTTGGTTGACTTACAGAATGACAAAGTGGTGATTTGGAATCAATGACATTGTGCTCATTTCTTGCAACCTGAATTCACAACAGATTAAGTACAATGCAATATAAGTTTATGTGAAAATTGCATTCTTGTTTTTTACATTTTGTTGACCAAGTATACTTCAAGTAACACACACAGTCATCGTAAAAGAGAATATAAAGAGACTAGCCCAAGGGCGTCAATCCTTATGTAATACCTATCGTTCAGCGGGGGATGAATGAATAGATCATCCCCCTTGAAAAAATAGGTATCAATTACAGATGGACACCCATGGACTGGACAATGACAAATAACCATGTTATATCATAGGTGTTCACAAACGATTCTACCGACTGCTGTAGTACTTTTTTTATTTTTGTTTGTAGTCCTTTTTTTCCAAGTTAGCCTCTTCAGTGCTCTTTTGCTCTGTTCTCCCAGAGGGACCTGCATCTAATATTATTATTTATAAATCGGCCATTGGATACACTTTATTGTGCACTCTCTCCACTCCCTGGGGAGCATTCCAGCAGGTGCTACTTTATAGAGCACTCATGCTTTTTAGACACCCTCATTCATGCCAAGTACCCATATTGCACCTCGGCGGGGAGCAGCAATGTGGATAAAGTGCCTCGCTGAAGGACACTATTCTTTGCATTGTAGAAATACTAGTAATCAATTTATGGACCAAACAATTTACTAACCTGATCTTTGTCTTTCACAATGTCAACAACTTTCTCAATTTGGTTGATAAGCCAATGGGGGTCCATGATCACGATGTTTTTCAGAGGATTGTCCTCTGGGAGGTCATCAAAGAGAACCAGCTTGCCAAGATCACAAAGAAACCGGAGCGCATCACTGAAATCGTCTTCTGCCAAGCGTGGAGCAGCAAGTTGTTTCAGCTACAGATATCAATGATAACATGAGATAAAATGTGTGTGATTTTATACAGACATGGTGGTTTAGCATTGGAAGGCCTCCCTACTATTGAGATACTCTCCACTTATTTTTGTATGTTGACCCTTATATTTATTAAATTATTGGGGGCTTTGCAAGAATGCTCCCAATGCGGAAAAAAGTGGAAATGTGTATATTTCAGATGATTTGATTGTGTTCATATATATGTAAACTGGGCTCCAAAAGAAATGTATCACTTCTTCAGAGCGACACACAGTCAAATCCAAAGCATACAAATTAATTATACTTGGGCATAGATTAGCTACAATACCCCTCATCTAAAAAAAATATGTTTGCTTTAGTCAGCAAAGAATAAAATAAGGTTAAATCGCAAGAGGTCATTTTTCAAAAGTCACAGAAACTGCTCGCCTTCCCGGCACAGAGCTCGGTACGGACAATAGCAAGTCTAGTGGTTACATAACCCGCCTTGAAGATGAATGAATAGCTATTGAAAGTTCTGAATAGACCGCCTTTCGTGGAGGTTCGCAGCGAGCAGTTTCTGTGATTTTTTAAAAGTGACCTGTAGTGATTCCATCACATTTTTTTCTTTTTTGGCAAAAGCAAACTTTTAATTTTTAAGATATGCTTCATAAGGAGAATGATAGCTTATCTGTGTCTAAATATGCTTCAATTTGATGCTATGGATTTTAGTGAGCGTCGCTCTGAAAAAGTGATAAGTTTCTTTTGGAGCCCAGTTTATCTGTCATAAAAGTAAAAAATAATAGGAGCTAATGGTAAATCAGATTAGGTCTTTTTAAACTAGACATACATGTAACTACCAGTCATATTAGACACTATACAAATCAAAATTATCATTGTAACGACTAAGAGGTGGAAAACTGTACAGGCACTGTTTAACAGTGCCTGATTTGTCGTTAGAGTAACAGTTACACAATCAAAGGCTCTGAGGGTTTCATCAACACATAATCATTAAATTAAGTGAAAGTTAGGTTTAGGGTTATAAATCTTTTTGGTTCACACAAATTTAGCTGTTAGACAGTAGTCACAATAGAAAATGAAACAGTCAAACCTGTCTTTATAGTGGCCATCTGTCTATAAAATCCAATGGGTGCCCTTACTCGACAAGCTTTATGCTTCTGATAGGTGCTATTCGTTACATTGTAACTGTACAAAATTGTTAATTCAAACATATAAGGAAACTGACCAGAAATATATAATGTGATTGAAAAAGAGCAAAGAAAAATGGGATTCCAATGGGATTCGAACCTGATACCTCTGGATTGCTAGACTGGTGCTCTTACCAACTGAGCTATAGAAAACCCTATGATGGTGCTCGTCCCTGAACCCCCTTTATTCTTCATTGCTCCAGTGATCAGAAGCTATTATTAACCTGACATAAACCTGAAGGATGGAAATCAACTTGGGGATAAATGCGAGGGATCACCGAAGTGATGCAGCTTTTTTTATTAATTAATTTAAACATATAAGGAAACTGACCAGAAATATATAATGTGATTGTTGGTATCCCATTTTTCTTTGCTCTTTTTCAATGTACAAAATTGTATCTGATTTTTGTCTGAAATAAACATGGAATTGGATTGAACTTGCCTGTAGTGGCCACCCAAAGTGAAACCCTGTAGAAAAAACAAGTTATGAGACCTATCTATAGAGGTCACCTGTCTACAGTGGCCACTTTGCAGTTTTCGCTTATAATAGGTTGTCACTTTAATACACAGGTTTGACTGCTATTACCTCTGGCTTTCTCAAAATGTGGCCATATTTTCTCTCGGTGAGAGTCGTCTCTAGTTCAGTCCAGCGAAGGGGGACCTCTTGTCTACTTTGTTGGTCTTCTGAGACGACTTCAAATATGAACCGGTGCAATTTCTCAACCTTCAAAACAAGGACATTTCAAGACAAAATAACAGAATGCTGTACAAGTACATGTATATAACTGTTATCATAAACATGTTTAAAATGAATAACATTAATGAGCTCACAATTTGCACAACATCATTTACCCATCTATATCTCTTCCCATCATTTGTGTTTAGATTGATTATGTGCTCTGCATAGTTCTTTGTTTTTTGCTGCAAAAGACTACTTAACCATGTGAATTAACTTAACCCTAAAAAGACTGGGCTATTTTGAACCTTAAAAAAACTGGGGGGGGGGGGGGGCTAAAAGGGCCCCCCCCCTAAGATCTCGGCAACCGAAACTCCAATCGATTCCAAATTTGGCATCGTGATAGATGTCCATAAGGTCTACAATATTGCGTAGTTAAAAAAAAAAAATTAATTAGAATATGCTAATTAGAGCTAATTAATTATGCAAAAATTGTATTTTTTGAAGTTTTTGTAGTTTTCTCGGCAATCGAAACTCCAATCGACTCCAAATTTGGCATGGTGATAGATGTCCATGAGCCATACAATATTGCATAGTTAAATTTTTTGTTTTAATTATAATATGCTAATTAGAGCTAATTGATTATGCAAAAATTGGATTTTTTTTTTTCGTATTTTTTGCATTTTAAAAATATTTGTTATATATTTTTTTGATGGACAAAAATATTAACCATTATTCAACCATTTGTAGCCCAAAATTAAATAATTGCAGGGATCAGAATGTAAAATAATGAAGATTTTGTCTATTCTAGGAAAAAGTCAATTTCCATAGGATTTGTACACAAATCACAAAATTTAGTGATTTTCAGGCAGACGCTCACTTACAAAAGGTCACGTAACTTTAAAACGGTACACCCGGTTGTCGCAAATTTGGTATCAAAAGTTGCGCAAGACTCTAAGGAAAAAAGTCGTGAAGTGGCATCGTAAAATATTTAAGCGTTGCGAAGTAATCGCGAAAATAGAGGGGGGCTAAATCAGCCCCCCACCCCCCCAGTCTTTTTAGGGTTAAAGGAAACAAACAACGAACCATTATTTTCTGATGAATGAAAGATAATAGTTGTAGAAGTCCTTTCCACCAAATGTAAACAAAAATAGGTTTACAGAAAGAAATAATTAATAAAACAAAATGATGTTCTCTAACGATGGTTCAAAGCTCAATGAAAGGATTTATATATATTAAAGCAGAAATAATTATAATTATCATCCAACAATAAATAATCATCAATGTCTTTTCATACAGTCATTTTGGTATTATGTTCTTAGTTGATGTAAAACATAATTCTTCATTTCAGTCACGACCCTTATTAAGAAAACATATACAGTATATTGTGGCCTCGTCATACCTCGTGGGGGTCATTTCCATAGGGGTATGGTGTTATATTGAGACCAGTTGGTTTTTCCCTCAAAATGAGCTGTATCTTCTCATTCGCAGTTCCAATCTGTAAAAATAACAAGCAATGCCATTTGATATCACACAATTGTAAGAAAATTAGAATTATATGTGACCTTACACCGCAAAACTACCAATAAGTCAGGAAGATTATTGTTCTGATTTTCACATGACATTTAAAGGGACTTAGTAACACTGTCCAAATCCTCAAAATAAAATTCTAATTTTAGCGGTTCCCTTATACCTTGTTGTATTCGTATTAACAATAAAATCACGGGACAGGTTTCGGTTTGTCATATTTCCCTTTCGTTACAAAGATATGTATGATTGAAGTATTCAGATAAGAAAAACTCCGGGCGAGTTTTTCTTCTGTGTACAAAGTGAGTGCAGTGAGTTACTGAATATCACTTTGCATTTTCGCTCATTACTTGGCCATACAATGTCCATTTGACTTGAAATTTTCACACAATACCCTGTGGACATATGAGATAACAACAATATACATTGCATCAACCATTCATCACTTTTTGCACATGTCAACAAAGTTACTAGATCCCTTTAAAATAAAGTCATTACTTTTACAATCGTATATTATTTGTCAATATTCGGACCAAGCAAACCCTCTCAAAATGAGTGCCAAAGATTTGAAACATGAATGTAGCAGTTTTAAAACAAGGGAGAACTAGATGGATCTTCGATTGCGCGCAATCAATAATTATGCCTCCGCTATCACGCGATTTTAATATCAAGCCCAAATTAACATGCACTGATTTAATTTTGTTAAATATTTTTCATATATTTTGAGTGCTGTGACATTGACCATATCACCCCAATATTTGATGGCTCCCTAAACAACATTCAGGTTCGAAGTTTGATTGAAATCTGACATTTAGTTCTTGAGATTTTGGCATTACAAGCTTTTTTGCATGTATGTGTCCCGTGACCTTGACCTCAACTTCATGACCCCAACATTTTATGGCTACGTTGACTCTTTATGATACATTCAGGTACCGAGTGTGATTGAAATCTGTCATTCAGTCCTTAAAATTTTGCCATTACAAGCCATTTTCGCATACATATCGAGTCCTGTGACCTTGACCTTTGACCTCATGACCCCCAAATCTAATCAGATCAGTGGTACCCCGATATGTACACTTGTACAAAGTTTGAAATTGATCCGTCAACCGGTTCTTGAGATATCGCAAGAACGAGGCATTTTTGCATATCGAGTCCTGTGACCTTGACCTTTGACCTCATGACCACTTAAAATCTAATTAGATCATTGTCACCCCAATAATATGTACACTGATACCAAGTTTGAAATTGATCTGTCAACTGGTTCTTGAGATATCGCGATAACGAAAACGGGACGGACGGACAACCTGAAAACATAATGCCTCCGGCCACTTCGTTGGCGGAGGCATAAAAACAACTATTTCAACGATAATTGGCGTCCATTCAAGCGCTGTAATCTGATTATTTTTATTCAATGAAAAATCATATTAAAACATAATTTCTGATGCTCACATTCTCACAGAAGGTAGATTAAGATATTACAATGAAGACTCTCATATATTTTAAACAATCTTTGACTATTTCAGCTAATAACAGAGAAGCTACCATCTGGACTAATAACAAATCTCCATTCATCCCACAGACCTATTAAGATATCATCAACTTATTGGCTGAAATACATGTACATAACTTTGTCAATGATCCTTGAAAATACACCATGAACGTGGATGTGAATGTTTGAATTCCTTCTAATATTTTATCATTCCAAATGAGTTATTATACTTTGCGTGTGCATTTGATAGAAATTGGCAGGACCTAGGTTAATGTACAGTGGCAGTGTCATGGAATATTACCTCGATAGATGCACTTTATAAATGCTTGATATAATTATTATTATATTGGTTCAGGCCCTTATCTTTCAAATTAGGGGTCACAGGTTTGATGCCAAACCACAGTAAATGTGTCCTTCAGCAAGACACATTATCGATATAAATCTGTTGCTCTCAACCAAGTTGTAGTAAAATGTTTAGTTTGCAGGAAATAATTTTAATGCCTGATTTTGTGCATTTCTAATTTAGTAAAACCTGCTCTCATGGCCACCTGTCTATAGAGACCACCTGCCTCAGATAACAACTCTTAATCTTGACTCCCAAGTCCTGAAGCGTTTTGCCTGATGAACCTGTCTATAAAGACCACCTGCTTAAAAATCTTCCTTTTTTTCTGTCTCCATTCAGATGTCTTTAAAGACAGGTTTAACTGAATTAACATTAACTTTAATATATTCCATTTATGCAAAGAAACAAGACACATTAGTAACTTACCAATTCACCTTTCCCTGCTAGACCCTCTGGATGGGTTAGGATGATGAAGACAGTTGCGTACAAGTTCTTGTCTTGGTCACATCGGCGTGTATGCGCTACTATTGATGACACGAAATCCTCTAAATGGTCATGAGGGATTTTCTGATCTCCTTTGCTCTTTGACTGACAAATTTAAATTGAAACAAAAAGAGATTGCATTCAAAAGTAAATGAAAAAGATAGAGATCACATCATCTTGGTTGCATCAAAGAGTATAGGCTTCTATCAATGACAGCTAAAATGCTCTAAATAGTCCAGAGGGAAATTCTGAACTCCTCTTCAGCTGTTTGATTGACAGATTTAGATTGAAATAGGACAATACATTCAAAATCAAATGAAAGATAGAGATCACATTGTCTCAGTCACATCAACGAGTGAAGGCTACTATCAATGACAAAAATGCTCTAAAAGCCTGGACAGAATTTCTGAACCCTTTTTTTGCCTGTTCGACCGACGCATTTAGATTTTAAATACAATCAAAATTAAATGAAAAAATCTAGGCCGATCAAGTATTAAATGTATATACGTAGCTTAATGCAAACTTAATAGGTTGCATTGAAGCTTTGGGGAGTAAATTTGCACCCTCAAATTTTGTAACTCAACATTGTCCATAAGGTGCAAATTTGCACCCTCTGTGAAAACTCTGGGGTAAAGCTACATGTTTATAAAGACATGGCCGCATACCCTGTGGTTGAACCTACATATTGAAATCAGTGCATAATTGGAGCAATTTGTACCTCTTGTTGGCCTTCCATGTTTTCGTCTGGTTCTCCCTGGTTACCCACATCCTTGCTCAGATCACACACGTAGAGATAGACAGAGCGTCTGGTGAAAAACACCTTTGTAATAAAACAAAATAAAATTCATGTAGTATGTATACTGTTATTGATGATCAGGGCCCTGTTGCAGAAAGAGATACAATCGATTGTAAGTTGCAATTAATCGTAAGTCAGATCACGTGTTCTAGATGCGCAAATCTGATTGGTTGAAACGAGTAAATTTTCTGACTTACGATCAATCGTAACTTACAATCGATTGTATCTCTTTCTGCAACGGGGCCCAGGACAGAGAGCCACATAACAAATACCGGTACATCAGTTTTGATACAGCTCTGTATAAATCAAAATATTACGACTTATTGATATATAAACCAATTAATTAGGTGCCACATAAAAAAAAAAATTCATTATTTTTTAACAATTAATTACAGCAAAATATTTCAAAGCGAGGTAGTTTCATACCTGGTGAGTGTTGTTGAAGATTTCATGAGCTGGAAAGTCCCACAGGTCAAAGCTCACAGGCTTTTTGCGTTGTCCAACCCCCTTGATCCCTCCAGCCTGCCGTATTCGATCAATCTCCTCTTCCACGAACGGAATCATCTCGGCACCAATGTTGATGTCACTCTCTACTTTAGTCGGCCAATAAGATGTACTTGCAGGAGGCGTATCTGTCATTTATTCCATAAGAGAAAGCAATGGAAAGGAAATGTTGTCAATAATGGATTACTGTACTTACTGAATCTGAATTATTTTCTGTCCTTTTCACCATGCTCACATTTTGTCTTTGATACCAAAAAAAAACATTCAGAACTATCAATAGCTGTTGATTGGTTGAAATGTTTATACTTGTATTTGTACATGCATGTACATTGTAGACCATGGCACATCTTACTGATGTGGGATTGGACTTTAAGTCTTCCCAATTATATTTCAATAATAATGACAATAACATAAAAAGCTTCTTTGCGCCAATTCAACCTTTTTCAAGGTGCTCATCAGGGTGCAGACAAATTATCTAATTTTAATTTTAATTTCATTCCATCAGTATACCAACCTTCACTAGCATGCGCTTCATGGCGTTGATGTGATGCCATATCATTCAGTTGTTTGACCTAAAAGAATACAGAAGTGAAATGAAAATCACTATCATCAAGTATTGAAAAGAGAGATATTGAATAAACACCAATTTGGGTTAAGAACAAAATGAGACTATTTCATCATAGATTTATCCTTCGAATCTCAAAGGGCCACCTTTTATCATATGAAGATAAAGATCAGTCTCTTCACGTCCCAAACTTATCATCTGTGATAATGTTGTCTATACAATACCACCAGAATAACTACAATATTGTTGTAATATGCTCAATCAGTTAAACACATTTATTGGCCAATATATAGTTTGATGAAGGGATGATTTCTACACATTCGTTTTTCATTTGTAGAATCCAAATTACAGGATCGTTTGATCTAAAAATTTCATGTCGGTGTTACATTCATCCTCATCCGTCTTCTGGAAACTGTTCAGACGATTTGTAAAAGGTGGACACTCCCTTTAATAGCCTGGTCACAAATCAACGGATTGCGCAAACGGATGGCAAACGGAGAGCTAAATTTTCCATTCGTTCTATACGCTTCTTGTCCGGTGATGTACGGTGTTCTATGTTTTGTTCATGAAGCAATGGAGACGACTTTCATCACCGGATAATTTTATTTTGCAAATTTCTATTCGTTGGGTATACATTTCCGATATCCGTTGATATCTGACCGGGCCATAATGAATAGAAGCTTGGTAAGGAGTCAAGTGCCTGCCTGTATTCAACGTTGTCTGTTGTGTGCATTTAGGAACAAATCAATTATTGTGACTTAAGTCAAACATGGTAGAGAGTAATTGTACATACCTTATTAATATACTTGTTTTGTTAAAACATAGATCACCAGCACTCAAACTGCTGCAAATGAGAAATATGTCTTCATTAGGTGATTCTGTCATTAGTTTGATTTCCACCATCGTGGTAATCAACTCGGTCACATTCTTATCAGTTTCTGACAGTTTTATCACTACTGTCAACAATCCCACGCTGTGTTAACTGCCCCCCGAGGCCCAGTGCTATCACAGAGAGAGGGGCTAGTGATAAGAAAGTGCCAACCCTGATAAAAATCTACTGGATGCAGGCTTGAGAGCTCAGAAATCACACCGCAGTTCAGGCCCTCAAAGTGAGGTTTTCACCTAACAGCAAATTTATCACGTCATGTACTAAGTCTGGTTTTCACTTCTTTCAACATATCAGTAGCAGAACAAACCTAACTTTATAAATTCAACCTTATATGAATAACATCTTACCCTGTAGCTTTCTTACCCTGTAACTGTAAAGTTCCTTCAAAAACTCTGCCGCCAAGTCACGTCTGTATTCATCTAATTATATTTGGAAAACAGACGATATGGGAAATTTAATTGTACAAACAAATAAACACAAATCAAGGTGAATAATGGTGGGCTTGGTGGCCATGCTATTGATCCTAACCTCCCAACCTCATTTATGTCAATTGTATTTCATCCAGTTAGTAATACTTACATGCACATTTCAGGGGAAATGATCTATTCAATCTCCCCCCCTGGACAATAATAGGTATTATATCCCTCATAAGATCGTTTTACCATTGAATTTGACAAATGATAGTTTTGGACAACACGCACAACCCCCGTGCAATCACGTGACCGGGCTTGTTAATAAAAACTAACACTAAGAGTTCATTACGCGCTCGTCCCATGGATCATGTGTTTTAGCAAAATGCACACGCGATCAAATTTGTGCAGTACTCTATGGCGCACACGTTCTAGTCACGTGATTGCCCTTGTTAATAAAAATTATATCCCTCATAAGATCGTTTTACCATTGTATTTGACAAATGATAGTTTTGGACAACACGCGCAATCCCCGCGCAATCACTTGACCGGGCTGTTAGCAAAAAATTAACACTAAAAGTTCGTTACGCGTTCGTCCCATAGATCATGTGTTTAAGCAAAATGCACACGCGATCAAATTTGTGCAGTGCTCTATGGCGCACACGTTTTAGTCACGTGATTGCCATTGCTGGTAAAAACTAACACCCTAGGAAGAAGAACGCCAAGACAGCCAATAAGCACATCCGTGGGAGCGTTAGCACGCATTCATTGCGTATGTGCGCAACTGCCAGCGCGTTGGTGCGCACTCGGTTTTGCGTCTTTGTGATTGTATGCGCAAAATAACAATGACTTTAAGCGTATTAGATGCGCCCAGGTTCTGGAGGCTCATCTGGCTTAAATGTCGATTGATTTTTATATCAAAATTTACAAGCGATTTTATGAAATATTCAAGAGATTTTCACTTATTTTGCTATAAGCTGAACACAATCACTGATATTGATGAGTGATATAAAACAACTAACGAATGTGCTTGATTGTGATAGGCAATCTATTACCTCGGTGGGCTCAAAATGACTATTACCCTCAGCTACGCTTCGGGTAATAATCATTTTGAGCCCACCTCGGTAATAGATTTGACTATCACAAGAAGCCCATTCGTTAGTTGTATATTATGTAAATAAGTAAAATACCTGTGACTGGCCCCTAAGAATTTATGGATTGCGTCTATGAAGGAGATGCATTATACCAAATCAAACCCTGTTTCTAGCCCATTCGAGACCTTTCGATACAGTCTGCAATCTAAATGCACTTCCATCTAGACCCAATTAAGCCAAAGTATACTTATAGGATCGCAACATCTTGGGTTAATGTTTTTTTTATCTGCATCTTACCTGACAACACTTTTGTAACTTCTTCTTTTCTTATCGGTGTCCATCCTTGTTCTGTAGCCTGAATTGTATCCACTTCTCTCTCTCCATCACTTTTTGCATCATCACCTGGATCAAATCTATGCACCGTACAGAAAAAAAGCAAGCCGATGTCAATTTCTAATTCTTACTTTCAAATAATTTCAGATATAAACTTGTTCTATACAAATTAATTTTGGAATAGACATTGACACCCACATCGTCAGTATTTTGGGGATCAGTTCTAACTTTAGAGGTTTTAAAAAAATGACAAAATGTACAGTAGTCACACCTATATTGGCAGCTACCTCTCAATAGCAGCCAACCTGCCTATAGCGGCCACTACAACTGAACCCATTCAGATAAATCACTGTAATAAATCAGCTTTACATTTATTATCTTAATAAGTAAAGGGTTTTTTGGCGGTGTTGCATAAAGAACTGCCATTAATCGCAAAGTTGTGTTTGATCGCAAGTCAGAAAACATGTGCACTTGAGCCAATCAAATTGGCGCGTTCAGATGTGCGTTCTGACTTGCGATTAACTGCAACTCCTTATGCAACACCCAAGCTCACATAACAGTAGGGCAGAGTATCTTCAAAAAGTGTAACAACATTTGAGTGCAGTACCTTTTCCCTGTAAGTGACCTTTTCACATGGGTCTTTGCCTCTCCCTCACTTCCCATCAACATCAGCCGAGTTCGAAAAACTTGTTTCGTTCCTTTTTTAATAATTTGGCCGTATATTTCCGCAACTTCTGCTTTACTCAGTAGAGTAGCTAAAGGACAAACAAATTTAAAAAAATTTAAAAATGAACTTTTAGATAATATGATTAGTAAAGTTTTCCAGATTGTAAGAAATAGGATATAGCACACACTGTTATATAAAACGCAAGGGTCAAGAATTGAAGAATAAAAAATCCTTATTTGTGGATCATATACTGTTACACCATGATCATTTTAAATACATTTAAGTGAAATAAGACCAAATTGTAATTCAATTTGTGGTGATCCTTTACTTCTTTGATCTATGTTTAGTTTGATATTAGTTTGTTATAATTAATTCTTGATTTGCATTGGTAACATATTTGTATTTACATTGTCCAATATGTTTATACAACTTAATAGAAATGTTCAACTGAATGTGCTTAAAAAAGTATAGCAATTAATGAAACTCTAATTTTAGTATGAATACGAAATACTAAACTTATGTCTAACCTATATTTTAACTTTTCAAAGAAAATCTTTGCCAGATAGATGCTAGAAATAAAGATTAAAAAATTAACAATTTAGGAGTAATATGCAAATAAACCAATCAGGCAATTTCCCCATTGATTCAAGATAATTGCAATTACTAAAACAAAGGCAAGCATTACAAAATGCATGTTTGTGATTCTTCAAAAGTACACATTGATATGCAAAAAGAAAAATATAAATTAAAAGACAGTATTAGAAAAAAATGTTGGAAGTGGCATTATTCATATTGAAAAAGTTTCTAAAATTAGTCATGTCTTTTATAGTCACGATCAAGACTTGCCTATATCCACTCCTTTGAAGGGATCACAATCATCAGGATTTACTTTTTCGCAGCCTTCTTCAAAGTCCATCTTCTGATCATCATCACAAACTTTTGAATGAGAGGATAAAACAAATTGTAATTAAACTAATTAATTATTCATCAAAACTGTTCCGTAATGATAATCAAGACTTGCATATATTCTTCAAAGAGATCATGATCATCAGGGCATACTTTTTGGCGGCTGTTATCAAGTCCATCCTAGGATCGTCATCACAGACTTTAAATGAGAGGATAAAGGTAAACATATATATGCACATAATATTTTTATATTGAAAGTATTATCTTTTGTTGCGTGTTAGGAATGGAAAATACAAATATATTGGTTAACTGACATTTTGTTGAATAATCTGATAAGTTTCCATCTGTAACTTTAAAACTTTAAGCATGTGCCCCTCCCCCCGAATAATATGCCCAAACAATATAAAACACAAGGGGTATGGGGTTAATGTTATCATTTTGTGAATAGCAACCCTCTTCTTACATTATGAAGAGCAACCCCTTTCTAAGATTATGAATAGCAACCCTCTTCTTACATAATGAATAGCAACCCTCTTCTTACATTATGAATAACAACCCTCTTCTTACATTATGAATAGCAACCCCTTTCTAAGATTATGAATAGCAACCCTCTTCTTACATAATGAATAGCAACCCTCTTTTACATTTTGAATAACAACCCTCTTCTTACATTATGAATAGCAAGCCCTTTCTAAGATTATGAATAGCAACCCTTTTCTTACATAATGAATTAGCAACCCTCTTCTTACATAATGAATAGCAACCCTCTTCTTACATAATGAATAGCAACCCTCTTCTTACATCATACATTATGAATAGCAACCCTCTTCTTACATTATGAACAGCGACCATCTTCTTACATTATGAATAACAACCCTCTTCTTACATTATGAATAGCAACCCCTTTCTAAGATTATGAATAGCAACCTGAATTCCTAATAGCGGTCCTTATGAGAAGTAACCCCCAATATGAATTATGAATAGCGCCTAATAGCCCCTGCTTTATGTTTATGAATAGCGACCCCGATTTTGTATCATGAATAGCGGTCAATGTGAGTAGTGCATGACCCTCAATTTGAATTATAAATAGCGACCCTCATCTTACATTATGAATAGCGATCCTCATGAATAAGTAACAGTCCTTATTTTTCCTTTATGAATAGCGAACCCTTTTGCATTATATGAATAGTGGTACTTCAGTATAGGGACATAGCAGTCCTTATGAATAGTGAGGTTACACCTGACTTGCAGGGGTGTACGCCCCTACCCCCTGCCACGGGTATATGTGCCAATTGTCTATCTACTCTATGCAACTAGGAAATAGTGAATATATATCTGAAATATAAATGGTCACAGGCTAATATGACCATTAACATTGTTAACCTACATGTACGTGCTTTGTTGATTTCATCAGTCTCGATCACTTCATATCCATTTCCATCACTACTATTAGGATGTCTGGGGGCCTCTGATGCCGTTTCACCATCACCTTCCTTGGCATTGGAGTGTGTGTCCATGTCATCATCCCGTTCATGTTGAGTGGTAAAGTCTTCTGTTTGTAATTGTTCTGCCATGTTTTTCACTCAGCAATCATCACGTACGGTACTATGGTACGTTGCATGTGCTGTTGCCTGCCTGTTGGTATAAAATTGGAATAAAATTTAAAATGACAATCTGTTCCCAATAAAATTATATATATACCTGGATCTACATGTTTTTGTCAGCATTCTGTACAGTTTGCTCATTGCACGGTAATTTAGCCAAGATATGCAGCGCTCAAAAATTGGCACAGCTAGCCTGAATCCTTGCCTGGTGCAACTAAAATTAAAGCTCCTAGCTATAAAGTTTAAGAAACGGGGGGTGTATTCTGAAAACGATTTTAAGTTAAAATTTATTGTATCTACGTCATATCTACGTCACTAAAATATCTTGAAGCAAATCGCTATTTCTTAAACAGTTGAATATTTTAGTGACGTAGTCGTAGCTGACGTAGATACAATAAAATTTAACTTAAAATTGTTTTCAGAATACACCCCCAGAACTTTTTCTAACTCCCCTCTGGCAGGCATGGAGCTACTTGCAATTGGGTTTTTTGAATAGGCTCAAAAGGGCCCCTTAACCCTGCCACACAAATTATGACAAATAAATATAATAACAGTAGGCCTATAGATTTTGGCAAAAAATAAGACATTTATAACATAGAATCATTATTTCTACTTCCAACATTTTGGGTCCAAGTAAAAGTAGAAATGGTGCTATAATCAGTGATTCTACTTTTACTTGGACCCAAAATGTTGGAAGTAGAAATAGTGATTCTATGATATAAATGTCTTATTTTTTGCCAAAATCTATAGGCCTATAAATGTTATTATATTTGTCATAATTTGTACTTCAGTAGATGTGATTAAATCACATCTATTGAAGTACATGGTCCAGTTAGCTGGACCATACACACAATATTATACAGATAATACACGTTCTAGAGTGCATTGTGTAAATGCAACGCACTCGAGGTTGTGTCAGATGTACGCAGATGACACAACCGAGAGTGCGTTGCATTTACACTGATGCACGATAATTAAGAACGTGTATTATCTGTTTCATAAAACGAGCTCAACCATGGAATTGTTTATGATCGCATGGATTATTTGAAACAGAAATCTGCAAACTACTCTTTAGAGTGGGAATTTATTTGGAATTCACATCATTCATCATCATCACTACTGCAAGCTCGCTGACTGAATTTGACTCTGCAGCTCAACAGATCAAATTCAGACCGATGTGAAATCGCCGAAAAATTACCCTTAAAAGTGAGAATTATCAAAGGGATTTATGGCTTTATGCAATACCTTTCAGAAACTTAACAATATCAAACCACATACCATATAATTTACGAAACTGCCCATATTTATTCACAACTTTATATATAGTTCACAAAACGAGGCATATTCCATCCTGTTCCTGATCACTTTCGCGAGTTTTTTTCTTTGGTAGAAAGAAACAAACTTGTAAACAAGCATTGTGACGTCACGGGTTGCACACCTTCGCAATTCGGCATGATGCCGATGGTTGCGCACTATCGGCACGATGGTTGCGCAGGTTGTTGTGTAACTCAAGTGAACGCTACCGCGGAGCGGTAGCGTTCAAGGTCGGGCTCATAGTGCCCCCGAATTTATGTGCTAATGTGCACAATAAGTGTGCTTAAAATTATAGATATGATACGGTACTTACCACCGTGTAGATGATACATATGTTATGCAACTATGGGGTGGATCAGAATGATGATTTTTCGCTCCATTCCGCATCAAAATGAGTGATTTATGCACCTCCTCGACTTCTCTATCTGTGTTGTATCGCGATTTCTGAACGATCGATGATCGCGCGAACGGTCTCCATTCAAGTACCGCGCCCGCCGAATAGACGGCAGATCTGACTCGCGCGTTTAGTGGTCGTACGGTAATCAATCGTTCAGAAGTCGCGATACAACACAGATAGAAGTCGAGGAGGTGCATAAATCACTCATTTTGATGCGGAATGGAGCGAAAAATCATCATTCTGATCCACCCCATAGTTGCATAACATATGTATCATCTACAATGTGGTAAGTACCGTATAATATCTATAATTTTAAGCACACTTATTGTGCACATTAGCGCATAAATTCGGGGGCACTATGAGCCCGACCTTGAACGCTACCGCTCCGTGGTAGCGTTCACTTGAGTTAGTTGTTGTGCAGTTGGTGAAAAGCAATGCCCACGTGATCGGAATTAGCCAATCACGTTACTGAAATTACCGGAGCCGTTTTATAACTGCTAATATTATCGGACTAGTATTATAGTCATGTACATTTCTCAGCTCAGTCATACACTTTTAGTTTTAGTGTGGCCTATCAAGCTGTGCCGGGGTGGGCATACTCACAATTTCCTAAAATCATGGTCGTTAAGAGTACGTAGACAATGCATGCACAAGCACGAAAAAATTGCATGCTATTTTTGTATCATGAATACAATGTATACGACGCACAACAGTATCGCAATGACTGATGTGTAAATGTAATCAAGACAAGAACGGCTCGAAATGAGACAAGGTTTGATTTATGCAAATATATAGAATGTATGGATATGTTGAATACTAGCACGTAACATTCATGACCCTAATATCGTGACATATTATAAATGATATAAATGAATAAATGATGATGATAAATAATCAAACTTACGCCTAAATCATGCTGCACTGCATCACTGCTTCGTTGTTTTGAATGACGTAATGCGGTGGTGGGGAATCCCCACAGCAGAATAATCATTTACAATCGCCCTCTACAGTTGAGGATCGAAGGGCGTTAATTATTTAGTTTTTTGGTTTGTTGATTCCGTGTGGGCTCATATACGTGTCAACAAAACCACAACCATACATGGAAATTGTTTTGGAAAGTCTTATTTAGTTGCGGGGGGGGGGGGGGGGGGGGGGGAGGGGGAGGGACCTAAATCGTTGTTTCATGCATGTATACCGTGATATATGCGCCTGTGGGCAATTCCACGCCAAAGTGGACATTTGACCAAAAATTTTCCAAGCATTTTTATGATACAAATTTGGTATCAAATCAAAGCTTAAATTCTATATTTTTGGAATTCAATGAGAAAATTTTAGTTTTACATAATTTTAGTTGTTTTTTTATAATAACTTTATAACCATAATTGAACCCCACAAATTTGACATTTTTGTGAAAAAGTGTTTTGATCCTGTGTTTGTTTAATATTTCCCCAGTTAAGCCTAAAAACCATTATTCTGACTCCATTCGTAAAATAGTAAATTTGTATGATTTATTTGATTTGTTATGCTTCAATGACTTCTTATTTTCAGCCTATGAAAATGTCCTTCCGTTACCGAAAAATCAATATTTTTAATTTTGTGGCTCACATAATTGTTAGAGAGCAGACCAATCTTCAGTGCAAAGCAAGTTCAAGTAGGCCTTCCCATTGATAACAATTGTATTACTCATTGTTTCTTCGTTAATTAATAAATAACAAAAGAAAATGTCCTTCCGTTACCATACACATGGTAACAGATGGACAAGGTACCTCATATTACATATTATGACAAAATTTATGTTCAAAAATTGGTCTCTCATATATGAAAACCCAAAATAATGAGACAATACCTGCAATGGCCAGCTATCAGTGGCGTAGCGTGGTCAGACTAGTAATTTTCTGTGTTTCAACCAATCAGATTTGTGCATTTAGAACATTTGATCTGGCTCACAATTGATTTTATCTCTTTCTGCAACAGGGCCCTTGTACCATGATGCCATTTGTCTGGATTTCTATTGTATGGGGATTAGTAGGTCTATTTAACTGTGGTGAGCCAGGGTGTGAATAGGCTCTGATCATGACTTTGAATAGGTCTTTTTTTTATACAATACACCCCTATAGAATTCTTGGACATGGGTGTAGGTCTAAAATAATTAAATTTTACATGAAATTTGCAAACTAAAAACAAGGCTGTAGAAAAAGCAAGAAATAATATATCTCCAATTCTTTCATATGTTGTAGAAATTATATCAAGCCAAGATTTAAAGGGACTTAGTAACATTGTCCAAATCCTCAAAATAAAATTGTAATTCTAGCGGTTCCTTTATACCTTGTTGTATTCGTATTAACAATAAAATCATGGGACAGCTTTCGGTTTTTCAAATTTCCCTTTCATTACAAAGATATGTATGATTGAAGTATTTAGATAAGAAAATCTCCGGGCGAGATTTTCATCCCTGTACAAAGTGAATGCAGTGAGTTGGTGAATATCACCCAATATCACTTTGCATTTTCGCTCATTACTTGGCCATACATTGTCCATTTGACCTGAAATTTTCACACAATACCCTGAGGACATATGAGATAACAACAGTATACATTGCATCAACCATTCATCAGTTTTTGCACATCTCAACAAAGTTACTAGATCCCTTTAAGCAAAACAAATTCTCACAATTATTTGATCCACGAGGTAAAACGGAAGGTCAAAATCTAAGGTCAAAGGTTATCGTATCCAAACTCGCTCATGCATGAACACAAATGGCATAAATGGATTGCACATAACATCCCCAGTCCAATGACACCTTTACAAAATTAATTGACCCAACGGTTAATGGACAATGGCCATTTGAAAAATGGTGCCCACGCCCATTTCTTACAAAACTCCCCCATAAGAATCGACCATAGCGCCAAAACCATTGGGTGGATTGGGCTAAAACTTAAATATTTGCGCTTTTAAAGGTTGAAATATCATACATACCAAATATTAGCAAATTTGAAGGGGGCTGCGATGAAATTTTCTATTTTTTAAAAGGTGATTTGACATGGAATGACCCTACTGTGTCATATCATACATTATAGTCCATTATGTCCTTCCGTTACCGAACATTGGTCCGCTTTGTGTGAAATAACTCAAATATCTGCGGACAAATTTTAATCAAAGAACAAGTAAATTCTTCTTAACCCTTCAGAGAATGAAATGTGTACCCTTAAAATATTTTGTATTATTTAATATCACAGAGTTTTAGTTAAAACTGATTTGATAACAAAACCTTGTCCAGTTTGGTGTCCTTCCGTTACCGACTTCATTTGTATGCATATTCAATAATGTGCGGAGATAAAAAAAAATAAAAAATTATGGGACCTTAAAACTGTATGTTTTGGAAGTATTGTTATCAAAATAGACTGTTCTAACAACACAAGTATTTAAAAATGTCTTTCTTAAAGTTGACAATTTGTGTCGGAGTGTCCTTCCGTTACCATGGATTGAATAAGAGCCATTGGAGCATGAAATATAGTAAGAAAAAAATAGAAATGTAAATGCTTGTGATGTCCATATGCTATCTATGATACAAACTCATTTTAGACCACAAAAGAGAGGTTTCCTTCTCATAAATGGTCTTTAAATTTCAAAATTAATTTTATTGTACAATTCCAATAGACTTTTCAGAGGTCCTTCCGTTACCGTCCTTCCGTTACCGAACACTGGAGTAATTAATTTCTCATAATTAATATACCAATGCAGATATTTTTCTTAAAAGGTGGTGTTATACTCTGTGAACATAAGGAAATTGACTAGTAGCCAACTTAACATGATAAACCTCGTAACTTCACAGAGATTGGGTCATAACTAAAAAACTTGAAAATCCATGTCCATTTTGGCGTCCTTCCGTTACCGGCCTCATTAGTGTCCATATCTAATTTACATAATGCGGTCAAAATTTTAGAAATAGTGGAAATCAAAGGTGTCCCAACAAGGATCAAAGACATGCCATTTAGAATAAAAAAATCAAAAGCAGGATCCTGGAATTATTTGATTGAAGTTCCAAAATTGTGTCTGAATGTCCTTCCGTTACCGTGGAATTGCCCCTGTGCGTAACCCGGGGGGGTACTCACGTATATTGGGTATACGGGGATGTGCCGCTGGGAAGGGTGACTTTTTCAAGAAAGATCCTTAGACATGGGTCCCCTTTTCATCAAAAAAATCCTTAGACATGGGTCCCTTTTTTCATGTTTCCCCTTTTTATACGTGATATTTGGATTTGCCGATGTGAAATTGCAAAATTGTTCAAGCTCGCTGCGCTCGCTAACTTAAAACCACAAAATTTGCGGGAAATACACCCAAAACATGCTTTAAAAATCCTTAGACATGGGTCCATTTTTCGCAAAAGGACCCTTAGATGTGGGTATGGGTTTGGAGGTCTCAGCCGCACACCCCCGTCCGACTATAATCTGAGTACCCCCCCCCCCCCCCCGGGGTGCGTAAGCTAATACGATTCATCGATCATAACATCGTTATAAAATGAAAAGGGTTAAAATATTTTACATTCATATTAATGACATTGATTATAGTTCAGGCCCAAAGCAAGGCATTTCCAGCAGGGGGGGGGGGGCGGTGGGGGGGGGGATGTCTGAAACCATTAAATGGTCGAGACCAATAACAAGTGGACCTTTCTGAATTTAGGGGGGGGGGGGGGGTACGCACCCAACCCCAACGCACCACACCCCTAACTGGCTACGGGCCTGTAGTTTAATTTTGTACGCCTATATGTTTTCCTGGACCCTTAATTTTCATGAAAACCTGCACTGTATTGGGATTATTTACATAGGATAACATAATTATAAAGGAAATTTGATAGTGGTCGAAATCGCGATAATTATAGACAGCTCAGTAGCTTGGACGGGCTTGGATGGCGACACGGCGAAGACATCTAACATTGTGTTTGTTCCATTATATTGCTCATCCCTATCGCAAAAAGTCCTAGCTGCTTGCAATTATTAATATAATATATTTTTAATGAAATAAAAGAGACAAGAAATTTCAGCAGTTTAGCAAACTTTATTTCAAATTAAAGAATCGACGGGGACAACAGCCTTTATCCTCGACCTCGGGCCTCGATCTGCATTGCTGCATGGTACAATTTCTTTTCAATAATAGTAAAGACATGTATTTCAAACCGAACACCAATACTTCTAGTTACATAGTATATAATAGATCTGCAAGCTTTTGTAAATCTGTCAACAAAATAAAACAAAATTAATGACTCTTTCAAAATAGCTATTTCCATATGGGGGTCGCCAGCGTTATATATGTGGACAACTCCATAGGCCTACTTGTACACAACTTGTTTTCATTAATTTTCATTTCAATGTATAGAAATAATTGCTTCAAACGTATTTTAAATCAAAGAAAGAGAAAAAGCTCAAAATACGGGTACAATATATTATTTGGTTATGTCCATAATATGCTACCAATTTGAACCCCCAAGATGTTCATAAATGAACTAGTTGAGCTTCTCTACACTACAGTACAACAAAACAAAAACAACAACAAAGGGTTTCTTAGCATGGTATATATATATACTACTTCCCCTCAAACATTGATAATTTTTGTTGACATGTTCAAAAACTGGCAAATGGTTGATGTGGTTTTAGGGTTTTTGGTGAGCTGATGTACTCCGAGTGATGCGTGAAATTTCCTTGGTAAATGAATGTCATTATGACCGAGTAGTAAGCGAAAATGCAAAGTGATATTCGCTAATTACCCAGTGCATTTTGTATAAAAAGAGGCTGTATCTGTAGAACAAAATGAAAAGAATAATACGCAATGATAAAACAGTAATTAGCATGTCAACGAACAGTCAAACATTATTTCTTATCAAGCATCTATAAAATAATTATTACGATTTGAAGAAATGAACAAGAACCTTAAAACTCCTTTTTAAAGCGTTATATACAAAGCTGTCAACGAAGGGGTTTTTTTACAGACGGCACGACGCATATAGGCCTAGTATATATACACATAATTAACATTTGAATAGCATTCATATCGATCGCTCGACATGAAACGAATTGTGATTTGACTCATTTTCAACATAATTATTGACTATATCCATCGAGTAGCTCATTGATGCACATAATATCTCCATGTTTAGGATAATATTCACTTGTATTCAAGTTTTGCGAATTATTCTTATAATATACAGACTCAAAGAGACAAAATAATATTGTACATAATAAGCTGTTTATCAGAAAGAAAATGACTTATAATTGTCCCAAGATCCAATTATCCTATCTGCACAAGTCATACTATGACTATACATGTGCATTTCATAATGCACATCAAAGAGGTACATGAATTATAATGAATAAGGCATTGTTTGTATAATATCTTGCCATTATCCATACATGATGCAGTGTACAATCAGGTTCGTATAAAAAACGATTCATTTTGAAATATTAACTAGCAATATAGATCGACTTCGATTGGAATCACAAGATTAATTTAATATAAAGATGAAATCGCGATGTCACAACAGCATCACTCATAAATTGTTTTCATATGTGCCTGGCCCATATAAGTCTTAAGCAAAATACAACCTCAACGAAATAACCACTACTGAAGCTAAATGTAATGTCATTATGCGATAAGCGTTAGTAAATAGTAAAATACAATAGTTTTACTAATAACTTTCAACATTCTATATACAGATATAAGTGATAAACCAACTTTTAAATTGGACTCCGTATTACTGATATCGAAATAAAACCCTCTCAATAATTGGGTCGAGGGAGGGCGCGGGCGACAAAATGGGGGGTGGGGGAGGGAGGAAGGGGGGGGGGTGGGCAATTTCATATCACCTGACAAAGTGAAACAAATAATTGTATTATCCCAACAGTATTGGGCCTAGGTCCCATGTGACCCCGTGCCCCCCCCCCACCCCCCCCCCCTGCCGAACAGTTTTAATCATTGGGGAGGGGAACAAATTGCCCTCATATATGCGCTCATTTCCGGTACCAATATGATCATTTCTTATGTATCGGAATATTTCTTCATTTATTTACTTCTTCATTCATTTACAACGTTAAAAAACAACGTCAACGTAAATATTATCCCTTATACACATGATTTTAATAATCGAGATAATTGTATCTTTTTCATTTAACATTATATTATATAGAAGAGAAAACCTGTTACTGACTTATTTGTTCGTATATGAAAACAAACAAAAAACAAGCACAGAAGCTGTGAAAAATCATGTTATATCCATACCGCAAAACATCTGATATGATTGGTTGGTCAATTTGATAAAAATGTTCAACATTGTAAAATAAAAATGCAACTGTTTGATGATGAGCATAATAATACACATCAATGCAGCTCTTAGCATAAATCTGAACTCTGAAGTATGATGGAAATATGAATTCAGGTTATTATGTAATGTCTAACATGGGCGAAATGATAACAATTGTAATATACTATACTTGTAACAGCTGCGAAATATGATGATTTATTTTCGCAATTATGTTTTCAAAACATATCGCTCGATTCCAAAGAGAATTATCGTAAACAATATTACATCAAGAAAATGCGTAATAAGTAAACGAAGCTATGTATTCATTAAAGATAAACCAAATTGTATACAGGCTTAGAAAAAATCTGAACTTGGAAGTATGATGGAAATATGAATTCAGTATTTAGAAAGAATTATTATGTAATGTCTAACATGAGCGAAATCATAACAATTGTAATATACTAGTATTTGTAAAAGCTGCAAAATATAATGCTTTATGTACACACAATTATGTTTTCACAACATATCGCTCAGTTTGAAAGAGAGTTTTGAAGAGATTGTTAACATATTACATCAAGAACATGCGTAATAATTAAACGAAGCTATGTAGTCATTACAGATAATATATTATACAAATTTGTAGACAAGTCTCACAATACAATTAAAGCCGTTGCTTGAGAAATGATCAGTTTATACTATATGCATGTGTAGTTATGAATATTCAAAACATTTGATTAAAACAAAGACACGGTGAAATACATTTTAGAAAATTCAAGTTAGTTAAGACATATATGTATATATATATACATTTAACATGAATATGCGTACCTTTCGTTACTGAAAAACAAACATTGAATAAACGTACATGTACCTAGTTATATGCCAACATGATTATAGATACAATGAATAATAAATTGAACAAAATTACATAGTTCCCATAATACACAGTCACGTTTCTTGAAGGATTGAACTCCATGTTCATTGATCAGACCAACTATGGCCCGACCACGCTACGCCACTCGGTATAATAAAATACCATAATTAGTATCACCACATTTACACGTACATGTATATTGATTTAAATTGTGTTTATTGTGATCAATATGCAATTTGTTACTGCAGTGTATTGGTTACTACTTAGCTGCTGAATAATTGGGTTATTTCTTCACTTGTCACTCAGTCACTCATTCAATGTACACCCGCTATCACACCAAGCATGCATGCCAAGGGACAGTGTGGCTGAATCCAAACGAAATAATGTCACTCAGTCTGTTCATTATCAATATTATCGATTTCCTGCCTAGTGTAGACGAGCTGGGTTAATAATCTATGTATGATATTAATGTGATATGAAATGTGTGTTTGTGTTATAGATTAATATAATCAATTTCCAAATGTAGTACAGCTAGAACAATAATTATATTAATGCGCTCTCGATATCATGTACAATGTTATTCAGTTCTGTATTCTACTAAATTGCAAATTAAACTCAATTTACACTGGCTTGCACTGTGCTAGTAGTATATTATGCGGCATACTTTTGCATTCACACTCAATAGCATACACCACATTCAGGTCGCTGTTGATAATCATAATATTCAAGATGAATATCAATTGTGATACTTTATGCAGACTTATGTAGCATGAAGTAAATAGTTTATGCACAATGTACATTAAACAGCCTTTGGTAGTTGTTTGTATAGACAACAAAATGATGCTAAATTGGTTAATATAGTACAGTGTTAATCGCTTGGAAACAATATTTTGAAGTGCCGTTAGCATGGTTATTATGTGTTAGTACATAAATATATATGTATTTCTCGACTGTGGTAACCATGCAAGCGTTTATATCACGAACTCCCACGAAGTGCTTTACATAGCTATTACGTTTCTATCAACAAAGTCTAGTTTTCCTGTTATGTTTTTCATAATGCGACCAATCATTCAAACGACATATATACTAAGAATTACAATATGACTTCAAGACGTATTATATGTACAGTAGGCAGCCCAACACTCTCAATTAAAGCAAGTGAAAGCTATATGAAGTTACGCGACTTCCTCTCAATATAAAATACATTATATCACCATTTCACATATTTAGTACATAAAATACATCGTGAATGGTTGTGCTTAAACAATGTCCACATTCGCAATGATATTTATATATGATATACAATTGCAATACATACATAGGAAAACAAATCAATTGTTGTGCTTAAACAGTTAACACATGATATGCATATGCACCAACTTGTGTTATATAAAACATACATAATTATAATTATCTAATCACACAAAATCTGGGCCGGTATTCAATTTAAAGGTATGGTGACAAGAAAACTGCCTCAAAATTGGGTTTTACTGTATCTACGGTAGATTTTCATGAAGATTACTAATACAAACATATTTTCCTCGTGGGAAAACCCGGTAAAATAAAAAAATCAACTTGTAAATTCACTTTCGGAACCCCCGTAAAAAAAACTGAGTCCCGGGCGAACAAAAAATGACGTCATCTTTGTGACGTCACCTGCAGGCAATCGCAGTTTAGCTCGGTCATAGCCGTACACGCTGAGTGCAATACTCACGTTGACACAGAGATATTATTTCCATTTGTTTCAATATTTGCAAACATTTGTTCAGGTTTATATCATGGACGATATACACTCAGATGTGTAGCTGCATCCTGCTACAATTCATTTCTTAGCAATTCTTAAGCATTTTCAGTAAAACCTCAATTTACAAGCAAAAACGAGTTTGTTTTACAAGCAAGTCATAGGCTCTGCATGTAAACAATGCACATTCCTCCGCGTTGCGGTCTGCATGTGATGTCATGAATCGGGTGACACGTGCGCACATTCCCGCTCTGCTATAAATGACTTTTTTTAGGAGCATGGAACGCCGATGCGAAATAAAGCAAAAAAGTTGCATGAAATTTACCCTTTTTTCCCAACTTAAGGATTTCTTTGAAAAAAAAGAGTGTGGTATATCAATATAGGCACATATTTAAAGCTATAAACCTGAATCAAAGCCGGGATTTTCCCCCTCCTTTAATACTTCGATTAAGTAAGAAATGAACTTAGCATTTTACTAGGATAAGAACTTTACTTATCTCATATTAAAATTGTTGTTTTTATTTACTTTCACTTCAGTAAAACAACATCTAAATGTATTATGACATCAAAATGTTGGTAAGATTTCAGTTGATGAATCATTTATATCCCAAATACTCAGTCAATTTCTAAAATGTTGACCTACGTATGGAATTTAATACCAGGCCTGTTCTTCTTAGCTTATGGTTAGCAAAACCTTTGAAACTAAAATAATTTCCACTAAAATTACACAGCAGTTTGACAACAAACATTAGTCATGTAAGTTCCCGAAGATACATCTAACAATATCCACTTAAATCATCTGGAATTGGTACCAAACACTGCAAATTACGTACGTTACCATTTAACATTTGTGATGTAAATTTGAAAGCAAGAACAATCATACAATAGTCATCATGAATTTGTGTTCATTTGAATAAAACTTAAACTTTAATAGATTTACACCAGATATTTGGTTAACGCGCACACTTACTACATTAAATTAACTCCCTCCATTCCTCATTAATGTCCGTTCATACGGGTCAAGCTAGACAGTTTAACTTTTCTTACATCATTGACTGCGACACATTTCAAGCAAATACGTTTGGCTAGCTTAACTAATCATCAAATCACGTGCCCACAAATCCCGTCAGCCTCTATCACTATCCGTCCTTTCTTAGATTTCAAGCAGACAAAGCTAGCTAAACTTAAACGGATAGTTGAGTTTTGGTATAGAGGGCGCTACACAAAATGATTTTATTTGTAAGATAATGAAAAACGGAGTGTAAAATTTGAAAGAGCATACAATTTTATTGACAGAATAAACTTTATTTGATAAAAATCGGTTCAGAAACGGCTGAAATATCCATAAACATAACCATTTGTAATAACTGTGGGTCCCCACAAAAAGTCAATAATTTTGAACCAGCCAATAAATATTTTTTTAAATGCTCCTCTTTTCAAAAAATTACATAAAAGGTTTTTGAATAGTTGTTGGTGATCTCTCTATCTAATCATTATTTTAACAAAACATCTCATGCACAATATTTTATTTTAAATGGTTGAAACCAATCAGTTATTAGAGAGCGCCCTCTTGAGTTTTAACGGCTCTTTTTGAATGATAACAGGCTTCTTACTTCGTCGTTTGTAATTTTGTATACATTTCGAGCTTGGTGGAGTTGTAACTATTAGTTTGTAATGTAATGGTGCAGGTTTTGGTTACTAAAATTCAGTTTGACCAAAACTGTACTCTCTTTACCAAAACTCAACTATCCTTTTAACTACAACCGACTCGCGCGCCCGACTCAAAATTTCATTAGCTTCATTCAATCCTCATCATGAACCTCTCTTACGTTTGAAGGAGATAAAGCTAGCTTGACTTTAATCCACTCGCGCGCTGGCAAAATTCTACCAGCCTCTTCCAATCCACGTTATCAATGACCGGTCCTTTCCTAAGACTACCAGCAACGATCACCGTATCGACCAGCTCGAATGTCGAAGGCTGTCGCAACTTGAATGATTCCATTCGGACTTCGTTGATACCCGGGCTCAACTTGTCGAAGTCGTGGACGATCACGGCTAGTTTCCTCTTTCCTGTAGATAATGACAAGGTGATCAGGAAATTTGGTAATCGGTCACCGGGTCATACAAATATTGTCAAAACACTTTACCAAAATAACTTTTGAATTATGTAATCTGTTCACTGTAAATTTGAATAGAGTTCAGTAGAGCAAAAACCAAACTATCTTACAAAATCAAATACATCTGTCAAGGTGTCCCCATTCAAAATTTCACCATTCAAAATTGAGAGTATATTCAGAAACAATCAAACATGCTCAAAGATAGTCTTCCTTTATTACTCAACGCACTCACACGCAAAAAAAGAATTATCATTGAAATCGTTTGAAAGGATACCCTATAGGCCTACGTCATGTACGTAGTACCCAACTCACCAAATGTCTTGTTACAGTACTTTAGATAGTTGTTGTAGATAGCATTATTTACGTCCGTAATGCTGATCCCCCTGTCGTTAATTGAGTGACACAACACCATGACGTCACAGGCCTTATCCGTAAACCTGAATTCGTCAAGGTCACTATAAGGTAGCTGCTGGAAGAGCACATCAGCTTTGATGCTCTGCAGCTGGGGATCCGATCCCAAACGTGTGATCAGAGCCTCCACATTGCTCTCGTCGGCCGATGTGCAGATGGCGACGGAAATACGTCTATCCCTCATCATGGCAGTCCTGGGTAGCAGTAATGATTGGTGAGAACTAGACCTTTGTGATACATTTGATGATGCCCCCGGCCTCACATCTAGATACGAAAGGAACAACACTCTTTGAGAAAAATCAGCTTAGAATAACTGAGATTGTATGTATTTCAGTATTGCCTTTATGCGAATACATTACCAATAAAAGCATGGATCATGCTTTAACAATCAGACGTACATCAAAATAAAAATAATAGCCCAGTAGCTTCAAAGAACTTGTTTCGAAATGCTCTTTACATACGGAAACAAATCGTGATATATTAACAATGTAAAGTTAAGCTGAAGCAATTTACCTTTCTTTTCAGTCACGGAAGCTATTTGCGATGATTGTTGACGTTCAGTCTCCTGGGATAAACCTTGGTCCTTTGAACGCGACTCTGCGATCTCCTCATTAGGTTCCAGCGATGCCTCATGGAGGAATTTGTCGATTTCGCTGAAATCCACTGACTCGGTTTTCCCACTCTGAAGTTTTCCGCATACTATTACATCTGTCCCAGCTTCTGATGATTCGAGTTTACTCTTTTGGCTTTGTTTTTCCAAATTGTGAGCAATGATGGCTGTCTTCTTTCCTGTAATAGAAGAAGTTTGTAAATATGAATTTAATTGAATCGAAACATCAAACTAGGATCCCCTTGTATACGGGTCCGTTTGGAGGGAAACATAGTTTAAATAAATGTACAAATATCGAGTTGAAGAGACGTATAACCCAAAAGCTCTGGGAACCTGGTAGACCCAGTATTCTCTCAAGAGGATTGCATTATCTAGTAGACATTAGTTACCTTAACCATCGGATGATTCAGACAAGCTTGTTTTTTTAAAAATATATCAGCAATCAAACCACAATAACAACAGACCAATACTATTCCAAATTTCACTATCAGGCTGATGATTATATCGGTCCATTGCGTTGGGCAACAATATCTTACCAGATTCTTTCTGTTTTGCAAGGAAGGAATTGTACTGTGACTTCGGGATTCCTCTCTTCTTGACGAAATGGCACAACAGCAGTACATCAGAAGGATCCTGCTCAGGACATTCGAAGGCATCCAGGTGCTTCTGCTTCTCCGGAAGCTGGTGGAAGTGGTATTCCTTGATGAGTTGTTTTTGGTCTTCCAGGTGCGCTAGAAGTCTGTCAACATCGTCTCTTTTAGACATGGTACAAACACTGACCGAGATTTTTCGCCCTTGTTCTTCTTCCTTTTCTAGAGAGGATGAGGTCTTTTGGGGAACTTGGACCACAGGGGGCATAGAAGCCAGTCCTTTGCCTTTGCCTTTGGTTCTGGACCCTGTATTTCCTTCTGGTTTACCGACAGCACTTTTCCGTGACTCTCCTGATCCATGTGAGGCTTTAACTCCTATGTTTGACGACTCATTCTTTGGAAGCGGCTTGTGTGTCTCATTTGGAGCTGCAAGATCATAAAATAATTATGTTCGATCAACTTGGATAGTCACATAGACAGCTTAGGTGAAGAACTTCATACATGGTACTATGAATGTTAGTATGTTTGCATATTTATACATTCAAGTACGTTGACAGCACTGGCATGACTGTTGCTTGACTCTCATGAATTATACGTGCATTTAACAAGTAAATCCTAGAAGGTCTAACAAATAATTACATTTTGAGTATAGGAAACTACTTAATTATACACACCAGCAGGTTTAGGTAGGGCAGTATTTCCACTCCCGCTCTCGCCCTGACTCGGAACGCAGAAGGTGTACCCCCTGTCGTCCACATTCAGCTCTTCCTGACAGCGAGTGGCTTGTTCAATGAACTCGAGCAGCTTCTTCTCATCTGCATTCAGTATATTAGGCTGCTTCTCCGAGAGTTGACCACATGTGAACACAAGGCCTGCCTCTTTGAAAGCCGTAGGCTGCCTGTGTCTGAATGACACCATCCGCACTTCGTTCACGGCCTCGCTTGTTTTGTCGAAATCGTGTACGATCAGTCCAACCTTTTCTTTCCCTGAAAAAAGAAGAAAGGGGTGAATCAAGTATCACTGTTATAACTGTCAGATTACAACGCTGCAAATGTATAACAGCAGCAGAACGCAAAATGAAGCGTATATGCCTTTAGGTATAGTTATGCCATATTTTGCAAGTCTTCCGCATGTAATTACAAATGCCATTTAGACATTGAGACTAAATAGTTCAAATGTACCACTATATATCCGAATATATTACAGATAGTCCACCATTTCTATTTCAGGCTTATGTGCACATACAGGTGAACTATTATTAGAAGCAAACATTCTGAAATTGTTTCTTCTATTTATTTTTTTTTACCTAGGACACTATTGCAGTGTGGCAAGTATTCGTTATAAAGGGCGTCCAGGACGTCTGTGATGGCGAACCGCCTGTTGTTGATAGAGTGGCACAGGATCATGACATCCATTGGATTTTCCTCCGGGGAGAAGTGGTGGTCCTCAATCTTGTTGTAAGGAAGCTGATGGAACCTGACCTCCTTGACCAAAGGGTTCTTCTGGTCATTGAGGAATGCGATGAGACCTCGAACATTGACCTCCTGTGCTGAGCTGCACACCGATATGGAGATTTTCCGTTGATCACCTACAATAAAACAAAACAAAAAACAATATAATGTATGGTAAGTGTAGGCCTATATTTTGCAAATCATAATTATCCAGAAAATAATGTCATACAGTTGCTGTTATTCATTTCGAGAACAACGGTCATTATTATTGTATATTAACCACTGTAACATCGAAAAATTGTCTCAATGATTTTATAAAATCGTAATAAAAGAAAGATCATGTTCCCTATGGTCCAACATTATTTGCAATGTCTCACCTAGAAACTCAGGTCAATTTTAACAATCCATCAATTGAAGTCTCTAGAGACATTATTTGATATACTTGTACTTACCAAATCTTACTCGCACATTGTTCAAATTGTTTGTATGACCTCCATTCTTGGCATCGCATATCCAGGTCTTCTGGTTCTCATCACCGATCTTCAGTGGAATCTTCCCACGACAGTCTCGAGCGAGACAGTCAGTCAGTAGCTCGTACCCAGTATCCTTCTCAGTCTTACTGAACTCCTCCAGTGTTGTCTTGACATGCGTCTCAACCTGTAGAACATGGTCATATAGTAAGATGTTCGTGAAGTTAAGTACCGAACTAAACACAGATCACGTTTGTAATTTACTGTTCATTGATGTTAATATATTGTTTCTTCAGTATTAGCTCGTAAATTATATTTCTTGACATGTTGGTTTGTTTGTTGGATGGTAGGTGAGTTGGGTGGTGGGTGAGTTGGATGGTGGGTAAGTTGGATGGTGGGCTGGCTGGCTGGCCGTGGTTGGTTGGTGGGTGGGTTGGTTGGTGGGTTGGTTGGTGGGTTGGTTGGTGGGTTGGTTGGTGGTTTGGTTGATGGGTTGGTTGGTTGGTTGGTTGGTTGGGTAGTTGGTTGGTTGGTTGGTTGGTTGGTTGGTTGGTTGGTTGGTTGGTTGGTTGGTTGGTTTCTCACAATACGAGAGATGCAGCCTACATTTAGAACCTGTGCCGATTTGTTTTATAAGCAGATCTCTGACCACCAGAACACAATTTATTGGCATGTATCTCAGATACGTTGTTAAGAAGTATAAAGTGTAAGAGTAGTATTTGATGGTGTACTACTCCTCAGTTTGTGAATAGACCAGTCGTCTTCTTGGTCGTATATATATGTGTGTAATATTGGAGTATGTTTCTATATGAGTCTATACCGATGGGGAATGTTTCAATTAATATATTTTGTAGCAAAGTCCGTTTAGGTTTTTTTATTTTTTGCAACACAAAAGAGAGCAGTGTTGCTTTTGAAAGATCATAGCAAAATGTGTATGTCAGGAAAGAGGTGGCAAATGTAATTAATGTTAATACAACCTATTTTTTGTACACGCATGATAAACAAACTAGTACAATACCTGTTTAACAAGTGCCCCGTCGGCCGGGATGATTTTTCCTTCTTCATCGGGGTTATTTGTTCTGAATGTGTCAACCTGTGTATTAGGAAAAATAAAGAAAATAATGACAAATTTTTTTTTGTTTTCATAAGCTTATAATAAATTATTGACCTTCGTTCATACATTGAACAAACCACTGTGTGTATGCCTCATCGATATTCGATATGAATTGTAATTCTCATTTTTAATTACCATAATATCGACTTCGAAAAGGTTGACTTCATAATTTGTGAAGATAAATTAATCAATTGTATAATCATTGCTCATTCAAATCAATTAAATGTACTGACCCCAACGGTCCGCCCCAGGCAGCTTATATCAAGAGAGATTCGGTGACTGTTTAACAGGGTCCAAATGACCTGATCGAACAGGATTTCTGTCTTTGTAGATGTCTCTACTCTCAGGAGGGAGAGCTTTCCAAACAAGTGACACTCCTGATTTGCTGCAAGAAATAAAAAGGTTTATGATCACACATTGTCTGCCGAGCACTGCATTTAAAGGGACTGTCCGCCTTTTACAACTATTAACTGTATATTTTCCCCCAAAAGTAATATTTGAGACTTCATCAGTCATATACCAATCTCAGTGTAAGATTCTTGAGAATGATATGCGAGGTTTTCATAGAAAATGAATAATATTTATACCTATTGAAAACAAAAAAAAATAAATGTCTGATTTTGTCCCGATCGCTCGCGTGAAGTATCCAAATTCGAATACTCTTGACTACGGTTGAAAGCGTCCATAGATGCTTTCAATTTCAATCTTAAATATTTCCACAATTAGGGAAATATTTGAAAAATCAAACCCATTTAATTCTTCTGTTACCATTCATTGTATTTATATGCCAAACAACAAAGTACGAGAGAAGTGTGAAAGCTCCAAGTAATTTTGTTTGAATTGTACAAAGTAAATGGATAATTGTTATTGTCATGAATGCTTGTGTAAACATATTATTTTAAAGTCAATTTGGCAGTGAATTATATAAACTAAAACGTAGGTTAAAATTAAATAGTGAGATATAACTGTCAAAGTATGAATCAATGAACAACATACCTGCGAAATATTGCATTTTATGTATAGAATCAATATAATGGTACACAATGCCCTAATCATGCTAACGGAGGAGCAATAATGTTATATCAATCCATGTTATCATTATCAATACCCTGATAACATGTACTGAGATATAAACGGAGTGTGTAATCATTACCTGCAAGTACATGTTTCTGTGTGGCAATGATGGACACCTTTGATATGGGATCATCAGGAGTTTGTACCGGAGATTTCAATTTGAGCAAAGACGGAATCAGGTAATGTCTGTTCCAGGAACCGATCACACCAAAGTGCGCCATGATGGTAAGTAACTCCTTTACCCGATCTGTGGTCACTTTTCTCACGTACGTCTCGAAAGACCGACTTGGTATTAGTCCTGGACTAGGCGCGAGGTTGCTGGCATCTGCCACATGATTTGTCTAGAACATAAATTGCAAGACAATACAAGTACAGTACAACATTTACCTAGATTTTTATTATACAAGTTTTAAAATTCGATAACACTGAATAACAAACATTCACACAAAAGAGGTCAAGACTATATTATGATACAAATAATAATTGTGTTATTAATGAACTGCATTTTATTGTTCAAATATTATATCATAATTGCACATCGTTATTTACACCAAATTTGTATACTTGTTTCAAGTCGATTACTTCTTTTCATGCGATTCACAAATGATTCCCACACTGACGATCGTTATTTTCCAGTGTCCAGTCTTGCTGTTCTTACTTAAGAGATAATCGGGCAGTTCCAATGCTTAATATGTGACAATGGTTATTTCTAAAATAAAAAGTTTCCAATCTAACTGTTTTTCTGTTAAGTACAGAGTAGTGTTACAAAAAAAATACATATGTTTGATTACTTGAATTTGCCTTTAAACTCTTGAAAGATAAATTTGCTTTTGGTTGAATTGTAGGTAAAACGTCGGCATGGGAAGAGCAATTCGTGAGTGGTCGTTAAGTATGACAGATTTTCTATAACATTTCTTTTTTTTAAATAAATCAATGAATTGCCTTTTATAAGTTTTAACGACTTACCTCTGTTTTTGCCTGACTGATGATCTTCTTGATAGCATTATCTAGCCACGGTCGATTCATGATGATCATGTTGTTGTCAGGTTTATGCCGGTAGATCAGACCAGCGTCGTGATAGAAGGACAACATTTGCTGCCGATCCTGACATTTAGTCACTGATGGCAGCTGGTTTACCTAGAGTATTGTACAAGAATGGACACAACAACATAAGCAGTCTAAACAATTTCGCGGCGATTGTATTTATCTTTTGAATCTGAAGGTGAACTAAACCCCTCAAAAAAAGTTCGGAAACTCAACTTTGATCGATTGTATCACTTTTATTGTCAAATTGTTTCAGAATGGAGGACGGTCAGAAGTCAAATGTCGCAAAACGGGCCGAAAGTATTCAGTTGGGAAATTTGACTCCTGTGCCGTATTTTTGAATGTTCAAGTTGTATCGAAGATTGTAGCGTGTTCAAATGATTTAAACTTATCAAATTTGGTATCATTTTAAAGCCCATGTGTCTATCTTTTTAATACGGTTATGTCCGTAACAATTTTATTAACAGGTTAAGTATGGTACAGCTGAATATGGGGGAGGGCCGAAAGTGAAATGTTGCAAAATGCATTTCATTTTGTGAAATTGAAGGCGTTGCATCGAAAAACGACTATTGGAGGAGATGTTTTGGGGTTTTACATTGCATAATCATCAGTAAATTTAGTATCATGTGAAAGCGTGTTTATTTTTCTTTAAAATCATGTCTCACCTGTAATAATTTTGCTATTGGGGTGTGTGCAGTAAAACCGGATATGGGGGTCTATAAATGCTATGAATTTAAGACCATGGCTTCTTGTTTCAAGATTCCGGTAAGATATTGTTGTATTAATCATAACTCTATCATCATTACGTTTTGCACTATCGGAAAGCTCGTTAATTTACCTTTAATATGATGTCTCATTTGCAATGATTATGCTGAATGTGAGTGTGTAATACAGGAAACTCACAAACTTGATGTATTGAAAATGCTTCAAATTTCTCTAAACCTAACTGGCTTAGAGACAAACTGGCCAGAACTGGCATATTAGCGCCCTCTTCGACCGTGTAGGTATGCCCTATTACCACGTATCAAACGGTAGAAAGTCGACCTAGCAACGTGTCATTTTGAGCCCCATACATTTAGAGGTACTACACACACCTCAAGCACATAACCACTATGAATGGAGCATTATTTCATTGACAAATTAACACGCTTTAACATAATGTTGAATTTCATAATGATTATGTAAAGTAAAGTACTAAGATATCCCCACAAAAGTCGTTTTTGGATGCAACGCCTTCAATTTCACACAATCAAATGCATTTTGCTTATATTTTGCTGTCGATTCTCCCAAATATTCACCTTAATTGTACCTACCCGACTTTCATAATTATTCCAAGTGAGGTGTCATTGGAAAGATAATTAAACAGGCTTTTGTCTGATACCATATTCAACAGTATGTTTTCATTGACAAGATATTCATCGTCGAAAGAATTTGAACTTGAGAAAGACCGTGATATGGGTGTCAGACCTTCCAACTGAAGTTTGTTGGCGCATTTTGTGACATTTCACTTCTGACTTTCCCCCATTCTCAAGTATACTGCGCATACCTCGTGCTCGTGAGGCTTACGAATTTGGTAACATTTTAAAGAGGTATACACACCCTTTCAAGTGATACCAAATATAACCATTATGATTTCTTAATAAAATAGATATAATCGATCAAAGTTTTCGAACTTTTTTTGAGGGGTTTAGATGCTCAGGGATGGTGGCGCCATGGCGCTTTGCCTTGCAGTGGATTTTTCTGCTTCGTTTTTGTAGGCATACATCACGTGGTTGTATGTGTAGTGTACACATCGTATAGATGTGAACTAAATACAGAACATGACTCAGAATACAAAACGTATACTAAAGTATTTAAATATCGCACATATTACACTCCTACTACCATGACTACTGCTCCAAATGTTATACTTACTTCTGCCATGGATTTGATTGGCTTTGCTGGCTCGAACGTTTCTCGCTCAAACTCTCTCCATCGTAGGGGGATCTCTGATGGTTCTATCTTGGAGACGCACTCCTTGATCTTCTCCTGCAAAGTCTTCAAATCAATCATGCACAACAAAATAAGTAAGGAAACTGAAACAAAATTGTGGATAATCATCACTAAGTCCGCACTTGAAACTTACTTCAAACATAATATTTGTATTGTTTGTTTCAAAATATACATTTCATTCATTTCATTTCAATTTATTCAGCATTTCCATAAAAACATACATATAAAATACAAACAATAAATAGGAATACTACACAAACAATAAACAATGAAAATGCAAAGAGATGCAGAAGAAAGGCAGAGCCTTATATAAAAGCTGCATCCTTCAGAAAACTATCACCTCAGTAAATACATAAAAAATGATAACACGATAATTGCCCCGTCATACTCAAATTCACAATACACACACACACACACACACTATACACATATGCCTGTAAACAGTATGATTATTGCACAGTTGAATTTCCAAGTAAAAGTTGTTTATACTTTTTCTTAAAAACATTCAAAGATAAACTAGACTTAATATCAATTGAAAACAAAACTATCATATATGTGCCTACTATTTGCCTTTCTGGATATATTTATCAACCAGAATAAAAGAAAGTATTCTGAATTATAATCAATTGAATGGTATTTTAATTTTGATTTTGTTTTTATTGTTTATAAAGTATCGATAGCTATATATCGTTAAAATCATTACAATTTTGTGTCCCGGAAACTGTCTAGACAGGTGGAAGATTTAACCAGCTATGAAAATCTTCTTACCACATCTTCTCTTCCGGATGCGTTGTCAACGGCGATGTAACGGGAAAGGTCATCTGCGAGATATCCGTACGGCATGTCTTTGAGACTTCTCTTGATTTGTTCGAAGATAGTTTTGGGCTAATGTGGAATTGGTTTCGTTAATGAGTGTATTTTTTATTCTTTGAATTATTAAAAGATAAATGATGAATACACATATATTCCCCTTACTATAGTGCAACGTCAATATAACAACGACGTTGGGAACATGAACATTACATTGTTATATCATGTATCTCGTTAAGGGTCAAAACAGCGGAGTATAAAGACATGGACAAGCAACAATATTATATACAGAGTGAGTCAGAAAAAATGTCCCATCATTTAAAAGTTGTCTTGTTTGAAGTATGAACATTTAATCATGGATTTTATTATATGTCTTGGTAGAGTTATCCTCCCAGCATATCTCGGTACCCTTTTCATTTAAATCTCTGCACGCATGACTGAACATCAGACAATCTTTAGAAGACTGCAAAATCACACTTGCGCCAAGTGGCTGGGTGACGAATAAAACAAATTGTGAAAGAATTTATAACTTTTACTGCTGGGACACCGAACATAGGGATAACGGCGGCATAACCCTTGCAAAAATTATGTTACACTCTAAGTTCTTGCATACTTGGTGACCAAAAATGATATCTGTTGCGGGGCCAAACTGAGGACGAACCATAATTCCAGTACTTGTCCTATTCAAACAGGGCTCAACATAATTAACTGCTGCCAAATCAGACAAGCCCTTTGGTGGCAAGTACAGCACAAGCACAGATATCCATCGTAAATTGCCATTGTTAGTCAACAAAAGACATAAACGAGATTAATTTGTATTGTTATTGTACCAACGTATTGAGATAGCACATTGGATTTATGTGCACTTGATGATGATGATGATGGTGAATGTGTTAGGGGAAAGATTGTAAGGGAATTGCCGCTTAAATATTCAGCGATCTTGTTAAAAATCAATGCTTAATCAGAAAAGGGGAAATGTTAACACTGCATTTTGAAACTATTTTTACTGTGCGTGTGTGTGTGTGGGTGTGTGTGGGTGTGTTTCTGTCTGTCTGACTATCTTTGTTCAAAACACTGTTTTATTCCTCACCCAACCACTTGGCGCAAGTGAGATTTTGCAGTCTTTTAAAGATTGTCTTTTGTTCCGTAATGCGTGCAGAGATTTAAATGAAAAGGGTACCGAAATATGCTGGGAGGATAACTCTACCAAGACATATCATAAAACCCATGATTAAATGTTCATACTTCAAACAAGACAACTTTTAAAAGATGGGACATTTTTTCTGACTCACTCTGTATAATCACAGTGGTTATATAAGAGCATTTTGGTTGCATTTGAGCTATGATATAAAAACTACACGTTCGCTAGTTAGATAGTTTACTTGATACTTGATACATCAACATAATGAGGCATCTTAAGACAATGGTTTGCCATATAAGTATTATATTAGTGATAGGCCTAAAAAATAAATGTGTTGGTGTCCCGCTTGAAGGGATACAATTATTTGTATATCCGTATAAAATGTATGTTTCAAACATACACATAAAACCAAAACATTCTCAAGATTTCGTATCACTGATAAAGAATAGCAGACAAGGACACATGATGCTAAAAATACGTTGTAAGTAATACGTAATAAGTATGTTTATAGTGATGTCGAACTTTATTACACACATTTGGAATAATTTCAAGCCATATTCCCATGCAGCTAAGCCTCCCCTTCTACTTTATGGAGGTGTATTTTGCATTAATAGTTCTTTAGAATGCGTAACTTACATTTACCGCACTGTTCCTGTGTGTCCCAACTAGGAAAACCACCGGGGTGCTTTCCCCTGTATTCGGCGAACTGGTGGCTCCAGGTGGAGAAGTGTGAGCATGAATGGAAGCAAGCCACAGGTGTATGAATTCTAGACTGGACCTCGAACCAACACTTCCCTGTTATTGTAATCATTGAAGTTAAACTTTAACAAATTACTAATTTCATAGAGGTACCGGATGACTAGGAAATAAATATAAACCACGTATGTAATATTTAAAATAAATCAACATTTTATATTGCGATGACCAAACTAGATATGGAATTTGCCTAAACATTGTCGAATCTTTGGAGCTAGTGGCCCATATACAGGCCAATAAGTTTGGACCACATTCTATTGCAGGCAACATTAGATAGACAATAGACGAGTTTTATCATAAAATACCGTACTGAAAGTCAGAACATACCATTACATTAAATAATTAGTTTTGATTTCATTTATATACAATTAATCCTCCTTTTGCCAAATTTGCCAAAGGTATGTTGCTGTTCTGTGGTTGTCAAAATGGTATTACGATTTGGTAACTTTTATAAGAAAACAAACCTGACGGCCAAGCTGCTCTACTTGATGGAGTCCTTTACTCAGATTGAAGACGATGACGTGGACTGTCCTCCGCGTCAAGAAAACCTGGCAATATATTTAATTACAAACATATTCGTGATTATATAACAGATATGATTATATCATCATTTTGGACTATTCATTTTTGAAAATGCTGAATAAGAAAAATACATTATGTTTGTATGACAGTTGGAAATTACATTACAGAGTTCAATATATTTAAACATATTACGTGGGGTGCACGTCTTAAAGTCTTAACCAACTGTCTTATATTATCAAAACACTAAACACAGCGTTAGGCTATGAGACCAATCAACATAATTTTGTGTTAACCAGTACACAACAAATATCAGTGGAAATTATATATGCAGTATCACCTGGTGTGCCGTGTAGTACAACTCGTCTGCTGGACAATCAACGACGTCCATCATAACCGTGCGGTTTGCAGCTCCTGGTTCGAATCTCGTGTTGCTCATCTCTTGGCGTATGGTGGGTATGTCTAAGTTATGTGAGCATTTATTTAATCAAAATAACACAAATTTACATTTGTGATTATCCGTGTCATATTTTTTTGTGATGAACAGAAAATAATACTGCCTTCGTTTAAATTATGATATTAATTTTGATGAAGTATTGATGAAGTTTGGAGGTATTAAACGATGAGGGTTGATAGAATAAGTATATAATATTATATTGTAATGATACGATATATGTACACTGGGCCCAAAAAGAAACTTATAATTTTTCATAAGGTCATATCTTGAAAATCTGTCCATCCAAATTAACCAAAATGACACACGGGATTACTTAAATACCCTACTCCAATGACATGTCAATAGCCAAACAGTTTCCTTACTGACAGAACTGAAAAATGCACTGGCATGGAGCCGTTTGCTGTATCACATGTCACAGCCTGGACATTTCGGCAATAGAGTTTAAGGCAGGTGAGGAAGTCAAAACAAATTGAAATGAAGGTAATGTCAGTTACCCAAACACAGACATCAATAGTGGGTGTGTCCACCATGTGCTTGGAAGCATTCAGTGCATCTGCTACGCATGCCGTCCACCAGGTTTCTGATACAGGCTTGGGGGAGATTGTTCCTCTCTTCCTGTAGAGCTGCTCTGAGTGTGCATTAACAGGTGGATTGTCCCAATACTGTGACAAGTGGTCCCGAAAGTTGTTTCATGTCAGTGCTTTTTGCTGTTGTGTCAGTTGGGCAACTGCTTGGTTACTGACATGTGTTTAGAGTAGAGTATTTAAGTAATCCGGAGTGTCATTTTGGTTTTGTGAACAAAAAAGTTTCTTTTTGGGCCTAGTGTATAATCATTTCAAACCAGACAATTTTGAATGGTTTTAATATGTATACAGTCAACATGCTTATCTTGGTACTCATGTGAACATTTACGTAAAAAGTGTATATTGATTATTTAAAATAACAGATCAGAGAACCAGCATTACAAACCTTTATTCCGTGCATCCTCTACCCAGTAGAAACGATTTAGAGTCTCTTCACTGATTTCCCTACCACTGGTTTTCTGAAGGGCAAAAGATCATGTATAATACATTCTATAAAAATCAAATTACAATGGTTTTTATTTTTTTCTCGAACTATTTGTTTGAAAGCTTATACAATGTACATTCAATACTGTTTTATATTATATTTATCGCAATATTACAAACTATAATAATCTTTAACGTAATGTTCTCGATCATTTAAATAAAAGACATTGATATTATGTACGTGGAAAAGCCAACTATACAACATAATAACTGTTGATAATGATTACCAATTACCTATTATATTCGCAATGTTTCATTTATATACATATCACGTTTATTATTAACTCCTGTATAATAGATAATTCGGTCTTACATTGAAAATCATCTGAAGGAATGGGATGTTTTTGGCGTTGTATGAACGCAATAACTATGTTATCATTAGTAGTTATTATTACATTATTGCGGATACAGATATGGTTATCATTACTTTTTGTATTATACATGTTATCTGACTTCCTTACCAATTCACGCAAGAGCATTTTCAGAGCCACTTCTGCCACAGCGTTCTTCCGTTCGTCTAAAAGGCAATATATACTAACATCAGATATCTTCTTCTCAAACAATACAAAGGATACTAAATATATCATACATAATAATGCATGTGAAAATATACAATATGGAAATGTAAACAAACACTTAAATTCGTTCATGACGTTTTACCTTCAAATCAAGTTTGAGCTATGTATTGTAAATATTATGAATTAAGATAATTGTTTGAGTACAAGGTTGTTTATATCCTTGCATCAGACAAAAAAGAGAAGTCATTTTCCTTTGTATAAATTCATTCATTCATTCATTCATTTTCATTTATTCAAAAATTAAAACAATACAATGTATACAAATATAAAAGTGATCGGGGAATACACATAAAAAGCCATGGCTTGTACAAGTGGGTATATTCCCTTGAAATTGTTACATTTATATAAAACTACACGAACGATTGCACCATTGAATACTAACTTAATCCTAATCCTAGCTCTAATCCCCTCCCCAACCCAACCCAGGTGAACAGATACTGCGTAGCATGAAGGTAACAATGTAATTTCATAATGTTACTATAAAAATGAAAGGAAAGCAAAATAAGAATTAATACAAAGCAAGTGTATAGTATACAAATACATCAGGCACACAAAGCGATTAGGTCAAGCAATTATGATGCATTGATCGGTTTTGAATACGGGACTTCGTGATTGGAAGTCCAGCTCCTATACTCGAACATGTGATTGAACGATGCATAGATTACTGTAAGGTAAACCTTCTATAAAATATTCTGCAGTTGTGTAGTTAGTATATATGGGGGAGGGGGCACAGGGGACTAGCCCCCCCCCCCCCCCCCACACCCAATTGTTGTCAAAAACAATAAAGATGATGAACAATCTGTGCAACACTAAAAAGGTACGCTCCCCCAAATCAGTCCAACCATTCTACGCCACTGATATGATATGTCCAGTGCATAGGCGCCGGAAGTGGGGGGCAAAACGCGTTTTTGCCCCCCAAACAAGCCCCCCCCCCCCCCCACCCCCCCCCCCAAAAAAAAAAGGGGGGGGGGAAAAGAAGAAGAGTGGGAAAGAAAAATAAAATGTATGAGCTAAAACTTGTTAATCTAACGTTCAAAAACTAATTTATACATCCATTTTTAAGTTTCGCTGCGCGCTTCGCGTGCGAACGGATTATCTCAGTTTGTTGGTGTAACTTGCGTATGGTCTGGAGTGAGTACTTTTTCTGTACCGGGCCACGCAGTTCCCGTGTTAGGCTGGCATTGCTCTGGCTGCTTGTGTGACGTACACCAAATTGCACCATTTCAAGTATATAAATTCAAATCTTCCCCTTGGGAGGGGAATTCACCCTCCCCCTCTGGCTCTACCCCAGCCCTCGCTCCCTCGGGACTCATTGGCTGTATGCTATGTTGTTGCATCTTACATAATATGGTTTATGTTGAAACTGTGTATGACACTATGGTAAATACAATATTTGTGTGTGTGTTGTGGTGCATATTTATTAGTGTGTGTCAATTATTGGTTTTCTCGTGAAAAATATATTTTACATTTCTGGTCGATCAAACCATAATACGCTTTCCCAGATACAGTGAATCTTACGCCCGAAATTTCCTATCTAGTTATGCACCAGATTGCACAATTTCAAGTTCAAAAAACCCTGGGAGGGGGGACACCCCCCCTCCCACACCCTCTCCCCGCTCAGGCATTTCGCTCCCTCGCAATGTCTCACTGGCTCAAAGTTGGCAACCGTGCATGTGAGTGTGGTTGGGCATGAGCCCCTACACAAAAAAAATAGTGAGCCCCCTAAGGACTTTCCCCCCCCCCCCCCCCCCGATCCAAAACCGCTCCGGCGCGCATGGTCCAGTGGAAATATTATATACGCCTATCATATGCGAAATTTTTATTGAGAAACATCTCTAGGTATTTTGTATTGACTTTGGATATCACTATGTTGCATGGGTGTCGATCACGGGTGTGTGTGTGTGGGGGGGGGGGGGGGGGGGGTGGCATGTTTTATCACCCCAATATTTGGGGCTCAGCAATATTACAATGAAACGACATTGCCCCTCTAATTCATTATGATTGTGAAAGTTGATACAATAGTCTTCTTTTAACCACATCTTGAAAGTGCTTCACTGCAAAATCCTAATTTGTTCAGCAGTGGCGTTGATCCTGGGGACAGGGGGGGGGGGGGGGGGGGGGGGGGGGGGGGGGGGCGGGGGGCGAACAAATCGTTTCGCCACCCCCCCCCCCCCCCCCCCCCCCCCCCCCCCCCCAACGAGGAAGAAAATCGAGTGCTATAATGCCGAAGAGGGGATTACACATTTATTAATAATTTACTTTCAAAATGTTTATTTTTTATATCGAAATTGTCAGTCTCTTTTTGTTTGACTGCTTACCCCAGTTCGGGTTTTGTCGTGCCCGATAAAGCGAAATTTTTACTTAGTTCGGTCTCGTGTCGGTATGGATTCAGTTTGGCGGTGTGACTGCTACATTATCAATACGAATTGAAAAGTTTACGAAATTGGCCGGGAAAACATATACATTAAAGATGAGAGCAAACAAACCTTCTATTCTTTGTATGACATCACGTTCTACCATCTGCCACTTCTGCTTTGTTCTCTGCTCGAGCCTTCAAAGCTGACCGCATATCGGTGGACAGACCTCTGGTGAGTGTTGACTAGAATTATCATAAATAGTATTGTGTACAAAATTTAGCGCATATGATAACGATAATGATCAATCTAAATTTAACAATGTCGCAATTTTGCAACAAATTCCATCATTTTACCTGCAGTTAAGAAACAAAATACACAGCACAGCAGTATATACAACCAATATGCGATTGAAATAAGAAATTGACAAGACAAATTCATATATTTTATGCATTTAATAAAGGGGTAGTTCAGTGTTGGTTTAGAGGGCGCTTCAAGAAATAATTGATTTGTGAGGTAATGATAAACTAAGTGTAAAGTTTGAAAAAGCACACTATTTTAAAGACTTTGTTTGAATCTACGAATAAAAACGAATGTTTACAAATCAACCCTTCATCGAACTACATGTATTTATCGGCAATAAGTGCGTTTAACTGATTTAGCATAATATTACAAACAATATTGTACTTATTTAAAGTTTAACATCTGTACACTTCAATCGTAACTATCTTTAAACGAAAGGGAAATTCGAAAACCGAAACCTGTCCCCATGCTTCTACTGTTAACACGAATACAACAAGGTATGAGGGAACTGCTAGAATTCCAATTAGAATTTAAGGATTTGAACAATCTTTATACTAGATCCCTTCAACCCTAATCCCTTGGGTTATTTTGGGGTCTTGAGTCCATAAGGGGGGGGGGGGGGGGCATTTTGCCCCCCCCCCCCCCCCCCCACTCAAATCTCGGCAACGAATGGACCGATTGACTTGAAATTGGCACATACGTAAAACAAGTCAAGTAGAATAAGAATTTGAAGAAAAAAAATTGGACCATTTATTTTATTTTATTTTAATTAATTAAAATTTTAATATGCACATTTTTGACGAATAGGGGAAAATTTGGATTTTCATCTAAAATCAAGAGAAATTACAGGATTTCTTCAGTTTTCTGTAAAAATACTTTCAAATGATGTAATTCATCATATCCATGTTTTTATGGTGATACAATTTATCACTAATTTGCATGAATTATGCAAATATGCAAATCAGTATTCCCGGATTTACCCACATTGTTTTCATTCTTATGTATTTTATTGTTTTTATTGTTTTTTGTTTTTTTTAGAAGAAATTTATCTCTGAAGTGTATGAATTAAACTAATAACAAAGAATAATTAAAATTATAATTCAATGTAACAATTATATAATAAAGTTTAAAGGGATAGTTGAGTTTTGGTAGAGAGGGCGCTAGACTATCTTTTTTTTGTGCGGTAATGAAAAACTGAGTGTAAATTTGAAAGAGCATAGTATTGAATAATAAAAATCATCTTTGTTTGATCTAAATCGGTTCAAAGACGGCTGAAATATCCTAAATATAACAATTTGTAATAAAGCTGGGGCCCCAGGTTTATTAGAGAATTTTGAACAGCCATTACAAATTCCCAAAAATGCTTCCTCTTTTCAAAAAGTTACAAAATAGGTATTGAAATAGTTGTTGGTTATTTCTCTATCAAATCACTATTTTCAACAAAACATCACATGCACAATATTTTATTCAAAATGTTGAAACGATGAGTGTTTAGAGAGCGCCCCTCTACGTTTTAACGGCTCTTTTTTTTAATGATAACATGATCTTTACTACGTCATTTGTAATTTTGTGTTCCTTTTAGTTATAACTATTAGTTTGTAATGTAATGGATGCAGGTTTTGATTACTAAATTCAGTTTCACCAAAAACTGTACTCTCCTTACAGAACTCAACTATCCTTTAATACATGGCATCGGAATATATGAATTACATAGAAACCTGTACAAAAATTCACTTTTTTGTGACGGTGAGCAATTATCGACCTCTAAAATCCGTTCTACATGTCTGACCGGGGTGAATTATATATCAAAACATGCGGGAGACTGAGAGAAAAAGGTCATGAAGTTTGAACGTGAAATTCCAATCGGTCTAGATGCACGTCGAAAAAACGACAGGGGGGCCAAATGCCCATTAGGGTTAACTGGTGGTTGAAATAATATCGCGGAATATTCCTCTTCGAGGGATTTGAAATTTTATTGAGAGAAAATTCTAAGTCCAAAAACGTAGTTGAGGGACTTATTGTCTTCACGAAATAACATTTCAAATTCGTTGGAACATTCCATGATTTTCCCGACAACAAAGTGAACATCTGCTATGTTATATGACAAAAGTAAGACATATTTACAAGTTAAGCCTCTCTGAGCTCGATTAGAAAATGACGTGGCTTTTCGAAGTGATATATCGACAGGTCAGTTGGACATCATATAGAATCTCTCTCTCATTGTGACGTCATAATACAATCTATGTTGCCATGTAATATAACAACAGCAATCGATAGCATCGCTTTAATTGTTTGACATAGGTCTAAACGAAAATTCTCTCTATCGATATATCGCGGCTCTTCCGTGTGATATACTACAAATATTTAACATCACACGACTGGGGTTATCCAATCAATGACTCATATTTGACCAAGTCAGATAACATAGCGTGATATAATTTGTTGAATCTTACCTTTAGTTGTGTCGTAACAAATGTTGTGCTTGTCCGGGAGCAAATCAATCTAAACGAGTTTGAAGTGTTTAAAATTTCACTAAAATCACTTCTTGTAATTTCCTAATTCGATTTTGTATGATTGGATCATTACGTATTTCCTTCATTGCTTCCCCCACGTGGTCTTCACAGTTTCGATGATATGGGCTCAGAGCGCTTGCAAGCTTGATGGACTTAGCGTCTGTTGTATATGCTAGTCTCTGAACAAGGAAACATCTCTATAATAATGTTCTGATTTTAGGATTTTGTTGTGAGTGTATAATAAATTTACTTTTGCCATAAAGTTTTTTTGCCATGAAGTATATGTGGACAACTTAATTTTATTTTTATAGAAGATATCATACATGCAATGGCAAAAAGAACATAATACAATTGTGAGCTTACTAATTTTAAATTTTACTGATACTCGAAATGGACCAATGCATGACGTAAAACTCTCATAGTGAGTATACCTGAATATATCGTCTATTCTCAGGTTGAACCCCCCTCCTCCCCCGCTGTGTCTTCTAGTACTATTACAAAAAATACTTTCAGCTGATTTTGATAATCTGATTTGTAGCGATATTTTTTTTATAAATTGTCTTGTAACATATTACGAGTACCTACCTTTGTCCAGTTAGTGAGTTCTTCACGGCTGTTTTGCCCACACCCGTTGGGCCGAGTAGGACTATGCGACCCCGATTGGTAGGGAACATTCCAACTTGCTGGGCAATGGAAATCACATCCTCCCCGTGTTTCTTCTTTTTTTCATAAAGCTCTTCCACTGGATCTATGGACAATTAAAATGATGATGTTGATTAACTATGAAATAAAATATGACAACATAATATTGAGCTATCCTATATAATTGCGCTGTACCCAACTAGAGCAATTATACACTGCACACAGTCGGGAAATATTCAACTGCTCAACATGGTCACCTTGACCACATTATTAAATATGTAATAATATGGTTTAAATTATGTAACTGTTCCTGTTAAAAATATCATCTTTTTGCTTAAAGAATAAATATAAATAATTACCGGGTCCAAGACAGGTTTCGGCCAATTTATCATAACCTGCACTGCGAAGCTTCAGTCTCAATTTGGACTTTCCTTCTGGACCTTTCCTTTTGGTCCAGTCACTGAACATTGCCCGTGTATGATTCGGTCGGTCACCGGCCATGTTGGTCGTGGCCAAATATCTCCTCAAGTCGGTCATCGAGACGCATAGGTGATGGAGAACGAGGGTGGCTACTTTCCGATGATCTCCGATGGTCGTTCGAAGGTATGCAAGTTCGTTGCTGGAAACTTTCTCTTCACCCGGTATTTGAAGAAAGAAAAAAAGGAATTTAGGTCGCGTGTTTAAGTAGACATATTCAAGTATAATTATATCGCACGTTAAAAATATGTATTTATATAAATTATACAGTGTAGAAAAAGTGGTGTTGGAAAAAAACTACGGCCATTCATAATTATTTCCTGTTTACATTTTATGGTAACCGATCATATTAAACGAGTATAATAATAATTTCTATTCGCTGCTGTACATGTTATATATCCTACCTTTTGCGATATAATCATCAGCCAGGGTGTCGTATTTTGCTCTATCCAGTGCATTTCTCATGAATGATCGATGTTTCACTTTGGGGTTTCTCTTCCATTCACTCAGGATTATTCGTGTTGCTGCTATGCTGTCATTTGTAACCACATCGCCAAGATTCAAGTCCAAATCAACCATGACTACAGAACACTGTGTAGGTTCTCCGATGGCTCTTGCTATCGCAGTCACTTCGCTCTCTGAAACAGTTTCTGTGTGGTGAACAAAAATTACAATTATATGAAATATTGAAATAACATTCCTACAATGCACGGAGTTCTAGGGTTGATATAACTCGAGGGTTGCATAAGGTTCCCATTACATCACTGAAAGAATTTTAAAAAACCCAAAAGAATTAAGGATAAGTAATTATTAACAAAATATATGCAATGCATACACAATACATTATGTTAAAGTTATCAATGATACGTGGAAATGATATCACCCCAAAAAACACATTACGAATGAAATGTTTCGTCACTTCACACTCACCAAGAAGTTTTGCCAGATATCCAAGTCCTGCTTTTACGAAAGCATGATGTAGTTTGGTGCGCCGTTCCCCTTTCCCCTGTTTTCTTTGTTCCTGCGTCATCCATAAGTCAAGAACCTCCTTCGTTTCCTTGATATTCGATCTCGAAGAGGCGCCATGTGTGATGCCTCTAGATACAAAGAGATCATTGCTTTGGAGACCGAGCTCGGTGAAGAGAAGTACCGATGTGCTGCAGGAGCCAAGTTCTTGGGCGATGTGCTTCATTTCTCCCTTGAACACATCTGCTTTATTCAAGATAGGTTGATATTTTTAAAATAATTTATATTCATATGAAGCAACTCAAACGTACATAATCCGTCGTCACAAATTACCAACTACCTATTAATAGAGTGCGCCTACCTAATCTAAAGTCATTCATATAAATTGAATCTTAAATGGATCTAGTACCTTTGTTGATAAGTGCAAAAAGTGATGAGTGATAATACAATGTGTATATTAGTGTGATTTGACTAAACATTCTTACTAGACTATGCCTTAATCAATTTCATGATATATGAGTAAAAAGTTCAACTACAATGGGCATAATAAAGAATAAGCTATGAGAAGCGTTCCACGACAATCCTATGACACCGTTTGTATAATTTCCATCAATTACATACATTTTGAATATTTCAAAGAAAAAACAGAATTTCGAATGATTTTTGTTAATAATTTTGTTTGTGAGGTATGTATGTGCAAAATTCATCGGAGGATTGTTTGTTGTATGAAAACAAATGTTACTGACAATTTTGAAGTAATTCTGATGAATATTTTTCAAGTAATAGCATTTTTTTTCTAAAAAACCTTAATTTTGGTAAAACGGAAGTTAATATAAAACCTATATTTTAACACAGATATAATTCATCACATTCGAATACATTATACATATATGTAATTCTGATTTTGGAAGGAGCACTTTTCGGTGTATTTTAGGGTCGACGCCAATTAATTAAACAGAAGTAATTATCATTACCCCATAAAGTAGGTATATTCTGAAAGCTTACCCTTTACAGATTATTTTGATCTGAAAATAAAAGAATACAACTTTTTACCAGACTGGCCCCCTTAAGAAAGACAGCCAGCCCCATAACATGGAATCCAATCATTGTGCATTACATTTAAAGAAGAACTTGGACTATTTACCATCGGAGAAGGCATTCCCAGTCATTCCTGCCTTCCGCAGAGCAGCTTGTAGTGACTGACGTTGTGTCTCCTTCGTTTGTATGCGCCATTCATTGAGGATTGTTTCAGACGGTAAATCTCCACTAGCCTTTTTTGGCCATTTTGGAAGTAGATCTTTAGCAGTAAAACCCAACTCCTTAATTGCAAGTACTGTGAACAATGGACAGGATCCGACAGACTTTGCAAGAGCTTCAAGTTCACTGTCTAAAACATCTTCTGTAAACAATGTGATAAAACATAAAATAATATTAGAAAAATATTATAGTAATATATCGAGTGATTCTATGTGTTTTTTTAATTATCATATTCGTACATGGATTATGATCGAACCAAAGTCAATTCATACCACTCCTACAGATCGATGATCGTCACACTATTATATATATATGGATGTGAACAAAGATAATGTGTGTCTTATATTAACCGTTTTAAGACTTAGTCTGGAGATATCCACGTTTTTTCGGTATGGGATATCTATCCTAGGATACGATGAAATGAAAAAATAGGTATAAAAAGAAGAGCCTATTGGCGAAGTTCATTGCTTTGATAATTAGAATAATAATTTTAAATGACCATTGCATACTAATAAACATTTCAAACCTTTAAATTGTTCCAAATTTGATTTAGATTTTTTGTTTTACATAAATCATCAAAGAGTAATGGAACAATCCTCAAAATCAAATACGTCACTGATGCAATACTATACGTTTCTCGTGAAAGTCACTGTATGCCATATACTAAGTAAAACCATACAATATTCATTACATTTTTTCTTCCTATTTGCTCGCTATATGATAAAGAAATAGATAAGAACACTAACAATAATATTGTGCTGGTATATTTTGATATCAAAATATACCACCACATTTCGGGTAATTTTAGGGATATTGTTGATATTGCGAATATTATTTTTTTGTGTTCTAATCTATTTCTTAAGCGAGCAAATAGGAAGAAAATAATGAATGAATATGTTTATGTTTCATTTTGCGACAAAATTGGTATTCCAAGCTTATATATACGTTAATGTTGATCGATATGGTACGGCAGTTCACAATTGGTAGTTGTGCACGAACAACGGAGTACAAAGGTCATATGTGTACGTAAAGCGAGCACACACACACAGTTATGCTGCTATGACGTCATGACATTCGAGCAAATGAGTTCATTAGCATTATGTAAACATAAAAAACAGGTACTTTTGCAAAACAAATACAGACTATATTGGAGGTTAAACATTTGAAATGTTTGTGGAGATCAACCTTTGAGGGTATACAAAACAATTTGTTTTGTTTAATTCGTCAATACTCTTCTTTTAAATTCACCGTTCATAAGGTATTTGGCTGACAGATCGCCACGTCCTGCGTTCTCGAGAGCATCTTGGAGAACAGATCGTGCATCCCTAGGATCATTTCTCAACCCTTTGCCGAGGTCTTCTGCTGTGATCACGGAGACTGTTTCTTTTCCCGTCTCACATTCTTTGAAAAGCGTATTTAGTTCGTCTAGAGAGATGCCAAGGTCGAGGACGAGAGGTGTCGCTGTCGTGCAGTCACCAAGTGTGTTCGCCACTTTGTCCAGTTCGTCGTCAGAAACTGTTTTAGTTTAGTTTAGTGTTTGAAAAGGTAAATATTTTATATTAAGTGTATTATATAAACCCCTGAAAAAAAAGTTCGGAAACTCAAATTTGATCAATTATATCACTCTTATTGTCAAATGTATTTTTGTTATTTTAGTGTCATTGCAATGCATGATGATTTCCCTTTAAAATGGTACATTATTTGTCATTTTTTTTCAAATCAGGGAATACGCAGTGCGTTCAGAATGGAGGACGGTCAGAAGTCAAATGTCGCAAAATGAGCCGAAAGTATTCAATTGGGAAATTTGACTCTTGTGTCGTATTTTTTAATGTTCAAGTTGTATCGAAGATTCACTGTAAAAAAAAATTCGTTGATTCTACTTAATTTAATTTCTTCAACAGATTGCATTGATTTTTTTTAGTAAAAATAACTTTTTCCAAAATTAAGTTCTAATAAAGTAACCTAATTCGTTATGTTTTACTAATGTTATAAAGGTAAAATTTACTTAAATATTTCCAAAACTTAATATCTACTTAAAGCTCATTTGTTAATTTTACCATGATGAATTAAGTAGAATCAACAGGAACATCAATTTCAATAGTAACTTTTACTCATTATCTCAAGTACCATGTACAAGTTGGTTTAGTCTACATTTGTTAATTGCAATAATGTAGATCAAGTAGAATCTACAAGGCGCATACATTCCTAAACATATAGGCTATAGCATTCGCTTTATCGTTCGCTCTTCCTATATACCGTAGGCATGCATATATAATGGTCCGTCTTTAGATGAACATTTTTAACAGTTAATATTCGTAAAAAGACAAAAAGAGAACCGACAAATAACCTTGAAAAGATTTTATTTCCAGAAAATGAACGTTCCATTGATTATTCATCGTACGTTTTAAGTTCACTTATAATCATAAAGGCGTCTTAATGTACAAGTTAGATTATTAGTTTAAAATTGTAAATCTTCGATATCTTTCAAATCTGATTCATGAATATTCATGAAGTAAAGTTAACTTAAATATACGCTTTTCTTATGTTATTGTTACTCAAATTAGTAAAAAGTAGAAATTACTTAATTATTTGTATTTGCTTTTGTTCAAATTACTTAAATGTATCTAGTTTATTTTTCTACTTATTTTTTTAATGTAATTTTAACATGAATTTATTGAGTTGTTATGTTTAAGTTTGTAGAACTTAAATTTAGCGAGTAGGCAGGACAAAAATGTTGTTTTGCTTAAATTATAATTGGAAAAAATAAGTAATAATTACTAACTGAAATAATATTTTTTACAGTGTTGTAGCGTGTTCAAATGATTTAAATTTACAAAATTTGGTATCATTTTAAACCCATGTGTCTATCTCTTCAGTACAATGTCCGTAACCATTTTATTAACAGGTTAAGTATGGTACAGTCGAATATGGGGAGGGCCGAAAGTGAAATGTTGCAAAATGCATTTCATTTTGTGAAATTGAAGGCGTTGCATCGAAAAACGACTATTGGAGGAGATGTTTCGGGGTTTTACATTGCATAATCATCAGTAAATTTAACATCATGTGAAAGCGTGTTTATTTTTCCTTAAAATCATGTCTCACCTGTAATAATTATGCTATTGGGGTGTGTGCAGTAAAACCGGATATGGGGGTCTATTAATGCAATGAATTTAAGGCCGTGGCTTCTTGTTTCAAGATTCCGGTAAGATATTGTTGTATTAATCATAACTCTATCATCATTCCGTGTTGCACTATCGGAAAACTCGTTAATTTATCTTTAATATGATACCTCATTTGCAATGATTATGCTGAATGTGAGTGTGCAGTACAGGAAACTCACAAACTTGATGTATTGAAAATGCATCCAATTTCTCTAAACCTACGCAAACTGGCCAGAACTGGCATATTAGCGCCCTCTTTGACCGTGTAGGTATGCCCTTATTACCACATATCAAACGGTATAACATCGACATTGCAACGTGTCATTTTGAGCCCCATACATTTAGAGGTACTACACACACCTCAATCACATAACCACTATGAATGGGGCATTATTTTATTGACAAATTAACACGCTTCAACATGATGTTGAATTTCATAATGATTATGTGAAGTAAAGTACTAAAACATCCCCACAAAAATTCGTTTGTGGATGCAACGCCTTCAATTTCACACAATCAAAATGCATTTTGTTTACATTTTGCTGTCGATCTTCCCCAATATTCACCTTAGTTGTACCGTACCGGCTTTCATAATCATTCCAAGTGAGGTGTCATTGGAAAGATAATTAAACAGGCTTTTGTCCGATATTCAAGATTCAAGATTATCTCTTCATTGTCAAGATATTCATCGTCGAAAGAATTTGAACTTGAGAAAGACCGTGATATGGGTGTCAGACCTTCCAACTGAAGTTTTTGGCGTATTTTGTGACATTTCACTTCTGACATTCCCCCATTCTCAAATATACTGCGCATACCTCGTGCTCGTTATGCTTACCAATTTGGTATCATTTTAAAGAGGTATACACACTTTTTCAAGTGATACCAAATATAACCATTATGATTTCATGAGAAAATTTATATAATAGATCAAACTTGAGTTTCCGGGTTTAGAAATAAAACTGACACTGAATGTGTTGTTAATCTAGTCAATGAGATAGTTCTTTCTCTAACGTATACACTCATTCTGGCAGATTACAGAAAAAAGGGTTCGACATATACCTCGAGTGCCTTCAACAAGTAATTAGTATCAATAATATTACTATAAAAATGCATTTTAAACAAGTATGAAAAATATTCGATTTATTTTCATCATACTACTATCTAGAGCTACCTTCATGAGGAAATGTATAATAATTACAATAATTAGTTGTCACGTGTAAGTATTGGTTTCCAAAATGAAGTAGATACACGATTGTTTTGGGTTAGGACCATCATAACCATGGCTGTAGAAAGAGAGAAGTGCCAATTAGATGGATAGTCCTGAAAATGAACTGAACCACGTGGTAGTCCTGGAAATGATTGTTGTTATTATATATTTGGTGTGTAAATTTGAAGAACATTTGCAGTGTATTAACGAATGTCTTGCATAGTTACAGCATTCCTGAGTAATGTGGTTGTTTTGACCATGTTGACAGATTGATTGTATTTAAATCCCCTTTTCTTTTTCTTACGCAGAGTCATTACTACTTTAGTAGCACAAATGCATCGAGTCATTACTTTCAAGAAACTTTAAAAACTAGATGGATCTTCGACTGCGCGCAGTCGAAAATTATGCCTCCGCTATGACGCGATTTTAATATCAAACCCAAATTAACATGCACTGAATTATTGTTTTAAATATATTTTTAATATATTTTGAGTCCTGTGACCTTGACCATATTATGACCCCAAACTTTGATGGCTACGTACATTGGCTTCCTAAGAAACATTCAGGTATCAAGTTTAATTGTAATCTGACATACAGATTATAGTTCTTGAAATTTTGCCATTACAAGCTTTTTTGCATGTATAATGAGTCCTATGACCTTGACCTCAACTTCATTACCCCAACATGTTATGGCTACATTGACTCTTAATGATACATTCAGGTACCAAGTCTGGTAGAAATCTGACATTCAGTTCTTGAAATATTGCCATTATAAGCCATTTTTGCATATATATTGAGTCCTGTGACCTTGACCTTTTACATCATGACCCCAAAATCTACTCAGATCATTGCCACCCCGATATGTACACTCATACCAAGTTTGAAACTAATCCATCAACCGGTTTGTGAGAACGATGCATCATTACACATATATTGAGTCCTGTGACCTTGACCTTTGACCTCATGACCCCCAAAATCTAATCGGATCATTGGCACCCCAAGATACATACATGAACCAAGTTTGGTGAGAATCCGTCAATCGGTTCTTGAGATAACGCGATCCAAGCTATTTTTGCATATATAATGAGCCCTGTGACCTTTGACTTTTGACCTCATGACCCCCAAAATCTAATCGGATCATTGGCACCCCAAGATACATACATGAACCAAGTTTGGTGAGAATCCGTCAATCGGTTCTTGAGATAACGCGATCCAAGCTATTTTTGCATATATAATGAGCCCTGTGACCTTTGACTTTTGACCTCATGACCCCAAAATCTATTCAGATCATTGGCACTCCAAGATACATACTTGAATCAAGTTTGGTGAGAATTCGTCAATCGGTTCTTGAGATTACGCGATCACGAGCTATTTTTGCATCTATAATGAGCCCTGTGACCTTTGACCTTTGACCTCATGACCCCAAAATCTAATCAGATCATTGGCACCCCAAGATACATACATGAACCAAGTTTGGTGACAATTCGTCAATCGGTTCTTGAGATAACGCGATCACGAGAACGGGACGTACGGACGTACGGACGTACGTACGTACGTACGGACGGACGGACAACCCGAAAACATAATGCCTCCGGCTACTTCGTTGCGGAGGCATACAAATCATGTCATTTTTAAGACAAACAATACACGATGACTATTGTATATGTTCATGATGTCATCTACCTCTTCATCAGTGTATGTATAAAGTTTATCTTACCGTTCTTTAGGTTCTGTATGGGTTCATGACGGTAGAGCTTCTTGAGGGCATCTTGTAATTTACATCGACATGGTCAAATATATTTTCCTTCTTTTGCAGGCATATTCAAATTCTGTAAAACATTACATAAACCACAAGGATACGTATTCCATCCCGTTGGTGGAACATTCGTACAGAGAAATACACAATTTAAATGATGCATGAAAACTAATCGCTTTGTATAATTATCTCACTTTCAAGCTCATTTCATTTCTATTCTGAATCTATGTACAATAGGTTATTTGTTATCCTTGCATAATGTTACACAAAGTGTACGTGTTACATCACAAAGCTGTTTGAATCAATTTGTGCTTTAAGCCAAACGACAGTACTGCTTGGGAAAGGCCCCACAAAGAATATATCATAACATAGATGTTAATGTAAAGATTTGGACACGAAATGCTTTGACATTGAATATTAAATTTAACATCAATTTGTTCCAAAATGTTGTTCCAAAACGTTGTCAAAATCTGATTCAACCGGCTTGCAACGAACAGTCACGTATCACGTATCACGTTCACGTTTTGCACCTTTTCGTGTCACCCAAGTCTACGAAGTGTTGGGTTACGTGACCCAACAGTTATTTACTAAACCGAACACAAAAAGTAACTACCCCCCTAAACAAATGCTTATAATTTCATAAATGATAATTGTCTCAAGCTGAAATTTTACCACAATATTTGTACAGTTGTTATGAATAACGGCTGAATGAGCTCAAATTAAAGACAAAATGACCCACTTTCAAATGTCATAAAAACTGGCGAATGCCTGTACAATGTTGTGAAACATTGTGAAACAGCACGTGGCTGAATGCATTAATTATGGTTTATGAAACAATACTGATTGAAATTCCATCCATTTTGATTTTGTAATGGCAAATGGTAATTTTCAATACTCAATAAACTGCAATAATAATATTACTTTGGCGAATTTTGAAATATGACTATTTTCTCATAAATGTGTGCTTACTAAACCATGGATTGAAAGGGATAGTTGAGTATTGGTAATTTCCAAAGTGCCCCCCCCCCCCCCCCCCCCCCAAAAAAAAAAAAATTTAATTGTAACGGATTTGGTTGATTTCAATTCCATATGAAAGATCATCGAAAAAAAAACATGGGAAATACTAATAATTTCCATTAAAATGCTCTCATTTTTGTGAAATTTGCTTTCAAAATATCATACAAAAGTGGTTGACGCCCGGGTATCACTTTTTAGAGAACGCTAGCGCGAGTCGCTAGCGATCTAGGTCCTCCTGATAGAGAACTGAAACTAAATATGTTTGTGCACGCTAATTGTGCTTAAAACTATACATATGATACGGTACTTACCAGCAATTCACTCTCCAATATGTGATCCAACTATCGGGTGGATTAAGATTATGATTTTTCCCTCCATTCCGCAAAAAAGCAGTGATATATGCGCCTCATGGACTTGTCTCCGTGTGTTAGCGCGACTCCGAAACGAAAGGCGAACAAACGGGGCTTGCAATACATGTACATACTACACGTACTATTACCGCGCACTGCACTACAGTCCCGTATTAGGACCTAGAACGCTAGTTCTTCGCGCTGGCGTTCTCTAGAGTTAATTTGACACTTCGAGTTGTAACGGCTCTTTTTGAATGATAACAGGGGTTTTATTTTGTGGTTTGTAATTGTGTATACTTTTCGAGCATGGTGAAGTAATAACTATTAGTTTGTACCGTAATCGTGCAGGTTTTGGTGACTAAAGTTAAGTTTGACCAATACTCAACTATCCCTTTAAAAAAAATCTTGATAAAACACTCACATCACATTTTGGTAAACGCGATAATTCGTGTTTTACCGGCGTGGAAAACAACGAATGGTATGCCCTACACTTCGTAAATTAGAGTCACCTTTTTTACGAAATAGCGCAAAACGTGAACGTGATACGTGACTGTTCGTTGCAAGCCGATTCAACCGTGTGTGCTACGCTATATATACGCTAGTGCTAATGACTTTGCGGTTTGCGGTATGCCGCCTTGTCGATATCTCCAGCCTAGACCGAAAAATCGTTCGTTACCATTACTCCGCTAGCCTGGCGGTCAAATCGCGGGTATTTAACGCCCAAAGTATTGGAAGCTAAGGAATATTATGATTATATGCAATTGGGTGTGGAAGGGGGCAAATGAATGAATTACCTCGATCAGCGACAAATTGATCCAGCTCTGAAAGCCCAGCTTTCTGAAGTCCATCTCGTAGTTTCGACCTATTTCCTGTCGTCTTCTTTGCCCATCTGCCAAGGGTTTTGCGCGTACTATAGACTTTTTCGCCCTTTTTTCCAGCAGGTTTTCCGAGGTCCGTACTTGTGACATTCAGAGCGCGAAAGAGCAACGTCGCCTTGGTGCAATCCCCTACATCGTTTGCGAGTCTTTGGAGCTCGGTGTCAAAATCATCGCCTGCCAGATCAATAAAACAAGGATAATTGATATATAATAAATAAAACAGGCCCCACTCCCGGGGGTATGTGCCGCTTTGAAGACCACGCTCTGAAGGGTCTTATTTTCTGTTTGAAAGGCCGCTCTATGTATAGACCTATAAAAGTAAACAATACCCGCTATTTAGAACTATGAGTAAAACATAGCCGCTCTTATAGACCATGGCCGGTATTCTACTAAATCTATCAATTTAGGCTAGCCTAAAAAAGACTTTCCCAGTAACCAGTTAAACCAGTTCATACAAAGGGAATTTAAATACCACATTGATGGTTTCCATGCATCACTTCTGAGTGTTTCTTGTCATTAGACATCCGTACAATTGGATGCTTAACATTCCAATGGCATGCTTGAATATGTCTCTACTTATATAGTGTCCTTTTAGTCAGAGGACATATTGTTACTGGTGGCTTGGTAAACAATGTCATTGGAATGTTAGTCTGAGGAGAAACAAAAGGGTTTATCTCTAGTGCTGCATGCCAACAAACAATGTGCTAGTCAAATTCCACTTGGGAATGGTTTGTACTGGTTAGTGGTATTTAAGGTCCATTTATTCCAACCTTAAGTTGATACATTTAGTAGAATACCACCCCATGAGTTTAAAAGAAAGCCACTCTTTAGACTTATGGATAGTGCTAGACAGCTCCCAAAACCCTCGTTTTTAAAGTCAACCACCATCCCAAAATAATATTCTTATACATGAAAAGTAATTGTTTTGGTAGTCCATTCCACCTACAAGTTCAGAAAAATTGGCTTCCAGATAAAAATTAAATAATTTGAAAACTCATCACCATACTAGCGTATATAGAGTTGGCGCACTCGCAGACAATATTGGCGCATGAGAAAACATCAGGCCCTAATGGTTCCGTAAGTGTTGGTGATTAATTGTATCGTTTATCAATTACACAACCCTTTGCAAAGTGTTGTACATCTATTTAATATCAAACACTGATGCCAAACATATAATAATGTGTTGTCATTTGCCCCCCTTTAAAGGGACAGTCCCTCTTTTACAAAACGTCTGAACAGTTTCCAGTTGAAGGATGGGGATGAATGAAACACACACACAAAAATCAGATCGAACAGCCCTATAATTTGGATTCTATGAATGAAAAACGAATGCGTCCCTCCATCAGACTATATATTGGTCAATAAAAGAGTTTAACTGATTTAGCATAATATAGGTTTTCCCATTCATTTTAACACATTTGTCATTCAATTTCATTAATTTGTCATTCAAATTCGTCCCGAGGAACCACCAGAGCCGAAATCCTAACTTCAATTTCATCTTTCGTCGATCAATTTCACACAAAGACCACACAATTTAGTCATTAGTCACACATTTTCGTCAATTGCAAATCAAATTCGTTGGTCACAGTTGCTCAACACATAAACGCGAAAGCAATTTCGTCAATTGGCAATCAATTTCATTAAAACTCTATTCAAATTCGTCCTATGTATTTATACTGTAATATTCTGTTTTATTTTGTCTTGATGTAATTGTAAATTGTAACATTAATCATTTAGGGGGTAACATACACATGTATACACTCGAAAACAAACTCACACGCACAAAACACACGCACACACTCACAAACACACATACATTTGCACACATGCACACCAACACGCACACAAGCACGTTTACAACAAATTGCATTAAATTCTTTTTCAAGACATACATAGAAATAATATAAAACAATATTAAATATTATGTACACACGCACGCACACACACATACACACACACACACATTCATACCCATCTAACCACCTATACTATAGGTTTTCCCATCCATTTTCAAACAATCGTCAATCAATTTCATTAATTGTTAACTTCAATTTCGTCCAGAAAATCTTTCGCAGGTCATATGTAAAGATCGATTTCGTCATTGCGCACCCAATTTCGTTCTTTCGCAATCAAATTCGTCATTGTACCGATCATTTTAGTCAAATTCGTCCAACAACATGGAAAGCTGTATTTGATACTTTGTTTCATCATCCTTTCATTATTATCCTTTGTAAATTTGAACTCGATGTCTATGTTTGTTTTGTGTCCCGACAAATTTACACAGTTTTAGTATTATTGTTTATATTGAACGTTTTTTGTATTTGGAGTAACACTTGATATGTTAATGGGCCGTATGCATAAAAACAAGCAATTGCTTGCAAGCAAAAGCATTTGCTTACAAGCACAAGCAATTGCTTACTGCTCGTAAGCAATTGCTTTATACCAAACAAGCAACTGCTTAAAACCGTATGTAGAAAACGAACCTTTTACTTGTCTTGATAAGCAATTGCTTGCGTTTTTTCAAGCACATCCAGACCAGCTTGAGCTCTTGCTTACTCAGGGCATTCGCGTTTAAGGATCAAATTTTCGTACCGTTTCAGGATGATTTCAAGCTCCATATTCAAGGGGTTATGTTGTGATCAAATTCCTGTTATTTTAGACTTTTTACGACAATTTTTGTCCATCGATCTGCACAGAAACCCTCCTGATGCTCTGCGCTGTTTCCCCCCTATTTGCGTAATAAAAAAATACTGCTGCCAGGTCGGGCACGAAGCGTTGTTGCTCTGCAGTGCGATGTTCGCACAACCGTAACGTTCCTTTGTCCAACACGTAAGCAATTGCTTAGGCAGTGCAAGCAAAAGGTTTCAGCACAAGCAAAGGCTTGTGCATACGAATGTAAGCAATTGCTTGAACTTGATCTTTTGCTTGACAAGCTCTTGCTTGTGCTTAAAGCATTTGCTTATAAGCAATTGCTTGTTTTTATGCATACGGCCCATTGTGTCTCCCAACACAAATGTTATTGTATGAATCAATCAATCATCAGACCTTTGGTCAATTGTCGTTTTTTTAATTGCAATATCGAAATGAATTGTTTTGTGATCAGTTGATGGTTTTAGAAACACTTATTATTGAAGTTATTCATTTTGAAATGAATTGTATGAGCTACAATAGGGAAATACATATGAACCAGGGCAACCACACTACGTAACGAATTTGAACGACTAAGTCTTGAAATCGAATGATCAATGACGAATTCGAACTTCACATTGTGCGTTTTATGACCAGTCGGGACGAATTCCATTGCAAAATGACGAATTCGAATGAGCAAATTTTGAATCTGAATGACCATTGATCAATTCGAATGGTAAATGACTAAATCGAATGTAGCAACTGCAGTTTCCTGACTTCTCGGGACGAAATTGAAGTTAGCATTGTTTGAATTTGATTGACGATAGTTTGAAAATGGATGGGAAAACCTATATCTACATAGTCATGACATAGACAGGCACAGAAGGCTATACCATGCGACGAATTTGAATGACAAAATCACGAAATTGGTTGAACAAAGACGAATTTGGTCTTAACATTCACCACTCGCTCAGCGGCGGAGACGAATTCCAATGCCAATTGACGATTTTGAATGAGAAGTGTTTGAAATTGATTGACAAATGACGAATTAGATTGATCATTGACGAAGTTGAAGTTGGGATTTACGGTCTGTTGGTTTCTCGGGACGAAATTGAATGACAAAAGTGTTAACATGAATGGGGAAACCTATATTACAACTAAACACAACAAAAAAAGTAACTTCCCCCCTAAGCAAAATAGCGTAACTTTTTAACAAATAGGATTTGAGCAACATTACTTGGCAGGAATGTTTTTTAAATTATTGGCTAACGTCTCTGTGAAAATGAATTTGATCCGCCATGCCATGCATGAGTGAGCACACATTAAAGGGAAAATGTCACTTTTCAAAAGTCACAAGAGTCAAAAAGTGAAAATTTTGCCTTTGATGTGTGGTCACTCATCCATGACTCGACGGACCAATTTCATTTTCACACATAAGTTAGTCAATAAATGTAGGAACAATCCTGCCGAATTATTTTGCTCAAAACCTTTTCGTTAAAAAGTTATGTTATTTGATTAAGGGGGACTTATTTTTGTGTTGAGTTTAATTGATCAGTATTGTTGGAATAAACTCAACAAAAAAGTAAGTCTCCTCCTGATTAGAATAACATAACTTTTTAACAAAAATGTTTTGAGCAAAATAACTCGGCAGGATTGTTCCTACACTTATTGACTAACTTCTGTGTGAAAATTACATTGGTCCATCGAATCATGCATGAGTGAGCACACACTCATGCGTGACTCAATGGACCAACTTCATTTTCACTCAGAAGTTAGTTACAGGAAGTGTAGTGAACAATCCTGCCGAGTTATTATGCTCAAAACAAGTTTGTCAAAAAGTGACGCCATTTTGATTAGGGGACTCACTTTTTGTGTTGTGTTTATGAATCATGCACGCTTTTGTAATACACACAACAAAAAAGTAAGTCCCCCTAATCAAAATGGCGTCACTTTTTGACAAACTTGTTTTGAGCATAATAACTCGGCAGGATTGTTCCTACACTTTGTGACTAACTTCTGAGTGAAAATGAAGTTGGTCCATTGAGTCACGCATGAGTGAGCACACAAAGGGCAATCTTTCCTTTGATGTGTGCTCACTCATACATTTTCGGACTGATGAACCCGATTTCATTTTCGGATTAACGAGCCCTATTCCATTTTCGGACTAACGAACCTTTGATAATTACGAACCCGATTTCATTTTCGGAATAACGAACCTTCGGAATAACGAACCCGATTTCATTTTCGGACTAATGAACTTTCGGAATATCGAACCAGATTTCATTTTCTGAATAACGAACCTTCGGAAAAACGAACATTCGGAATAACGAACCTTTGGAATAACCGAACCTTCGGAATAGCGAACCTTAGAAATAACCAAACCTTCGGAATAACGAGCTGTATCCTAAATGTGTATGCTTTAAAATTTTACACTCAGTTTTTCATTATCCCACAAAAAAATATATATTTCATGCAGCGCGCCCTCTATACCGAAACTGAACTACCCCTTTAAATTAAAACAAAACAATAAATTAAATACATCTAAATAATAAGAAGTAGAAGAATAGTTGCCCACTGCGTTTTTACTTGTTTCCAATACAATTATTCCACATTGCTGCTATTTACCCAGGTGTATAAATGGGTACCTGGTCTGGTGAAAATTAGCCTGGTGCACCGCTTTATGGTTGCCAGCGGCTAGTATGCTCCCGGGGAGTTGAGAATATGTACAAGATAATTGCGCGGGTCTGAACTGTACCAAATGACCACGGATAATGATAATGAAAGTACTCAGAAGCTGGTGTTTTAGGCGTTTTACAAAATTAATGCTTTATATCATGATCATAATAATAATAATGACAATAATAAAATTACAAGATAGAGCGTATTGAATGTAGAATATAAGAGAGAGCCGCGGATATACGATTGGAGTTTGGTAACTCGGTCAGTCAAGGACTAAAATCCCCTTTTCCCGTAAGTAATAATAATAATACCGATATCTTTTCAAACGAAGTAAGAAGCAAGATATTATACCTTTCTCAGAGGGGAAATGGTAATCTTTCACAAGACCAAGATTCTGTAGAGCCTTTCGGAGTTGTTGAATGTTGTGTGGCGTGCTTTTTAGGAGTGAGTAGGTACTGATCCTCTTGGTAGGTCGGTCCACATCCATGCCTACCAAAGCTTCTTTAATGGCCTTCACTTCCTCGGGTCGACTAATTGCGGCCGCTATTTGCTGCAATTCGCTCTCAGAAACTTCGAGAAAACAGATAAATATTAATCTTTCATTCTTTATCAGTTCCATTCTAGTATTCCAAAATATATTAAACTAAACTTGAACAGTTCATACATTGTCATACATGATTAAGCAAATATACTTAATTTGCAGAACTGTTGGTCTGGTTAACATGGTGCCCCATAAGCAACGAATTTACACACTATATCGCCCGTTCGTAATATTACAATATGATCAATTATTACTTAGCCATATCCCCTCTCAATTATAAGTTTAATAATATGAAATTGTATTTATTTTAAATGTAACAACAACCTGTACCAAATGATTACCAAACTCGCATTCAACAAAAAAACAGTGTATGTTCAATTTGGCTAGAAGATGGTTTAGGTTAGTTAGGGTCATTTAAAGATCAGTAGCAGTTTTCTATAGTGTCTCAATTGTCAGCGTGTGAAACTCACCTTTTCCTAGATGAACACTCGCCAGTTCGTGCAGCTCCACTTTCGCAAGGATCTCCCTAAGCTTTGAGCGATGGCCCCCTCGAGTCTTGCCGTACCGTTCGTTGAGCACACCTTTCACGCTAATGGTGTTGGTATTGTCGACATGTCGTTGTATCTCTGAACTCGTCAACCGAAGCTCTAGGAATAGAAGAGTGGCCTTCGTACACGGGCCGATCGCATCACCAACTCGTTTAATTTCTGCGTCATATAGTCTCTCTGTATTTTACAAATAAAATGTCATCAGTGGCGTAGCTACAAGTGGTCCGTGCCACTGAAAATGATAATCATATAATTTCTCTTGCAGTATGTAATATAACACCTGCAATCGATAGCATCTCGTTCGTCGGGCCGTATGCACAAAAACAAGCAATTGTTTGTGCTGGCCTTTTGCTTGAATCGGTATGCACGCAAACAAGCAATTGCTTGCAAGCAAAAGCTTTTGCTTACAAGCACAAGCAACTGCTTACTACTCGTAAGCAATTGCTTACCAAACAAGCAATTGCTTAAAACCGTATGCAGAAAACAAACCTTTAAAGGGGCCCTGCAACCCAAATACATGTTGACCTCTGTTCATCTGTATTAGTGTACACATTCAATATTTGTAAACGGTTTGACCCAAATATGTTTTGTATATTTTTAAACATTTTATCATTTATTTGTCTTCATGTTGCTAAGCCCCACCTCCTAAAAAACCCTCCAGAGCAAATTCTATTGTTGACCTGCAGTGACATCATTTGTCAATCACTGGTCAGCTACCATGAGATTAACAAAAGATGAAAGTACAAAAAGAACATCCACACAAAAGCATGCCCTGCATACCTCCATGCAATAGCTTAGACAGTGCTTTTCTTCAGACATAGCAACAGCTATTGTAATTTAAGTTGTGTGAGTTGGTATTCTATTCAACCGTGTGATGCTTTTGTGATTAGCCTAATATCTGGATGTTCTTTTTGTAATTTCATCTTTTGTTAATCTCATGGTAGCTGACCAGTGATTGACAAATGATGTCACTGCAGGTCAACAATAGAATTTGCTCTGGAGGGTTTTTTTAGGAGGTGGGGCTTAGCAACATGAAGACAAATAAATGATAAAATGTTTAAAAATATACAAAACATATTTGGGTCAAACCGTTTACAAATATTGAATGTGTACACTAAAACAGATGAACAGAGGTCAACATGCATTTGGGTTGCAGGGCCCCTTTAACTTGTCTTGATAAGCAATAGACCGCTTCTGTAATGTATGCAAATACTATGCGTATGACGTCAGACTCCCCGTTGGCAAGCTTAACAATAGTAACTATGTCCGGCAAGCTCCGGCAAACTTAGCTTGCCGGACCTAGTTACTATTGTTAAGCTTGCCAACGGAGAGTCTTATGTCATACGCATATTATTTGCATACATTACAGAAGCGGTCTATTGCTTGCGTTTTTTCAAGCACCTCCAGACCAGCTTGAGCTATTGCTTACTCAGGGCATTCGCGTTTAAGGATCAAATTTTCATACGGTTTCAGGATGATTACAAGCTCCCTATTCCAGAGGTTATGTTGTGATTTCATATTTAATCAAATTCCTGTTATTTTAGACTTTTTACGGCAATTTTTGTCCGTCAATCTGCACAGAAACCCCCTGATGCTCTGTGCTGTTTCCCCCCTATTTGCGTAAGAAAAAATACTGCTGCCAGGTCGGGCACAAAGCGTTGTTGTCCTGCAGTGCGATGTTCGCACAACCGTCATTTTGTCGGATGAGTTGTCCGAGGATATGGATGAAGGGGATGATGATATTGAATTAGTTGTACCCCCACAAGCTGATGGGTTCACAGAGGTAAAAGACACAAAAAGTAAAAGGAGGAAATTTAGAGGTTCTTCTCTTGAAAATGACCTTAAAATAAATGAAAAGATTGAACGAGACAATAACAGCGTTACCATCACCCCGGTGGACACACACAAAACGCTTCTGAAGCTAAGTCCCCTACTGGTTGCCAGGGAGGTGGACTCCATTGCCGGGGGTCGGGTGGACAAGGTGAGGAAGGTAGGGAAAAGCATTGAGGTGCTGGTCCGAGACCATAAACAATTGAAGAGATTTCTGGATATTACCAAGTTCGGCAATGTAGATGTATCGGTTAAGTTAACAAGTAAACAAACTAGCCATACAGGAGTTGTAAAGGGCATAGATTTAGAAATAGAAACTGAAGAAATATTGGAAGCGTTGAAAACTCAAAAGGTAACTAATGTAAGACGAATCACTAAAATTGAAAAAGGGAATAAAAGACCAACTATGGCCGTACTGCTGAACTTCGAGAAAGAGGTACCAGAATATATAATGTATGGATACAAGAAGAAAAGAATACATACGTACATCCCCCCGGTTGTGCGTTGTTATAAATGTCAAAGATTCGGACACACTCAGTCCTTCTGTAAAGGTAAGACCCGATGTCCGGTATGCACCGGCAATCATGAGTGGAAGGAGTGCACCGTTAAAGAAACTCCAAAATGCGCTCACTGTGGGGGAGCCTACAGCTCAGCCTACCAAGGGTGTCCGCAATATAAAGTTGCAAAAAAAAGTCAATGTCATAAAGATGACAAACAAAATTAGCTATGCTGAAGCAGCAAAAAAAAATCAAACAGAACAGAAAAACCCACCAATTCCTCCACAACAACAACAAGCTCAAATTAATCAGGAGACAATGGTCAAGCCCCAAATGGTCAAAGCCGCAAAGTACACATCAGGAATTGCTAAACTTGCACCCTATCAAGGACCGATTAGAGAAAACTCACAGAGTAAAATCCCACTACCCAAAAAATCAAATGTACAGGGTGTGTCCAACCCTAAGCAGCCAGGTCAGGACAAACTTATGGTAAAGGTTCATAAATCAGTACAAACAAAGAAAGAAGATGATTCGGTTTTATTCAAACCAGAACAGTTGCTGGCATTATTGGCATTCATAATAAATAACCTTGACTCTACACAGACTAAAAGTGATCGAATTCAGTTGGTCGTGGATGCAGCCGCGCAATGCTGCGGCATCCATGCTACATTGGACAAGGTACTCGGTCTGCTGCAAAAATAGTAAATATGAATACACACTATAATATATGTGTATACATTCACATGTGTCATGCTAAAAAAAGATGTTTATTCTAACAATGATATGGCCTCAATGTATATAGCATATGTATACATTTGTATCAAGTATACTAACACTTTCAGTGTCGCATTGGTTGCAGGTATATAATGCACATCATTTCATGCATTTTTTGTCCAGTGTGCAGGGCCCGGTCTGGAACTCAATAGTACTGCATGGTAAGCTTATATATATTATTATAAATCTCATTAATAATCTATCATGAATAGGGGATGTGGATATTTAAATATCCTACAATGGAACGCACAAGGCATTCGCTCCAAAGGTAAAAGAAATGTAAAAGAATTGCAAACTGAAATACAAAGTGATTTGCACAACATAGATACATGGTGTGTTAATTGGAAATTACAATTGTCACCAGACAAATGTAATGTAATGAACTTTCATAAAATGTCTAGAGCAAAGGACATTGAATTATATTGATTTTATACGGTGCAAAAAAAGAATCAATATATTGAAAAGTTTAGCTGGCACAGATTGGGGTGCTGACTCTAAGACTTTATTGTTATTATATAGAGCTTTTATACGTCCAATAATAGACTATGGCTGTGAGCTATATGGCTTAGCAAAAAAAAACAGGATTATATAAATTAAACTCTATACAGTATATAAGCTTGAAAATAATAACTGGAGCTGTACCTGGCACTTCATTAGAGGCGCTGCAAGTAGAGTGTGGGGAAATGCCCATTGATATAAGGCGTAATATAGAAAGTAATACGTATAAGTATAAATTAATATGTAAAAATGACAATTTTCTGATTAAAGAAATATTGGAGCCGTGCTGGCAGGACAACATAACTATGTTATTCAAAGACTCTTTTAAGAGACCCTTTTTATTAAGAATGGATGGAGATCCAATAGATGCAAATGTGGAGTTACAGCAGCTATGTATATTATCTCCGTGGAAACTCCACCGTCCTATAGTATATTTCGATATACATACAAAATGTAATGTATCTGATATAGATATAATAAGAAAAATTTGACCCTGGACTTTTTAAATTCCACAGGTAAAGATATACTGATGGATCTAAAAACCCTGATAATGGACATACATCAGCCGCCTTTTATATCCCGGAATATGGTATTAAACTAGATAAGCGCACATCTGATGACATTTCAGTGTGCAGGGCGGAGCAGGTAGCCATCCTTTTGGCATTGACCTGGCTCGAAGAGTCTCGTCCAGCTGATTCTATTATTCTTAGTGACTCACTGAGCTCACTCATTTTATTAGATAATCCTTTAAAAAATTATTCAAGTATTATATTTGAAATTTTGTTGAAATATATGCATTTGTGTAATAATGGCCACCTCATTTCATTTGCTTGGATTCCTGCCCATTGTGGTACGCCAGGCAATGCAATTGTGGACCATGTAGCTAAAAATGCTTTATTAAAATAAACTGTACAAGCGAAGGTGTCTATCACCTTAAGTGATGTAAAAAATATTTTTAAAAAGAAATATATGTCCATTTGGCAACAAAGATGGCGCACATCAGAGAGGGGCCGGTCTCTATACTATTTAGTACCGACAGTAAGTACAAAGCTAAGGTATAATGGACCTAGTCGTAGGACTGAGTCATCATCCACCGACTCTATTTAGGGAAAGCTCGACTGGGAGATTATTATTTTTAATTGGGCTTAAACCGAACCCCAAGTGTGCAGCTTGTAATATTAATGACAATTTAGCTCATTATTTACTATACTGCACCAAACATTCAAAAGAAAGAGCACAACTTAAAAAAGATTTAAAGGTAAATGAATTGTCAATAAAGGAAATATTCTGTGATAATAACCTGGTACATGTAATGAAATTCATTAAAAGTACAAATATGTACAATAAACTGTAATTATTATTATTTTTTTTTTTTTTTTTTTTTTTTTTTTCCAGCTATGTAGGTCTTATTTATTAGGCCACTAGCACCTTAGGCGGGAGTCCGTGCGTGCTGGAAGCTGGAAAGAAAAAAGTATAAGTGAAATGTTTGTTATATAAGTGTCACTTGTCACTTTGCCACAGTGTACATGTAACTTAGTGTAGCTCATGTATGTGAGTACTGGTGTTCATTTGCTTTTGCTGAACGCAGGTATGTGTACATGCCCATATACATGCATGTTTCATTGCGCTCAACAGTTTTATACTTTATATGTGTTTATATTTGGATGTATTTCTAATTTTTTTAATTTTATTTTGATATTATTTAATATTTTAATGTATACAAAGGTACTTTTCTCTTTATAATATTTGCCCAGAAACTTTTGAACTCCAATCGTCATTGGGAGGAGATCCCAAACTGCTGGATTCTCTATGGATTTATGATTATTATTATAAATTTGTTTTATTTATTTATTTATTTATTTATTTTTTTTTTTTTTTTTTTTTTTTTTGTAATGTGTATTTGTAATGTGTGTTCAAAGCGAGCAGACTCAATGTACACCTCCAACATACACTTGTAATGTGAATTTATAATGTGCAGTTGTAAAGTGTAATGTCCAGTCATGGTGTGCGTTTGTAACGTGTAATTGTAGCGTGCAGTTGTAAGTTGTAAATCTGTATGAAATATTTTTGTAATGTTATATTTATATAATATTTTATGTCGGAAATGTCGCCCCCTGAAGACGGACCGGTGAGTGAGGCGGGAGTCCCGATCACCGGTCCGTCAGAAGAGGGGCATACATTTTGTTGACATTCTGATAATTTATCATTTATATGCATGCACATTATACACACCTGTATGCTGGACATGTGTATTCAGTTTTGTATGGAAAATAAAGAATAGGCTATGAATAAAAAATAAACAATAAAAAGTGTATATGTTTTTATAAATATATGTGTAATAGTATTTATATATAGATAAATAAATGAAAAATAAAATTAATTCACATTTGAGGAGGGATTTTCCTCAGTGTGAAATGAATGATTATGCGTTGGTATTTGTAATGTGTATTTGTAATGTGTATACTTGTGTATAACATGTCAGTATGTGTTCACGTGTAGATGTACAATAGTGAATCATGTAAATTGGACTGTGTAATTGTAATGTTGTTTTTTTGTTTTTTTTGTTTGTTTTTTTGTAATGACTAAATACAATAAATCAGTTATACCTGAGGAGGGATTCCCTGAGTATATTACGATTTAGTATATGTTAATATGTGTAAACGTATAGGTGTGCAAAAGTGCAACACTGAATTTGGAATTATACGGAGAGTTATTATGACCTCATGTGATATATGTGATAAATATTCATTTGTATAATGTGTAATGAATATTGTGTAATAACGTACTAGCCACATTATATTTGGAACTATAATGTGCTAATATGAGAATAAATAAAATAATAATAATTATAGTAATAAATATAATGTGCTTATAAAAGCACTACCCTTTATTTATAGAAGTATAATAGTTTATAAATATACAAATAAGTAATTAGCAAGGAGACAGGGAGTGCGCCCTCGTTTAGCATCCTCGGACGCATCCACGTTTCCTCCAGTAATTACTGGGTGTTTTTCGTGGCCTCCGCGAACTAGTGTATCGGCACTAGTCAGGTGCTGAACGCCTTGCCCCAGCCCCTCGTAATTGGAATAATTAGATAAATATTAGGTTGTATTTATAGACACATATATGCGTATTTGTGTATATATGTATGTGCATGGATGCACATTAAATAAATAAAAAACTAAGAATGGCGTAAATAATCATGTATGATTGAGACGCCAATTAAACATAAGATACACACACATTTGACAAAGTATTGCAGCGGCATACGAAACGTCATGATCTTTTAGATTCCTAGTTTGACCATACATTGCGAGACAAACGAATATCACTAGCGATATTATTTCCGATACTATATCCGCAATGGATAATATATTTACTATTATTGATTGAACATACGGCGCCCTGCCCTGAAATTGATACGTAGATATGAGCGTTGTAGCAAGAAGGTGGCTTGGCTCGACTGTGGGTTCGAATCAACCGGTGGGGGGCCGGATTGTAGGGGAGTGTCATGGCGACGTATCGTACGCTGGTTCGGTAGGCGGACCGAACCAGTGTCCCGTTGATTGGTTGAGTGCCCGTGTGCACCGGCCAATAGACGCGGCCCGTTTTTGACCTATCGGGAACGTGCTCGCTTATGTGAGATTCTGCGTTGGGAGCCACGGTAGAGCATAAATACCGATTGTCTACATTAGATAATATCATTTGAAAAGTATTGCAGCGGCATACGAAACGTCATGATCTTTTAGATTCCTAGTTTGACCATACATTGCGAGACAAACGAATATCACTAGCGATATTATTTCCAAAACATTTATATAATTGAGTGAATGTTCTAGTTTGGATATTTTTGAAAACGGACCTTGCTGTGATTAATTGACCGTGACAAGTCAGGCATGAATGGTTTCATCAGGGGTTTATGCCAGTATTGAAGATGGTAATTTTATCTTTAATTTGATATAAAATATAATATATTGTATCGTAAATACATAGGTATATTTTGTCTTGAATAAGTGTCCTGTTTCTTTTTTGGCGGAGTATAATATATGACAAAAATCATACTGTCAGCCTCTCTGAGCTCCATTTGAAAATGTGGCTTTTTGAAGTGATATGTTGACAAGCCATTGTGACGTCATAATAGTACCGCTCTCTCTCTCTCTCTCTCTCTCTCTCTCCATGCGGTGAATATCAGTAGGACCGCTACCATAGAAGTATGAATAAACAAACCAACCCGTTTATAACTAGAAGGCTCACTTAACGCGCGCAAGTCACGTGTCCCATAGACTTTGTACATGGGCAACATGGCGGAGTGAACCGATTTTTGAAGCTCCCGTAGCCTACTTCTCTACGTCATCGCGTAGTGACCTAGAAATATTAGACCAATCATCATGCTATGCAGTGCGTAGACTATCGCGCCTATTTTCCTGCGCACTATCCTAGATTTCATCACGCTTATGAGAACAATGGGAGCCATTGTGACGTATGCATATGAACTTGTTTTATTGACCTCGATCCCGTGACGACGCGTTTGAACTACTCTGTGATTGGTTAACTGTAGTTCCCAAGTAGCCCATAATGCAACCAGTTGTAGGCTCTTCCGGTGAGCAAAAATCGCTGCACTCTGGCAGCAGTGACACCCCCGGCCCCTGACCGCTACCCGTGCTATAATGAGGCTGTGCGCAATTTCTATTCAGAACTAGGGCCCCTGTTACACAGGCTTTTGAAGCCGGCCCCGGGGCCGGCCTCACGCCGGCAATTTGAAGCCGCCTCGAGACCATTAAACCCCTGTTACACATAGCGCACGACCCTGTTACACATGGCAGGACCCCTGTAATTATATTCACACGATTCACGGTGATCAGGCCTCATATCCATATACGGCTCTGCTCATACCATATTTAGTGTTGGCATCAGCGCGCCCTTGTATCCCATATTAGGCATATTAAGCGACCTACTTCCTTATTGCGCGCAGCTACGCGCGCTACAAGCGCATTATGCGCGCGCTGCAAGCGCATTACGCGCGCGCTGCAAGTTCATTTGCATATTCAAGCCGGCCTCAGTCCACTTACCCTGTTACACATACGGATTGCCGGACTGAGGCCGGCCTGAGGCCGGCTTCAAACCACATCCAGAGGTGGACAGAAATGGGGCCGGCCTCAGGCCGGCTTTTCAAAATTGATCCCTGTTACACATGAATGAAGTGGACTGAGGCCGCCTCAGTCCACTTAAAAGGTATGTGTAACAGGCATGACAGGGGTCTTAGTCGCAGGTCAGTGCATGATTGGGCCCAGTAATGAACGCACCGCGTTGTGATCGCTTAGTTCTCCTTCTCCCTGTGTGCTCAGGATTAATTTTCCGACCATGAATTCGCCATAAATGTTAAGCTTAAACTATAAGAATTGTAATATGGTATTCAACTAGTAGAAATTGGTGCTTTAAAATGTGTAAAAATACGAATAAAAACTTGTAAAAAAAATAAGTTTGAAGAGTCATTTCTTTCGTTAAAAAACACTTTTCATTCTCCGTGTATCCAAAATATTAATTACTTACCACCTTTCGTAGATATTGTTCTAGCAGAATATCATACTTTCTGTAAATGTTGTTTTTTAATCCGGTCAGGAACTAGCAAAATAATTGACATGGTTGATTTGCGATCATTTCGAAATCGAAATCAACCGGGGGATACCACGCTATCTCTTGGCCTGCGTCGATACTTCAATATACTGCAATAATATTATACTGCAATGACAATGCATTGACTTGCGAATTCACACGGTGTAATGATCCATAGAACAAAGGCTTACACTACCCTAGTTGCTAAGCTACAACACAACTATTGTACCTGGTCACTTTCTATAGCTTGCGCACGCACCTGATTTTCCTTTTGGTGCGTGACCCCCGGAATAAATGGCTTTATATTGCCCCATATACGTATTATTCTGTATGTTGTTATCTAAAGTCAAAATACAAATAATGTCTGTAACTGTATTAACAAAGGCTATGCTCAGCAGTTTGTACTACTATACCTAGAACTTCAGCAATTAAGTATAATATATTATGAATTGCTCGCTCACATGCGTTAGAAGCGTTTGTAATGCATTTTTACTTTTACAATCCCAGTGAACAACATACATAATAATACGTATGTGGGGCTAACAAGCCGTTTATTCCGGGGGTTACGCACCCAAGAGGAAAATCAGGTGCGTGCGCAAGCTATAGAAAGTGACCAGGTACAATAGTTGTGTTGTAGCTTAGCAACTAGGGTAGTGTAAGCCTTTGTTATATGGATTATTGCACCGTGTGAAGTCGCAAGTCAATGCATTGTCATTGCAGTATATTGAAGAATCGACGCAGAGCAAGAGATAGCGTGGTATCCCCCGGTTTATTTCGATTTCGAAATGATCGCAAATCGACCATGTCAATTATTTTGCTAGTTCCTGACCGGATTAAAAAACAACATTTACAGAAAGTATGATATTCTGCTAGAGCAATATCTATAAACAGTAGTAAGTAATTAATATTTTGGATACACGGAGAATGAAAAGTGTTTTTTAACGAAAGAAATTACTTTTCAAACTTATTTTTTTTACAAGTTTTTATTCCTATTTTTACACATTTTAAAACATCAATTGTTACGAGTTGAATACCATATTACAATCTTTATAGTTTAAGCTTACAATTTGTGGCAAATTCATGGTCGGAAAATTAATTCTGAGCACACAGGGAGAAGGGGAACTGGGCCATGTCGTAGCTCATTATATGCGAGCGGCGCAATATTTTATGCATACGACTTGCATTCATACAAGCGATTCACAACGCGGTGCATTTATACTGATAGTATACAACTAACGAATGGGCTTCTTGTGATCTAGTCAATTTATTACCGAGGTGGGCTCGAAATCACCTCGGAATGGGCCGTATGCATAAAAACAACCAATTGCTTATAAGCAATTGCTTAAAGCAGAAGCAAGAGCTTGTCAAGCAAAAGATCAAGTTCAAGCAATTGCTTGAAGTCATATGCACAAGCTTTTGCTTGTGCTGAAACCTTTTGCTTGCATTGCTTACGTGTTGGACAAAGGATCGTTACGGTTGTGCGAACATCGCACTGCAGGACAAAAACGCTTCGTGCCCGACCTGGCAGCAGTATTTTTTCTTACGCAAATTGGGGGGAAACAGCACAGAGCATCAGGGGGGTTTCTGTGCAGATCGATGGACAAAAATTGCCGTAAAAAGTCTACTCTAAAATAACAGAAATTTGATTAAATATGAAATCACAACATAACCTCTGGAATAAGGAGATTGTAATCATCCTGAAACGGTATGAAAATGTGATCCTTAAACGCGAATGCCCTGAGATGGCGGAGTGACGCGATTTTTGAAGCTTCAGATCACTACTTCTCTACGTCATCGCGTAGTGACCTAGAAAGGCTTGACCAATCATCACCCTATGAAGTGCGTAGACTATCGCGCTTATTTTCCTGCGCACTGTCCTAGATTTTATCACGCGTACAAGAACAATGAGATCCATGGTGACGTATGCATATGTACTTGTTTTATTGACCTCGATCTGGTGACGACGCGTATGAACTACTCTGTGATTGGTTCATGTAGTTCCCAAGTAGCCCATAATGCAACGCAGATAAGTAGTGGTTCCGGTGACCAAAAATCGCGGTCACTCTGGCAGAGTGACACCCCCCTGCTCCAGAACCATCGCGCATATAATACGCTTAACGTCATTGTTTATTTTGCGCATACAATAACAAAGACGCAAAACTGAGTGCGCACCAACGCGCTGGGAGTTGCGCACATACGCAAAGAATGCGTACTAGCGCGCCCACGGATGTGCTTATTGGCTGTCTTGGCGTTCTTCTTCCTCTGACCTAGATCATAGAAGTATGAATAAACAAACCAACCCGTTTATAACTAGAAGGCTCACTTAACGCGAGCAAGTCACGTGTCCCATAGACTTTGTACATGGGCAACATGGCGGAGTGAACCGATTTTTGAAGCTCCCGGAGCCTACTTCTCTACGTCATCGCGTAGTGACCTAGAAATACTTGACCAATCATCATGCTATGCAGTGCGTAGACTATCGCACCTATTTTCCTGCGCACTGTCCTAGATTTCATCACGCTTATGAGAACAATGGGAGCCATTGTGACGTATGCATATGAACTTGTTTTATTGACCTCGATCCCGTGACGACGCGTTTGAACTACTCTGTGATTGGTTAACTGTAGTTCCCAAGTAGCCCATAATGCAACCAGTTGTAGGCTCTTCCGGTGAGCAAAAATCGCTGCAGTCTGGCAGCAGTGACACCCCCTGACCGCTACCCGTGCTATAATGAGGCTGTGCGCAATTTCTATTCAGAACTAGGGCCCCTGTTACACCCCCAGCTAGACACCTGACGTCGTGCCGATGTCATAAGTTGTTGGCCGGAGGTCGGCTTATCGCGGTTGGCTCGAGGTTAAAATGTCCGCCAGCCCAACATCGTCACTACGTCATTTTTGTGATATATTGGCATAACGTCAATTTCCGACAATGGCCCAACATCATCTCATGACATTGGATCTACATAACATTACGATGTCGGCTCGAGGTTAAAATATCCGCTAGCCCAACATTGTCACGACATCATTCTGTGATGTTGGCCCAACGTCAATTTCCGCCAATGGCCCAATACAAATCGATTCGACATGAATATGACATCTCAATGATGACGCCATAGCGATATTCTGCCGATGTCAACCTCTGGCAGCTATGAAACAAGTCGGCAAATGGTCATAAAATTGATGTTGCGCCAATGTCAATGGTCCGACATTAATATGACATCTCATACATGGCGTCGGGCTAATATCGCGCCAATGTTGGAAGTGGTATCAATTTAAGAGGTCGCTTAATGGTTGTGAAAGTAATGTCGGGACAATGTTATTAATTGAACATCAATATAATATCAACAATATGATGTCAGACCGATATCCCGCCGACGTAAGAACATAATTCAGCATTCAAACCACTCGACAAATGGTCATCAAATTGATATTGCATCGATGTCAATAGTCCGACATGAATATGACATTTTCAATTTGACGTCGACCTTACATCGCGCCGATGTTGGTACTGGTATCCTTTTAAGAGGACGGTAAATGGTTGTGAAAGTAATGTCGGGACAATGTTATTAATTGAACATCAATATGATATCGACAATATGATGTCAGGCTGATATCCCGCCGACGTAAGAACATTCAGCAATGAAACAACTCGGCAAATGGTCATAAAATGGATGTTGCGTTGATGTCAATAGTCCGACATGAATATGACATCTCATGAATGACGTCGGGCTAATATCGCCCCGATGTTGGAACTGATAGCAATTTAGGAGGTCGGTAAATGGTTGTAAAATTGATGTTGGGCCGACGTCAATGATTAAACATGAATATGACATCTCAATGATGACGCCATAGCGATATCCTGCCGATGTCAGCCTCTGGCAGCTATGAAACAACTCAGCAAATGGTCATAAAATTGATGTTGCCCCAATGTCAATAGTCCGATATGAATATGACATCTCATAAATGACGACTAATTATGGATGCATGTACGTGTACCTATCATTCTAAGCCGAACTCGTATGGGAGAGATTCAAAGTTTGACAAAAAGCTGAGATTTGTCTGTTAATTATAGGCACTTTTAACAATACCTGTATACTCACTTTCCTCTAATTATTAGGAAACACAACGGAATAACCCTGTTAGCCACCTGACATTGTGCCAACGTTGGGCCGATGTCAAATTCGTTGTAAGAGGACGTTGGGCCTACATTAAACATGCGACGTCACCGCGACGTAAACATGTCCGCCAGCCCAACATCAGCGCGGCGTTGTTTTTTTTTAATGCTGACCCAACGTCATTTTGCCCAACATCAATTATTGACAATGGCCCAATGTCAGTTCTAACGTATGCCCAACCTCGATTCCTGACGTTGAGAGAACATCAAGTTCTGACGTTGGCCCGACGTTAAAATGTCCGCCAGCCCAACATTGTCCCAACATCATTTTGTGATGTCGGGCAAATGTCAATTTCCGACAATGGCCCAACACCGAATCCTGACATAGGACAGATATCAAATTCTGATGTGGGCTCGACGTTAAAATGTCCGCCAGCCCAACATCGTCTCTACGTCATTTTGTGATATTGGCATAACGTCAATTTCCGACAATGGCCCAACATCAACTCATGACATTTGGACCAACATAACATTATGATGTCGGCTCGAGGTTAAAATGACCGCTAACCCAACGTTGTCACGACATCATTCTGTGATGTCGGGCAAATGTCAATTTCCGACAATGGCCCAACACCGAATCCTGACATAGGACAGATATCAAATTCTGATGTGGGTTCGACGTTAAAATGTCCGCCAGCCCAACATCGTAACCACGTAATTTTGTGATATTGGCCTAACGTCAATTTCTGACAATGGCCCAACATCAACTCATGACATTGGCCCAACATAACATTATGATGTGGGCTCTAGGTTAAAGTTTCCGCTAGCCAAACATCATTCTGTGATGTTAAGTCAATGTCAATTTCCGACAATGGCCCAACACCGAATCCTGACATAGGAGAGATATCAAATTCTGATGTGGGGTCGACGTTAAAATGTCCGCCAGCCCGACATTAGTCCAATGTTATTAATTGAACCTCAATATGACATTTCAATTATGACGTCACATCGATATCCTGCCGATGTCAGAATTAGCAGCAATAAAACAAGTCGGCAAATGGTCATCGAATCGATGTTGCACCAATGTCTATAGTCCTACATGAATATGAAATCTCATAAATGACGTCGGGCTAATTTAGCGCCGATGTTGGAACTGGTAGCAATTAGAGAGGTCGGTAAATGGTTGTGAAATTGATGTCGGGTCGATATCATTAAGGAGACAAAAATATGACTTATCAATTTTGACGTCGAACCGAAATCCTGTCGATGTCAGAATGGGCAACAATGAATCGAATCGGCTTATAGTCATTAAGTTGATTGATGTTGAGCCGATGTCAATAATCCGACATGAATATGACATGTGCAATGTGAGGTCGTGCTTATATCGCGCCGATGTCGGAAATGATAGCAATTTAGGAGGTCGGTAAATGGTAGTAAAATTGATGTCGGTCCGATGTTATTAATTAGACATAAATGTGACCTCTTTAATATGATGTCAAGCCGATGTAATAACTTGCAGCAATGACACAACTCGGCAAATGTTCATTAAATTGATGTTGTGGCGACGTCAGTGATTAGACCTGAATATGACATCTCAATGATGACGCCATAGCGATATCATGCCGATGTCAGAACTGGCAGCATGAAACAAGCCGGCAAATGGTCGCCAGTTCCGACATCGGTACAACATTGACCCAACGTCATATTTGAGCTGTCATATTTATGTAGATTTAATAACATAAGCCCAACATCGATTTTACAATCTTTGTTTTACCAACCTCTTAATTTGCTACCAGTTCTAACATCGGCGCGATATTAGCCCGATGTCATATTTGAGATCTCTTATTCATGTCGGATTAATGACATGGGCACGACATTAATTTAATGACCATTTGCCGACTTGTTCCATTGATAACGGTTTTGACATCGACGGGAAAATGGTTTGACGTCATATTTCAGATGTCTAATTAATTACATCGGTCCGACATCAAATTTACAACCATTTATTATAACGACCTCTTAAATTGCTACCAGCTCTATCATCGGCACACTGTCGAACCGACGCCATATTTTAGATGTCATATTTATGACGGATTAATGACAGGATATTAATCTTACCATTTGCCGACTTGTTCCGTTGCTGAAGGTTCTGTCTTCGACGGAATATATGTTTGCCGTCATAGTATAGATGTCTACAAAATTACATCGGGCTGACATCAAACTAAACACCATTTACAGAACTCTGCTAACAAGTTCTAACATCGGCACAATATCGGACCGACATCAAATTTGGGGTCTCATATTCATGTCGCAGTATTGACATGGGCGCAACATCGATTTGATGACCATTTGCCTACTTGTTTTATTGCGGCCAATTCTGACATCGGCAAGATATCGGTGTGACGTCATAATTGAGATATCATATTGAGGTGCAATTAAAAACATTGGCCCGACATCAATTTCACAACCATGTACCGACCTCTTAAATTGCTACCAGATCCAACATCATCACAATATCGGACTGACGTCTTAATAGAGATGTCATATTTATGTAGGAGCAATAACATCCGCTCTACATCTATTTAACAGCCTTTCACCGACCTTTAAAATTGCTATAAGTTCCGACATCTGTGCGGTATAGGCCCAGAGCTGTATTTAAGTTGTCATATTTATGTTTAATTAATAACATTGGCCCGACATAAATTTCACAACGTTTTACCGACCTCTTAAATTACTACCAGTTCCAACATCGGGGCGACAGAAGGCCGATTTTATATTTGAGATGTCATTCATGTCGAATTACTGACATCGGCATAACATCCATTTAATGACTATTTAATGATTAGTTTCATTGGTGCCATTTATGACATCGGCAGGATATCGCTTTGGCGTCATAATTGAGATGTCATATGGATGTCCAATAAAACACATTGGTCCGACATCAATGTTACAACCATTTACCGACCTCGTTAATTGCTACAAGTTCCAACATCGGCGCGAAATTATCCCGACGTCATATTGGAGATGATATATTCATGTCAGAATATTGACATCGGCTGAACATCGATTTCATGACTATTTGCCGACTCGTGTCATTGCTGCCAATTCTGACATCGGCGCGATATCGGCTTGACGTCATATTTTTGATGTCATATTGATGTCCAATTAATAACATCCGTCCGACACCAATTCCACAACCATTTACCGATCTCTTAAAATGATATATTCCGACATCGGTACAACATTGGCCCAACGTCATATTTGAGATGTCATATTCATGTTGGTTTTATTGACATCGGCCCAACATTAATATTACAACCGTCTATCGAGCTGTTAAATTGGTATCAGTTTCGGCATTGGTGCGATTTTAGCGCGACGTTTTATTTGAGACGTATGTTTTCGTCAGCTTAAAGACATCGGCACGACATTCAACTACAACCATTTTCCGACTTATTTCATTTCCAAAACCTCCAACTTAAATTCGACGTTGGCGTTATGTTGGCGCGACGTCTGTTTGCCGACCGCGATCTTGCCGACGACCTGCCGTCACCGGTCCGACGTCAGTTAGCTAGCTGGATACTTATAATATTTGTGTTAACTTGCTTTGAGAATCTTGAATGAATTGAATTTCGTTTGATCGATTACAAACATTAGTAATTCAAAAGTTAAAAAAAAAGAAGTATTGCTATCGGGGAAATCATGATCGATTATAAGCGATCGTAAGTGAAATGAAAATTTTTGATTTTTGGAATTATTTATATTAAAAAATATACTTTTGTCATGTCCTTGCTGCTGTATATAATTTAGAAGGATATATAATAATATAAATAACACCTTTAAATAGTGTTATGAATATGATTTGAAGGTGGATTATTTCAGATTCAACGTTCTGCAGATACTAACCATTACAAAACATACATGCTAAGAAGAAGTGTATATATATTATACCGATTGCGACCTATGTTTGTAGGACGATAGGATGATAGGTTTAGGAGTAGGCAATACTGCAATAGGTGTAGGAATAGGATATTTATGATTTATGAATGAATGTGTGTAAAGGTTAAACAAAATGCATGGATCGAACGCGGAATCTATGCATGTTTGTCCAATTTCCTTTTACGTTTTTGATGTTGGTCCTACGTTGGCCATTTGACATTGGGCCATTGTCAAATTTTGATGTTGGTCCAGCATCAGAAAATGACGTTGGGCCAATGTTGGGTTAGCGGACATTCAAACGTCGGGCGAACGTCAAGATTTGATGTTGGGCCAACGTCAAGATTTGATGTTGGGCCAACAATAAAAAATAACGTTGGGCTAATGTCCAGCTGGTGGACATTTTAATGACGGGCCAACGTCAGAATTTGATGTTGGCCCAACGTCAGGATTTGATATTGGGCCATTGGCGGAAATTGACGTTGGGCCAACATCACATAATGATGTCGTGACAACGTTGAGCTAGCGGACATTTTAACCTCGAGCAGACATCATAATGTTATGTTGGTCCAATGTCATGAGTTGATGTTGGGCCATTGTCGGAAATTGACGTTATGCCAATATCACAAAATGACGTAGTGACGATGTTGGGCTGGCGGACATTTTAACGTCGAGCCCACATCAGAATTTGATATCTGTCCTATGTCTGGATTCGGTGTTGGGCCATTGTCGGAAATTGACATTGGCTCAACATCACATAATGATGTCGTGACAATGTTGGGCTAGCGGACATTTTAACCTCGAGCCAACATCATAATGTTATGTTGGTCCAATGTCATGAGTTGATGTTGGGCCATTGTCGGAAATTGACGTTATGCCAATATCACAAAATGACGTAGTGACGATGTTGGGCTGGCGGTCATTTTAACGTCGAGCCCACATCAAAATTTGATATCTGTCCTATGTCAGGATTCGGTGTTGGGCCATTGTCGGAAATTGACATTTGCCCGACATCACAAAATGATGTTGGGACAATGTTGGGCTGGCGAACATTTTAACGTCGGGCCGACGTCAGAACTTGATGTTCTCTCAACGTCAGGAATCGATGTTGGGCCTACGTTAGAACTGACATTGGGCCATTGTCAATAATTGATGTTGGGCCGAAATCGCTAATGACGTTGGGCCAGCATTAAAAAAAGACGCCGAGCTGATGTTGGGGTGGCGGACATTTTAACGTCTCGGTGACGTCGCATGTCGCATGTTGGCCCAACGTCCCCTTACAACGAAAATGACATCAGCCCAACGTTGGCACGACGTCAGATGGCTAGCTGGGACACGGGAGCTTCAAAAATCGCGTCACTCCGCCATATTGCCCATGTACAAAGTCTATAGGACATGTGACTTGCGCGCGTTAAGTGAGCCTTCTAGTTATAAACGGGTTGGTTTGTTTATTCATAATTCTATGGTTTTTACTAACAAGGGCAATCACGTGACTAAAACGTGTGCGCCATAGAGTACTGCACAAATTAGTTCGCGTGTGCATTTTGCTAAACACATGATTTATGGGACGAGCGCGTAACGCACTTTTAGTGTTTGTTTTTACTAACAAGCCCAGTCACGTGATTGTGAGTGTTGTCCAATACTATCGTTTGTCAAATTCAATGGTAAAACGATCGTATGAGGGATGTAATGGGCTCTACTGCCGTGTAATACATGTATAACAAAATATTATTGTAATCACGTGACTGTGTCGAGCCAATCAATGACTCGCATTTTACTAAGTTATATAATATCATAAATATTATTAACATCATTCACATGACTGAGGTTAGCTGATCAATGTCTCGTATTTGACCTAGTCAAATGACATAAACAAATACTATGCCAAGGATGACATAATAAATATTTGAATACTGCCTCCGCCAACAAAAATAGAATTAAGTTAGAAGACTATGGGTCTTTCCAATAATGTACGTCTATGTCCTATACTCTACAAGGTATTAACTTGCATAAAGATAATGAATAGAATATGTCCACAAAAAAATAGTTCACAAAAATATATTACATACCAAGATATTCATTTGCCAGCTCAGGTAGCCCCGCTTTGACCAAAGCCTCTTGAAGTTTTGAGCGTTTATTTCCAGCCGATACTTTCGTGCCTGTCCGCCATTGCTCGAGGAGAGTTTCTAATTTGATGACTTTTTCGCCATATAGATCTAGAAAGCCACTTTTTTCCATGTGTTCCTGCAGCTCGGTTCTAGAGAACCCAAGCTCCATCAGCAGTACAGTCGCCTTTGTGGTTTCTCCAAGATCATCCGCGATACCACGCAGTTCTTCATCTGATAATTTGTCTGGAATAATAAATGATGAGTGATTTAACGGAATAAACCATAACGAACATACCATGACAGCTCATCTGCATCTTTCTTTTATACAAAGACTTACTATATACATACAGTTGGCATGCTGGTTACGAAATGTATAGACCACTTTAATACACCACGAGAAACAAACCGTATCAGATGAAGATCTTCCTTGTCGAAAGCTTGGACTAATCAAAAATACATATATATTTATCACTTCATACCACTTTGAGATAATGTCCAGTCTTATGTGAATTTCTCTCACAAATATTAAAAACGGGCGTGCGAAATACAAAATGGTGACGTATCACTTTGTGCAATGTTGTGCAATATTTACCATTTCCAAGCATTTGTTCTGCAACATTTCTGAACCTTGTTGTGCAGTTCTCAAGGGATTCTTTTAAAGCTGAGCGAGTTTTTCCTTTATTTTTCTTCAGCCAATCTCCTAGGATTACTGAAGTTCCCTTTACTGACTTGCTGCTGAAGAATCCTTCCATCATGTCGGTACTATTGATGCCCAGTGCAATGGCTAGAAGTGTCGCAGGAGGGCAATCCCCAATTTTCTTTGCAAGGTCATCTAGGTCTTCCTCAAAGATGCTCTCTAGGAAACGAATATAAACAAGAATGTTACCGCAGTGTCGTAGGTATGTATATACATAAACGGGGGCCATGCTGCAACTCCATTAATTTCAGAAAAAGAAACAATATAAAAAGGGTAGAAATAGAAGGATGCACAGCGTGTGCCCAAGAGCCCTCAACGATAAGTTAATCCACTAGTACTAGTTTTTTCCTATTTTTCTTCTTATTTATTTAGCATTGACTTCGATAAGTGAAAATATACATGTATGTTTTTGCTCATGTTATACTGACTGTGGCGGAGCTAGTGAGGAGACAATGGGAATTATACCGGTCCCTGTTTGTCGCGACCCCCCCCCCCCCCTTTTTAAAAACATAATGAAAAAAAATGGGCAACGCCAAATGTTTTTTAACACACACTTACCAAACCCACCATCGTTTTCTTATTTCAACCTATACGCCTATGAAGTGCCCCCCCTTTTCTTTAACAACACAAATAATCCACAAGTGTACCTGTTCCAAGAATGTATCCAGCTTCTTTATATCCTGCTGCCTCAAAGCTCGCCCGTAAGTCACTCCGACTCTTCTTCGAGAGTAGCGTGCGGATGTCACGGTTATCATTTTCTTTGAAGCCGAGCTCGTTGAGTAGCAATGTAGACTGGACGCAGTCACCGATACCAGCTGCAAGACGCCCCAGTTCACTCTCAGATAATGTTTCTGTCATTGCTGAAATGTAAACATTAAAATCAATTAAAGTATCTCTACTGGAAAGAACACGGCGTGCCCCACTGTAAACACATTGTGTGATATAGTATGAACACATTGTGTGCTACAGATTAACACATTATGTAGATAATGTTAGATTGAAGCGTAGTGTCAACTCCCATCGCACTTTGAATATATAACACTTTAAATACTAAAGTTTCCTTGCTATAATTCCTTGAGCGACTTCGTTACAATTGTTTTAATGTTAAAGCTAGACACTCTGAGAATATAATTATGTACATATATGTTATAGTCTTGAAATCTGATTTTATGTGATGTTGTATTTTTAATTTTTACTTTTAACGCAGTTATGTTTCTGACGGTCAGTGTTGATGTATGCCGAAATATATCTTAGTTTAAAATAGTTTCTGTGTATTACAATCATGATCAAAGTAAAAAGTTATTCATTTCAGACCTCGAGGTTAAGAGAATACACAAAACAAAATATGGGCATTTCCACGGGAAGGTGGACATGAACTGAAAAAAGGAAATTGGCTCTATTTCAAATCTCATGTATTTTGTCTGGATTATTTTTTCATAAATAATGATCCTATAATTATATCTTTCAGTTCACATGATTTTTTTAATTCTCAGGTGTCTCCTTATAGAAGAAACGAACACGAAACTACACACATGCGACCGCCCTGTGAACATTTCCGGAAAATCTTCATGTTTTAAATATTTTCTGGTATTTTCATTATTTAAGGCACCAAATTGGATGACTGATAATCACAGTACATTTTCAGATTAAAATTTCAGTCTTTTGAGTGCTCTAATGATATTTTTTAAGAATCAAAACCTCCCGACAAACTGTAACGCGAGTCACCGTAACATGAGCTACCGATGTTTCTGCATCCGTTAATTTATTCCCAAATAGTTTGAAAATGTTTTCAATACTAACTCGTAAGACACATACAATTGTCAAATTAGCACATCAAATATTTTACCAGGATTAACTTTTAGATGGTGCTTTTCACGTTCTAGGTTTACTGAATTTTGTCCATGTCTTCTTTTTTTGTAACGCGAGTTACCAAACGGGATTCTTCCCCAAAGGTTCCTAAAGGTAGCTCTGTCTGTCTTTTTGTGTTGTCTAGTTAGTGCACATCTTTTTTATCCTTCGTGCTAAAATAAGCATACAGTTCCATAAAATAATGGAGTTACAAAACATTGAAGTAGACAATGGACCATTAAGTGAAACGCGAGTTACCGTGGAAATGCCCATATGGTCGTGTGTCATGAACTCGCCTCCAAATAGGGTGGAGCCGTTACATTTTGGGGATTTTTTTTTTGCATTTTACTTCATATTTTCAAAAACCAAAAATCCTTTCTTAACAAATTTGGTATCATTTGAAAGAGCTATCAAATGCTATCATTCTGCAAAGTTTAAAAGGTATACCTCTATTTAAGATCAAGATACAGCCGTTTGAAGGTTAAAGCCGGAGGGTGGAGCAGGAAGCGGCGCCCGTGTACAAAGTCTATGGGGAAATGACTCTCAAAGCGAAATTTTTCTTAAAAACGTTAATAACTTTGTCAAAACTAGATGTATAGCATCAATGTTGGTATCAAATGAAAGCTTAAACATTGAACTTTAATGTCAAATGATTGAAAAGTGTTTTTCCTACATCAAATTTGTATTAAATCAACACAAACATAGAAAATTGGGGGTTTCCTGTATAGACTCTACACACTAAGAAATAGGAGTGCAATTGTGCACCCCTAGGGGTGCACGATCTTGTCCCATATTTTGGTAGCGTAAAGGTGCACATGTGCACCCCTTAACAAGGATGTACATGAGCACCCTTGAAAAGCTGCATATGAACACCCCAAGAGTGCCCATGTCTACCTTATAGGGTGCACGGTCTTGTCCCATATTTTGCACGCCTAAAGTGCACATGTGCACTCCTTAACAGGGGTGCACATGAGCACCCTTGAAAAGGGGCACATGTCCACCCCTGGAGTAAACATTTCCACCCTTCGAGGTGCAAACTTGCATCCATAAAGGTGCGCATGTCCGCCCCTGGAGTAAACATTTCCACCCTACGAGGTGTAAACTTGCACCCACTAAGGAGCAGATTTGGTTCCTAAAAGGTGCACATGTCCACCCCTGGAGTAAACATATCCACCCTTTGAGGTGCAAACTTGCATCCATAAAGGTGCACATGTCCACCCCTGGAGTAAACATTTCCACCCTTCGAGGTGCAAACTTGCACCCACTAAGGAGCAGATTTGGTCCCCTAAAAGGTGCACATGTCCACCCCTGGAGTAAACATTTCCACCCTTCGAGGTGCAAACTTGCACCCACTAAGGAGCAGATTTTTTTTCGAGCATTATCAAAATCGCTGGGTATATGAGCGAATCGATTATGAGTAAATAGTGGTTAGAATTATGGATAATTTATAGTGGAGTTGAATTAGGATTAAGGAAAGAGGCTATGGATTAGATGTTACCGGGTATAATTGTGGATAAAGATTATGTATAAGATAGGACAGTTTGGTAATTTATGATGGATGGATAATATTTGTTAAGGGATTAATTGTGATTAGGATCGGGGAATCGATGATGATTTAGTAGGGATCGATCATGAGATATAGATCGAACGATCATAGATTGTGATCGATTGTAGAACGTTGTAGTAGTATGTGCCAGTTTGCACATTTGGATTAGTTACATGGCTGTAGTTGTAATAGTTATGACAGAGCCTGATGGTTAAGTATTAGGTTATTGTAGTAATGAGATATCGGGTAATTTGACGGGTTAAGCATGGGAAATGATTGAAGATTGGTAGAGTTATGATCATGTAAAGATTATGGTTTAAATCAGTAACCAATATTATGCATTGTTGAATGTTGTATATAAATGCAAGCATGACGCTCTGTGTCAGACCCGTCGCTGCGCGCGTTGATCGAGGTATGTACTACATACAAGGAAGTTGGGCATGCTAATAAAATAATTACCAAAGCCACGCTTCCCGTATTAAGATGGCGGACGGCTCGTTCATCTCGTCACAGCAATTTCAGCGAGTGCGCCCTCTAGTTTTCTTTAGTATATAACTCTATGTTCCCAAACCATTATCCTAATGATCTATTCATAAGCAGTGATGTACGTCATACCCCCGTCACATTAGCTACGCTCTCGCGCCGACCTAGCGCCGCTCCTAATCCCCATTCATAAAATTGGAAGCGTGGGGAGGACGTGGGGAGAGCGTGTTGAGGTCGTGTGGAGAGCGGCGTTCATTGTTCGCTATTGTTTAGATCGTACACTTTTCTCGGCCGCTCTGGCGCCGCTCCCGCGGCGACCAAGTTAAATTAGCCAATTGGCAACGCAGTGGGCAATGAATGGGAAGATTATCTCACATGCGTCAATAGATATCCTTCCATGAATAGCTCGATGAACAAAAGAGCAGGACGTAGCTAGCTCGGCGTTCGCTTTGGACATGTTGAAAAACAAACTTGGGGCTTCGGCGTCCTACTCTTTGTTCAGGGGCTATTGTATGTCCATGCATGGGAGGATATCTTTTCACACAAGTGTCATAATCTTCTCATTCATTCCCAAGTTGAACAAAAGACATTCTTGCAGATCTATTCCAGCACTTCTGCTAGTGGACGCTATAGATTGCGAAGTTTGACACGTTTCAACTATAGGTAAAATGATATCACAATTTAAAATGGCATGTCCGGGCAAAAACAATGTACATTTGGGGGAAACTCAATTTCTGGCTAAAACGTGGCATGGCGGCATACAAATTATATGAGGCTCCAATGAATGGGGACATACGCACATCCTATGTATGCATTATGAACACATATTTCCCGCAAATATATGATTGTTTTGTCCAAAATCTACCACTACTACCACCACTACCACTACTACCACTACTATCACTACTATCACTACTACCACCACTGCCACCACCACCACTACCACTACCACTACCACTACTACCACTACTGCCACTACTGCCACTACTGCCACTACTGCCACTACTGCCACCACTGCCACCACTGCCACCACTGCCACCACTGCCACCACTGCCACCACTGCCACCACTGCCACCACTGCCACTACCACCACTACCACCACTACCACCACTACCACCACTACCACCACTACCACTACTACCACTACTACCACTACTACCACTACTACCACTACTACCACTACTACTACTGCCAATGATAGTCAACAATAATAACCCTCCCCATTCCCTGCACCCAACCTCGTGAAACGCACTGAGTGTGTTAAACTACATTCGTACATGGTATTGGATCGCACAGAGCGTGTGCATGGAGATCGTGTTTCCCCTGCGCTTTGAAAAAAATGTTGGTTTTTTTATAAGTACGAGAACGCAGACAGAGCGTAGAGCAAATGACCTCGTCTCATTGTTATGAGCTATTGTTAAAGATACACCAAGCGTGCACAGTGAATAGCTCGGAAAGCGTGGCCAAAGCGTACGCAGAGCGTGTTCAGGTCGTGGCAAGAGCGGGAACGAGCTACCATTGTGTCATTAATCGCTCGATTTGTCGGCGTTTCCCCTGCGCTTTGGAAAAAATGTTGGTTTTTTTTATAAGTACGAGAACGCAGACAGAGCGTGGCTATAGTGTGACGGCACACTCAAGGGTTACTCATAACTACGATTAGGGTTTGGATAAGATTTGAGGGATATGTTTAAGATAAGACCATTCTAACCATCAGCAGTATATGTAGCCTATTGGTCACGCTGAGGACTCCAAAACTAAGGGTAATGGGTTCGAATTCTCTCTTATGCCTCTTCTTTTTTTCTTTTGCCATAATTCATGGGCACTCTTGGGGTGTTTATATGCACCTTTTCAAGGATGCTCATGTACACACCTGTTAAGGGGTGCACATGTGCTCCTTAAGGCGTGCAAAATACAAGATCGTGCACCCCTAGGGGTGCACAATTGCACCCCTATTTTTTAGTGTGTAATGGGTTCGAATTCTCTCTTATGCCTCTTTTTTTTGTTGCCATAATTCATGGGCACTCTTGGGGTGTTCATATGCACCTTTTCAGGGGTGCACATGCGCACCTTAAGGCGTGCAAAATATGGGACTAGACCGTGCACCCTATAAGGTAGACATGGGCACTCTTGGGGTGTTCATATGCAGCTTTTCAAGGGTGCAAGTTGGGACAAGATCGTGCACCCCTAGGGGTGCACAATTGCACTCCTATTTTTTAGTGTGATACAGGAGGTAAGTAAACAGATTGGGCTTTCAAGTTGCATGTGCATAATTAATTTCTCTTCATACAAAGTTAGTTTCAGTCAATCAATCAAAATCTATTTGTTCTAATTACATAGTCTATCAGTGCTCTTTGATGAGCCTTGATTTCGGAATTTAATACAAAAATAAAATCTGATCTGATAACATCAGTCTAATCTTTGTTCAAGGAAACAATATGGGAATAATCAATCTGGCATTATACAAAATACAACACATATAATTTATTTCAAAAATATATCAACACCCAACATTCAAATTCATCTAAGCATTTAATAATGTGCCTATTATCATTGTAATTTGTTCAAAATTAGGAGGAAGATACGAAAAATATAAACCTATCTGCTCCGACTACGACTACACGTAGGGTGCACATTTCCACCCCATACATTGTGCACGCTCAGACGAGAAAATGTTGACGTATGCGGGACATGCACCTTTACAGGAGTACGCGGGCACGGAACGGGTTGAGGGGGAGGATCGTACACGCCAAGTGCACGCCTAGTTCTAAGTGTGTATGGGGGCACAATCTTGACAGATACATTTTGCGAATTCTCTGTAAAAACGTTAATATCTTCAAAAATAAAAGGTTTAAGACTACAAATTTGGTATCAAATTAAAGCTTACTTTTCAAACTATATTATGGCTCATCATATTTAGGCTTTACTCTATATTCCATTCATCTAGTGACTCCTACTTAGTGAAAATTATTGATTATTAAAAAAGGAAAAATTCATGAAATATGAATTTAAAAATCTCCCGCAAAATAATAATTTACCCCATACAATATTATATTGCTGTAAAGGTCTAAGTCTGCTCTGCATGAAAACATTATCATTTCTTGTCTAGGGCTACTTTAGAAAAAATTATCAGGAAAATATTGACCTCTAAAACTGTAAACAAAATTTCATGTTTTGGTTAATATGAACAATTAACTATACACCTAGTGTTATTTCTGAGTACATATTTGGGTTCCTTGGGAAATTTCCTTTCAGAAAATGTATAGTTTTGATAGGGTAGAGGGTCTTCCTCAGAAAATATTTGCTTTCAACTGTAACATTGTCCCGCAAAAGCCCAAAACGGCATGTAACGCAACGGCGTGACACTTGGTCATGTGTTTTAAATATACATATTTATCGACATAGTTAGCATAAGATAATAAGAAGAATTAATTAGAGCAAGTGTTAGAAAGATACTTATGTTGATGAATATAGAAGTTGCAGTGATTAAATATAAGGTTATATTTGGCCATAATTGTTCTCACTTCTTGCTGATTCAGTGTGACCTTTTCCGTATGTGATGTTTGTACTATTTTTTGTTGCTTTTTTGTCACTGCTTCGAAAGGGATGCAGTCTGCCCAGTGTATGTTCTTACCTGTTTGCTGCCCTCTGCCTGCCATGGTTGCTGAAGAAATTGCTGAAATGTGTGATGAGAAGTAATTTGAATTAAAGTTTCGACGACCAGTTTCTTTTTTTGTCTTATTAGGCTACATGTATTTACATCGTTAGTTATTAGTAATTCCATATTTTAAAATAGATATTTACAAATCTGAACGATACTTATTACACGCAACGCTAATAAATGTTATATTTAATTCGTCATACAATATATCAACTTAAAGGGGTAGTAGAGTTTTGGTAAGGCTGAGCTTTAGTAACCAAAATCCGCACAATAGCATTACAAACTAATAGTTACAACTCCACCATGCTCGGAAGGTATAGAAAATTTAAAACGATTATGTAAAAAGCCTGTTATCATTCAAAAAGAGCCAATAAAACACGAAAGGGCGCTTTCTAAAAAAAGCATTGGGTTCCTCCATTTTTCATACAAAATTAGGCATGTGATGTTTTGTTGAAATTATGATTAATTAGAGAGATCATCAACAACTATTTAAAAAAACCTCTTTTGACAATTTTTTTGAAAAAGTGTAAGCATTTTTTTATCATCGAATAAATCCGGGACCCCGATTTATTCAGATCGGATATATTTGTTGATATTTCAGCCGTTTCTGAACTGATTTTGATAAAATAAAGATTATTCTAGCTGCCATTCAAATTGTATGTTATTTCAAATTTTACACTCAGATTTTCATTATCTCACAAACAATTATTTCATGCAGCGGCCTCTATACCAAAACTGAACTACCCCTTTAACTACAAATTGTATAATACTTTATTCGTCATCAACTTAACTGCGTGAAATAACTTACCAATTATCGTACAATGACAAATTATAGCATGTGCACATTCTCTACTTAAGTTATATTAGAAATGTGGGTAATTAGTACACACATGTGTGATGTAGAATCATAATTAAACTGGTTACTATTCTTTATTCCTTCCTAACAGGATTAGTTAGTACATTTACGATAGGCCAACATATTTACTTAAAGATATACTTAAAGGCAATGGTGAGTGTTGGTAATTTCCAAAGTGCCCCCCCCCCCCCCCCCCCCGACATAAATTGTAACGGATTTGGCTGATTTCAATTCCATATGAAAGATCATCGAAAAAAACATGGGAAATAATAATAATTCCCATTCAAATGCTCTAATTGTTGTGGAATTGGCTTTCAAAATATCATATAAAAGTGGTTGACGCCCGGGTATCACTTTTTAGAGAACGCTAGTGGGAGGCACTAGCGTTCTAGGTCTTCATAATAAAGAACTGAAACCAAATATTTTTGTGCACGCTAATTGTGCTTAAAACTATACATATGATACGGTACTTACCAGCAATTCACTCTCCGATATGTGATCCAACTATCGGGTGGATTAAGATTATGATTTTTCCCTCCATTCCGCAAACAATCAGTGATATATGCGCCTCATGGACTTCTCTCCGTGTGTTAGCGCGACTCTGAACGAAAGGCGAACGAATGGGGCTTGCGAGTTGCGATACATACTACACGTACTATTACCGCGCACTGCACTACAGTCCCGTATTATATAGGACCTAGAACGCTAGTGCTTCGCGCTGGCTAACTCGAGAGGTAATTTGAAACTTCGAGTTGTAACGGCTCTTTTTGAATGATAACAGGGGTTTTACTTTGTCGTTTGTAATTGTGTATACTTTTCGAGCATGGTGAAGTTATAACTATTAGTTTGTACCGTAATCGTGCAGGTTTTGGTTACTAAAGTTAAGTTTGACCAACACTCACCATTGCCTTTAAAGGGATAGATGAGTTCTGGTAAAGAGAGTAAAGCTTTGGTCAAACTGAATTTTAGTAACCAAAACCTGCACCATTACATTACAAAAGTATAGTTATAACTAAAAAGAAATGCAAAATTACAAATGACTTAGTAAAGATCCTGTTATCACTAAAAAAGAGCTGTTTAAACTCAAGAGGGCGCTCTCTAAACACTCATCGGTTTCAACCATTTTACATAAAATATTGTGCATGTGATGTTTTGTTGAAATAGTGATTAGATAGAGAGATAATCAACAACTATTTAAAAACCTCTTTCGTAAATTTTTGAAAAGAGGAAGCATTTTTTTGAATTTTTTAACGGCTGGTTCAAAATTATTGAATAAGTGTGTTTATTACAAATGGTTATGTTTATGGATATTTCAGCCATTTCTGAACCGATTTTGATCAAATAAAGTTTATTCTGTCATTAAAATTGTATGCTCTTTTGAATTTGACACTCAGTTTTTCATTATCTCGCAAAAAAAATTATCCCTTTAAGTTCAAGTTCAAGTTGATTGTTTTCAAGTATAATATACTAAGAATTTGCATATCAAAGTTATGATCATGATAGTAGGCTATTAAAAACAATAATAGAACAACCATCGGAATAGAGACTGATTGTACAGTTTATATAGTAGCCCATTACTTGATCATGATGTTATTCATGTACAAAGGTGGTTTCCAAAAGGTGCAACATACAACTATACTTTGCTCTGGCTATATAACATGATCATTGATAAAGAAATCAGACATGAACATTCAACTTAAAGGGATAGTTGAGTTTTGGTAGAGAGGGCGCTAGACTACTTATTTTTCTTGTGAGGTAATGAAAAACTGAGTGTAAAATTTGAAAGAGCATAATATTTAAATAATAAAATCATCTTTGTTTGATCAAAATCGGTTCAGAGACGGCTGAAATATCCATAAATATAACAATTTGTAATAAAGCCGGGGCCCCGGGTTTATTAGAGAATTTTGAACCAGCCGTTAAAAATTCAAAAAAAAGTTACAAAATAGGTATTTAATTAGTTGTTGGTTATTTCTCTATCTATAATCACTATTTCAACAAAACATCACATGCACAATATTTTATTCAAAATGGTTGAAACCGATGAGTGTTAAGAGAGCGCCCTCTTACGTTTTAACGGCTCTTTTTGAATGATAACATGATCTTTACTACGTCATTTGTAATTTTGTGTTCCTTTCTAGTTATAACTATTAGTTTGTAATGTAATGATGCAGGTTTTGGTTACTAAAATTCAGTTTCACCAAAACTGTACTCTCCTTACCAGAACTCAACTATCCCTTTAATTTAGTTATATCCAATAATTACCAGATACACAATGTATTATAGAAAGTGGAAACATATCATATATTAAATAACCATGGAACATTTTAGAGGGAGATGTTCAAGAATGTCAGACTACACATGACACTGTCGAGCTATACAGGGGCACTTCCCGAGGCACTTCCCAAAATAAAGTAACAAAATTATTATGTCCATCGGATAGAGTGTCTTTCCAAATGATAAAACGATACCAATAACCGTCATTTTGGTCGTGTAGTTTTTGTTTAGGGCGCTGTGAGTGACACCATGTCAGGTTCCAGTGGCGGATCTACGGGGGGGGGGGGGGGGGGTTAGGGGGTTTAAACCCCCCCCCCCCCACCCCTTGGGCTGCCAAGTGAAAATGTATCAGTGAAAATAGTGGGAAAAAAGTGAAAAAAAATCACTTACGGGGGTTCAAAATAGCAACAACAAAATCGCCGCTTCGCGGCTCGTGGACGATGCTCCGCATCGTCATTGGGTCAAATCCCCCCCTCCCTTAGCAAAAAGCTAGATCTGCCCCTGGGTTCCCATTTTTGTCAATTTGTACCAAGTCGGTGTCTGATCGCACTTACTGCCCGTCATAGCATCGAACAACGAAAAATACGCGCGCCATTGTAAGTGTACGTGCATTCAGCTGTGTGCCGAGTGACGGGCAGTAAGTCCGATTTATCAGGCACTGACTTGGTAAAAATTGACAAAAATGTACTATATAGATAGTGGTATAAACCAAGTTACCGTACTTGATATTTTCTTGAAAATGTCAGTCTCTTTGCCGGTCCAGTGTGCATTTCATATCATCTTGTCGGGTATGATAGGCCTACAAGTGATCCACCGTACATGAATTGCATCAACTGTTTGCAACCTGATATGTATTCATGTACATTGTCTTGCATTGAACAAATTAGTATGCATGGGGTAAAAAGTATACATATCACAATCCACTTGTGATCATCTACAAAGTATACTTGTCTCAAAGCACCACAAACATGACAAACTGGAACATATAAGTCTCTCAGAAGGGGGCATACTATACTGTGAATATATTACTATTCACGTAATATTAATACTTACCTATTCAGTCAAATTCAGAGCATGATCAGTGATGATAGTTTACCAGACTGAACATTTCTGTTCATGGCGAGCATTCTGTATTTTATATGTCTCTGTTGCTCTTGTAGTTGTATATAATATAAAGCACAAAAGGCGCGACAAAACAGTAGATAATAAACAGAAATTACCTCAGGTTCGTGTAGAGAAAAATTGTGAAGCATTCATTTAGTCGACTATGGCCGCATGGGTTCAAAGTCGACATCGAACAAACACTAATGATCGATTCCTATAAGTCAGATCATATCGCCCCTATTATTTATCTTATTTCCGCAAATACATACAATATTTAATACGCGTATTACATGTTCACGAAGATACATCAGCCATAGTGGCAACGGCTGCCATCTTTGAGCGCGAATGTTCAGTCCAAGTAAAGCATAAATTCACGTTGACTTTATCGATCATGATCATTTTATTTGTGTAGGCTACTGTAGGCTACATAGTCTGTAGAAGAAACAACACTAGTCAAGGTTGGGGCCACAGCTCAAATTCCCCGGATGTAAATTGTAAAAATACAAAGTCATATCCACGTCTTTGAAGTGTTCTTTTTGTGCATTAACATACGAATCGTCAATATTTATGGTATGTGGTTGTAATGCAGCTACATTGCATGCAATGTGCACATGCACAGTGAATCGATGTTGCATGCAGTGCATGCTATGGCACGAGGGCACAGGTCGTACAGGAATCAGGGGATTCCCCACAGCGGGTTATTCCAACAATAGTCTTAGTTCAAGCCGGTATTATATTGTTTCACTTTTACTTTTGCTTTCGCTTTCGATGATGTCGGGTTGCGTAATGGTTTTTCCAATGTGGGGTACCGATTGGGGGCACATGTTTCCGCCTGACAAGTACAAATAATTATAATCCTTATCAAGTTCAGGTGGCGCTGCCCTGCGCTGCTGTAGGCTACATGTGGTCTTCACGGACTCTATATTTCTGACAAGAATCATTAAATTACTTTCACCATAACAATGTCATGAATTTAGCCGATTCAGTTTGTCGGGGAGAACCACAGCTGCTAATGTTGAGTATATGTGAATTCAGTCAGCCCTATATTCTGAGGGGCCAAGGTGTCAACCGTGGTCGAACTTATTGTGGATTTCCTTTATTTTTACAGAATGTTCCCGTTTATGTTTTTTGTCAAATTATTGGGGGCAACAGGCCCCCACCCCAGCCCCAAATGTTCACCACTGGCTCTGCACACTAAAATCTGCACCCAGCAGGGGGAGTGTCTCATTGAGCATGTTGAGAATAGCTATATAAAAGGTTCGTTGGTCTCACTTGTCCTTTCCCAAATCTAAAAACATTTTTTTTTTTTTGCAGCAGGAAAATTCACTCATCGTGGCCTTAAAATAATCAGTTTTCGAAATATTGTAATTTTCTATAAAATGTATGAAGTGGTTACCATGGCAACCATATATCTCCCAGGAAACCAATTTTTAGATCTGGAGACAAGCAAATTACTGAGCTCTAGAGCGTACTCTTTGTAGCTCTCTGTAAAATCAGCCTATGTATTTACTTTACCTAGCTTTCGGCCATCCGGCCTTCGTCAGGGTAGTATTGGCGGATGTATAATAGTGTTGTGTTCCTATTGGTGCATGAGCAATATTTGTGTTTGTTTGTTTGTTTGTTTGTTTATTTCCGAAATCACAACAATAAATACAGCAATGAAGTGCAACGGGGGATGACCCAATTCAGCAGAATTAAAAAAACAAAACCGCTGTTCTTCCTTGGGGTCCTTGTGTGTATATAGAACTTGGATATAAAAGCTATCAAATTGAGACAAAATCTCGATAGTAAACGCACCTTTCTTTTCAGATACAGAAGCGACGGTGAAACCATTACCCCTCATCATGGCAGTCCTAGACGGCAGTGACCCTTTGTGAGAACTAGGCTTGTTTCTAGGCTCTTCCAAAGACTTTGGCATTTGAGAATAAGCAGGTGATGCATGATGATGCCTCCATCGTTGAATCTGGTGAATAAAATACGGACTTTTTAAACAAATGTCCACTTCCGTAGGTGTTGATTGTACCATAATGAATTATATATAACGCATTTTACTTTTAGTATTGTCTTGCGAGTAAACACTTTAGGATTATAAAGAGCCCCAGGAAATAGTTGATATTTTTGAACGCTTTGTTTGTGTTGGTTGGCAGAACAGATTAATGAGTTGCGATGTGAACATAGTTATGAGGATTACTAAGGAGAACATTTTAGAAATTCCTTGTATTGGTCACCAATTACTCATGCTGAGGTTGAAAATGTGATTTTTAACTGCGATATGAAAACGTGATGTGGCAGTGAGAATATTCCTGTTAATCTATTGGAAGATGGTGTGTATTATTTGTCACAACCACTCTCGTATATTTTTAACATGTCATTTCAAGTGGGTGTCTTTCCATGTTCTATGAAGATAGCCAGACTCAGTCCTATGTATGAGAAATGTACAATAATTGATCCAGGTAATTATAGGCCTATATCAGTCTCACCTATTTTAAGTAAAGTTTTTGAGAAGTTAGTAGATATTCGTTTACAGGTTTAGGTAAATTATTTGGATAATATGATTTATTGTACAAAGTATTGATTCAGGGAAAAGCATAGTACAAAGTTATCGTTGATTATTTAATACATCAGTTAATTCAGTTTCATGATGAAGGTCCAGGGGCGGATCTAGCTTTTTGCTAAGGGGGGGGTTTGACCCAATGACGATGCGGAGCATCGTCCACGAGCCGCGAAGCGGGGAATTTTTGTTGCTATATTGAACCTCCGTAAGTGATTTTTGTTAACTTTTTTCACTTATAGCCGCAAAGCGGCGATTTTTTTTTGCTATTTTGAACCCCCGTAAGTGATTTTTTGTCACTTTTTTCACTGATACATTTTCACTTGGCAGCCCAAGGGGGGGGGGGGGGGGTTTAAACCCCCTAAACCCCCCGCGTAGATCCGCGCCTGAGGTCGAGTCACTGTATGTGTCTTTGTTGATTTTGCTAAAGCATTTGATACAATAAATCATGATATACTCTGAGGCAAGTTAGACAATTACAGTGTTTTTTATTCTTTTTTATCTAATCAAGCAGACATTAATTTATTGGAAATAACTTATAACTTAAAACACATTGGTCAGTGGTGTGATGCAAATAAGATTACTTTTAATATAAAGAAAACTAATTTTATGATTATTAAGTCAAAGAGAAAAGAGTGTCGTATTGTTTAAGTTGTGAAAATTAAAATGAGTTATTGAATGATCTTTTTGTTGGAATATATATTGATAGGCATTTGATTTGGAATGAACATATAAATAATGTATGCTCTGTACTTAGTAGGGAAGTAGGAATTCTGTATAAACTAAGATACTTTTTTTTCGAAACAATTCCTTTGTATTATTATATTATTCGTTTATTTAGTGACATTTTATTACGGCCTTGAAGTCTGGGGAAGTGCACCTTTGATGTTACTGAACAAAATATTGATGTTACAAAAAAAACGGCTTTGGGAGCCATTACTTTTAATAATATATTAATAGATTGGCCTCATCCTCTCCATTGTTTCATTCTTTATGTATATTAGATGTGTTCAAACTGTTTAAATTGTTAGTAACAACTTGTATTTGTAGGTTAATTTCATAAACACTTACCACCACACTCAGTGTTTGAATATTATACCTTTTTTGAAAATTCTTATAGTACAAGACAAAAAGACGGAAATATTTTGGCTAGCCTAAGATGAGAACAGAGCATGGCCAAACTTCAATCTCGTTTCAGGATCAGATAGTTGCTATTTCTGTAGGGTCCTTTTATCAATATGTTTGTCTGTTAACATTTCCTGTATGATTGTTATCTTGTTATCTCTTTGAACATATTGGTAATATAGTTATTCATTCATTCATTTAATTACGAGTTACAAAAGCAAGGATATTCAAATGAATTTGACATGTAAACATCCAGCATATCAATAAAAACTTGAAATACATTGTGTTTTATCCTCATTGTCTTATAAGTGATATAAAATATCGTAACTTGGACAAAAGCTAAGATTGCAGTCACGCCTTTGGTCAATTGTTCTCTAATGTGTGGCTGGTTTCTCGACAGATTTACTTTTTCGTGTGATTTTTGTTTTCATTGGTGGCTTTGACCTTAATGTTTCTCGTTAAATGTGAAAGCAAGTGCAACCATTCTGAGTATTGAATCATAATTATCTCCTTTTAGGTTTCCTGCATACAGAGTCTTTCACATATTGTGTTCGTTGCCTTTGTTTTGTGAGCAATGGTGTAGATAAGCAATATCTGTGCAGCTGAAACCGGGTCATGAAACCGGGTTTTCAGCACATTCGTGCCATACAAGGCAAGCCAAAAATAAACGACTGACAACAATTTAATGATTTGCCGATTCAGCATACCATGTATTTTTCATCTGCATAGACGGATTATAGTTACCAGGTCCAACACAGGTTATGGCCAAGTCATCAAAACCTGCTTTGCGAAGCTGCACCTTCAATTTGGACTTTCCTTCTGGACCTTTCCTTGTGGTCCAGTCACTAAAAAGTGCCCGTGTAGGATACTGTCTGTGATCACCGGTCATGTTGGTAGTGGCCAAATATCTCCTCAAGTCATCATTCGAGACGCAAAGGTGATAAAGAACGAGGGCGGCCGCTTTCCGAGAAAATTTAACGGAAGTCTCAAGGAATGCAAGTTCGTTTCTGGAAACTTGGTCTATACCCGGTATTTGAAAAAGAAAGGATATATTTTTGTTTAATTTTAATTCATAGCAATCTATTTGTATTTGTTTGAATGAGACGCGTATAAGTAGAAATAATCAAGTATAATTGTATTAAAATAATTATATATAAGAACAAAATATAGTGCAGAAAAAATACAATGGTTATTCATAATTATGTCCTGGTATCCATTTATGGCTAGAATACTCCCTAGGGAGTGGAAATGTGCACTTTGCGTGCAGGAATGATTGCAGTGTGTATCCGTTGACCGGGGTACTAATAGAAATAGCGATTAGAGGCTCTTTTGCAATTTCCTCTCTTTATATTATTATTATATTGCCAGAGAATAATCATGATTTTGATTCACTGATGTGCATGCTTTAAATCCTACCTTTTACAACATAATCATCAGCCAGGGTGTTGTATTTTGCTCTTTCTAGTGCATTTCTCATGACTGATAGATGTTTCACTTTTGAGTGTTTCCTCCACTCTCTAAGGATTTCTCATGTTGCTTTTATGGTGTCGTTCCTAACCACATCGTCAAGACTCAGGCCCAAAGCCACCATGACTACAGAACACTGTGTGTTTTCTCCGATTGCTCTTGCTATTGCAGTCACTTCGCTCTCCGAGACAGTTTCTGTGAGGTAAACAAAAATGAGAACATATAAAATATTATCGAAAATAATATCGCTAGTGATATTCGTTTGTCTCGCAATGTATGGTCAACATTGAATCTAAAGGATCACGACGTTTCGTATGCCGCTGCAATACTTTGTCAAGTGAGTTAGTTAGTTAGTTTTTTGTTTAAATGGCGACTCAGTCAAAATTGACTATTTACGCCATGTCTATATAATTGGCCGAAGGCCAAACATATACAATGGGCAAGGCGTTTGGCACCTGACTAGTGCGAATGCACTAGTTCGCGGAGGCCACGAAAAACCTCCATCGTGATGGGGGAAACGTGGTTGCGTCCGTGGATGCCAAACGAGGGCGCACTACCTGTCTCCTTGTAAAAAAATAATAATTTAAGTATTAATCTTTATAATCATTCCCACCTACAGTTATCAATATGTGCGCACCCGCGCTCACACCAATAAACGCATACAAACATATATAATAGCCAAAGGAGCTATCATTTATTTTTTTATTATAATGCATACATAAATTTATATATCTTTTTATAATATATTATGTATATTATGACAACTATCATCGACAGAATGTACGCACCCGCGTCCGATCCGAGGACAATATTTTATTTTATTATATATATTATGTATTTGTGTGTATCTGTGTATGCGCCCCCGCGCATTTCACCGAAACAAATTCATATTATATCGAAATCTTGTCTATAAAACATATGTGCACCCCCGCGCACAGGCATGTGTATTTATATCTATACTACAAGTTTACATAGTATGTGTCTATATCTCATTTATAAAGTGTCTGTGCACCCCCGCGCACTTATATATATAATGTATACTACATATTTACAGAGATTGAATGCCTTCTGGAGTAGCATCATCAATCCGGACGCACCCGCGCTCGGTCTGACGAGGACTACTCTATAAGCAACTATTATACTATGTATGTACAGGGAAACCCCGTTATAACAAGCTCGCTAAACCAATCAACGAGCCGCTGGCTCGGCTCGCTTGCTAGGTGGGAACAATAGCGAGCTCGACCAATCAACGGACCGCTGGCTCGGGACTGGCTGGAATCAACCGTTGCGGGCCGGCTGGTCGGAGGGTGTCATGGCGGCGTATTGTACGCATCCAAAATTCAAAGTTTTGACAAAGTATTGCAGCGGCATACGAAACGTCGTGATCTTTTAGATTCAATGTTGACCATACATTGCGAGACAAACGAATATCACTAGCGATATTATTTTCGATACTATATCCGCAATGAGTAATATATTTACCATTATATAAAATATTGTTGTTTGTTTTTATTTCCGAATCATAACAAAATACATCTAAAGTCAAAACATTACATAGAATATAATATTCAAAGATGTTAACGTTAGTAGAATTACAAGGTCAAAAAGGGCATTATGCTATTCGTATTTTGTTATGTTACATAGAATTATTATCGGGAGGATAGCCTGTTTCAGATCCACCAACACGATGGATCTTTCCTTCCACGGGGTCCTATTTCAAAATCATTCAAATAGCTATAGAACCATTCATAAGATTTTCAATTCAATCCAGTAAAAGCAGTAAGCTTGGCTAAAAGAATATCATAATTGACTTTTTTAGGTTAACTGCAATTACCCATGTACATACCATTGTCAAGAGATAAGACGTCATTCATCAGTAACTTGTATAAAGGTTGTACTTGTTGAACGCTTCGATCTAAATCCAGATTGATGCTAGTCACAGTGGCGTACCCAGGATTTTTTCAAGGGGGGGGGGGGTATTTTCGTCAGCCAAATTTCTGTAAGCAGGGGGGGAGGGGGTGTCCGTAGAAAATGTTCGAAGCCGAGACCAAGTACCTTCAACATTTTCGAGGCCGACACCAGGACCGGTAATTTTTTTCGAAGTCGAGACCAAGACCATTGGTTGAGAATCCTGTGAGCGGCTGGCGGTGGGGGGGGGAGGGGGGGGGGTTGTGTCCGTAGAAAATTTTCGAAGCCGAGGCCGATTACATTCACAATTTTTGAGGCCGAGACCAGGACCGGTCAAAAGTTTTCGAGGCCGAGACCAAGACCATTGGTTGATAATCCTGTAAGCGGGGGGTGCCCGTAGACAATTTTAGAAGCCGAGGCAGAGTAATTTCACAATTTTCGAGGCCGAGACCAGGACTGGTCACAAATTTTCGAGGGGGAGGGGGAGGTGTGCGTTGAAAATGTTCGAAGCCGAGACCGATATTTTTCAACATTTTCGACGCTGTTACTGTTGAAGGATCTTCCAAGTCCTTCCATCATGTCTGTACTTTTGATACCCAGTGCAATGGCTAAAAGTGTCGCAGGTGGACATTCATCAATATGCTTTGCAAGGTCATTTAGGTCTTCCTCCAAGATGCTCTCTAGGAAACGAATATAAACAAGAATGTTACCCCAGTGTGTAAGTATATACGTATACGGGAGCTATCTCTCTACCTAAATAATTTGAAGAAAACAATATACAAAAGTGGGTAAAAATAGAAGGATACACAGAGTGCATGTACCCCAGAGCCCTCAACGATCAGGTAATCCACTATACGCCAACCTGTATCAAATTTCCATTCCAAAATAAGACGGGATCATGACTTTGTCATATATTCTTAGTTTCTTCTATTTAACATTATACAGATGTTAACTGGTGGTGGAGGATATATCACTGAATTTTCTTCTCCGAGGGATATAAAATGCTATTGAGGAAACGCCAAACGTTTTTGGTTTGAATCTGGCAACACCTCTGAAGTGCCCCCCCCCCCCCCCCCCAGCTCCTTTCACGATACAAATAATGCACAATGTATACCTGTTCCAAGAATGTCCCTATCTTCTCTAAAATATCCTGCTGCCTCAAAGCTCGCCCGTAAGCCGAGCTCTTTGAGTAGCAATTTAGACTGGACGCAGTCACCGATACCAGCTGCAAGACGCCCCAGTTCACTCTCCGATAATGTTTCTGTAATTGCTGAAATGTAAACATTATAATCAATTAAAGTATCTCTACTGGAAAGAGCACATCGTGCCACAGTGTGAACACAGTGTGAACATATTGTGTAGATTATGTTAGATTGGAGCGTTTTAACAGTGTGAACTCCCATGATCGCACTTTGAATATTTGGGTCAGATTTTTGAACTATGCACTTTTGGCCATTTTCAGACCTTGAGCACTTCTATCATTTGCTGTGTCTCCCCATTTACTCTGATATACATGTTTTGGGTCTTACATTAAAGAGTATTATTAAGGCTTTCAGAAAAATATAGTTTTATATAATTTCACACATTTTGTTTCATGCCACATGACCTCAAAGGTGAAAAATTAGCATAAATTGGCATTTTCCACCTAATTATGAATTTTTAAAACCTGTTTTTTTAATATTTTAATCAACATTAAAGGCATTAATGTCTATATTTTCCATCTTACCTGTCTTGAGCATGTATCATATACGAATTGGCGGTCGGGGGGCATGGATATGATCTCAGGGTACATTTAAATAGAAAGGTCATAATAAGTGAACGTCCGTGAGCATACATTAAAACCCATACCACCAAAATTGTACTTAGTTGTCAAAATAAAAACTATTGCCAAAACTAAGGGTTGAACCCACTGAACACATTTTGCAAAAATTGTTGGCAAACTACTGCTCGCGGAGTGACAGCTTTTTGTATGAAATTATACTGGGTTTCGTTACGGACGTTCTGCCGTCTTTTACCATCACATGGTCAGCTAAGTGCATCCTAGCCATCAATTGCTGGGGTCAGTCTGATGGACTCACAGTAGGGCCACAGTATTTTGCCATCTATCAAATGCAATGCTTGGTTTGGGCCGAAAACTGATCTTCGTGAACGTCTGAGATGAAAAGGAGCGTCCGTTATGAGTAGACCCAGTTGCCAATCTGAGGCTCCTTATCTGCACGTAGACACCGGTACAGCAATTATATTTGGCAAGCAGCTAATAAAGAAGCTTTATCAGGCATTTTCGAAGCCTTTTGACAACTATTGACGACACGGAGGTTCGCTCGGACGTTCGCTCACGGACGTTCCATCATACAAAGTGTTCTAATAATGTCACTATGTTAAACGTTCACAACAAGTTGATACCATTTGATGCTGCTATATACATTGTTATGTCTCTCATATCCCAGATAGATTTATTTCCTGCAAGTCATTTAACTGTAAAATAACTGATGAAATTTTGTGCTCACGGACGTTCGTTCGTTATTTTTTCGGCCAAAAAAATCTTAGTAAAAGTTCAAGTACTGGCACAATGTTTTCGACAGCAGGTGCCCCTTGTGTGTGCCCTTCGACCCAGGTCACTGCCAACAACAAATTAATATGTTGATTTTTTTTTAGTAACCATCACGGAGGTTCCTTTTACATTTTATCACCTTGCTTAGCTGTTTCGTAATACCCCTAGATATCATATTTACTTCCACCCGTTCAGCGTGGACATGCAAAGTACTAGGAAGGCAAACCCCTAGAGTATGATTGTGCACAGTCGCAGGCCTACAAGCGGTAGAAAGCTGTTCAAAGCATAAGGGCGCAATAACATTGTAACCGACAAGGAGTGGAAACTGTTGCCACATCCTCTGCAAACCTTGAGACTGTCGGCTCCTCCTCTGCTGCAGGCTTTGAGACAGTTTTCTCATCTGCCTGTCGGATTTAAGTCCAACTAAATGGCAGTATGGCGCCAGTTATTGAAAAGAAGTGGTACATCAAGAAGATCGTCATCAGCTACTTGCGAGAGGATGGCGACTTGCTTTACAATATTGCCTTCATATGAAAAAACAACAAATACATGCATCACCCCCTCTTCCCCCCCCCCCCCCCCAAAAAAAATATATAAATAAATAATAATAATAATAATAATAATAATGATAATACAATAAAAATACATGATTATATGCCTGATTTGCAAAGGCGCAAAGTCCAGCCCGTAAGTGTGCAGATCTAGAGCCATACGCATTTATTATGATGATGACCGTATGAATAGGTTTTCAAAGCATCTCTGTATAGTATCAAATTATGTGTTATGGTTTGAAAGTGGTACGACATATAGCAAGGGATTCGATTTATTGGACTTCTTCCATTTACAAGAGATAGGAAGATTTATGCATTATTTTGTTGATTTCATCTTTATAAGACTTATAATATTGGCTGTTTTGTTCTTTCGTGATATATCAAAAATATTGTTTTTGCTAGGATCATTATATATTGCACAATTAAATCATGGCTCGTGCAATATTTATAATAAACCATTCAAGGTCATTCTGGTTCTTAATTATGATTGAAACCGGTTGGAGGTTAACAATTAGGAAACGAGATGTGGGTCAGGAAAACATCTGAAGCTATCAACATGATTATTTGCAAGATTTGAGTTTTTAAATATTAATGTTATACAAAACTTATAATCTCTGCAAATTAGATTTAAACACGTTTAGTTAGTAATCACGTCCTTAAAATGATTTTATTTATTATAAATGCAATTGTTATTACTTGTTTAATATTCTTTCTAAATATAAAGTAAAATTACACCTGGAGTTAAAATGTTAAATGCAATAACACGCGTATATTATGTTTAGCGTATATATTTAGCGTTATGGTTCCTATGTCTAATATCTCTTTACAATACAAAAGATATACATGTATTACCTAAAAATGTATTTTATATGTATTTATTTAAGAAATAAGTTATACGTGTATATTATATACGTTGCTAATGGCTTTTGTTACCCTCCGTATGTTATATGTTTTTGTGAAGACATATATGCATGCCATGTGGCTGGAATATATGTATTTTTAATGAATAAACAATATTTGAATTGAATCGAAATACAATATATTATCATACATGTATATTATTTTTACTATACACAATCCAAAATAACAGGTTATATATGGGTCTCCCAAAGTCAAAATACATATATAAAGGTACTCAAATATTTTGTATGGCAAGGTTTTGCACATATATAAAATGTGTGATAGGCATTATTAATAAATTGACTCGAGATGGGACATTTGGGTACCACTAGGCAATTCAAGAACGTCCGTGAGATTAATATGAACGTCCGTGACATTAAGACTCATGTGGGAAAGAGTAGTCTGGTGACGGGAAAGTGGCTTTTAATTTGATTATCCATGTTGTTTATGATAGCAGAAATGTTGTAAAATCAATTTATTTGCAGAAGTATAGTGGCATTTCTGTTATAGAGTGCCCAACCGGGGAAACCAGTGTAAAATTAGGGGTTACGATTTCCACAGGTCCACTAAGAGTGATAGTTAAGTAGCAGACATTATAATTAATTCAGTTAGCTAAAATTGTATCAACTGATAAATCTAGATGTTTATAGTGGTCTGGAGGAGGTTCAAATATATTTGTTATCAATTTCTGTAAGACTGTTCAGGCAGAGAACGTCCGTGAAATTTACGCGAACGTCCGTGAGCTTGCAATTAAAAACAATATAGTAAGACAGAGGGACCAGGCGACTAGGAAATGTTACTTTTATACTTGACTAGGATGTATACATGGTCTCTGGCTTAAATATAGGTCGAATAGATAAAGTATTATCATCATATTGTTCTATAAGCATTAAGACAATTTCAAACAAAATAGGACTCATTATAACGACCAGGTCCATGTAAAAACCAAACCATTTTTGTAATATATATTGCATTTTTCCAGTTTGTTTGTATAATGACCCTGTTTTAAAGCCATTTGTGAAGAATAGAAACTTTTTTTGATGAGATCAGATCATCATTCTGCCCACATTCTTGTTTCTAGCGAACGTCCGTGAGCGATATGGGAACGTCCGTGATGAAAACTATACTCTCTTTGATCAGGTAATTGAGCCCACATATGTTATATATGATCTAGACAGAAATTGATCCTGTTAACATATGCATTAAAGTGTGTGATACGGGAATACGAGCGTATATAGATACGTTCCTAAAAAAATGCGGCTAAAGTAAAGCAAAGGTACAGAATAAACACATTATTTTCAAAAATATATAACAATTCAGTAACAATTTGAACGATTGTATTTTCTATTTGGTAAATAAAACACAATCCACGTTTGACATAAAGAGAGAAACAAGTCTTAGAAGTAAATTGTCCAAATGTAAGCTGTATATGACAGAAAATGTATGAGGTATGTGGGTACTTACTCTAAATCTACATATATCCCTTACGGACGTTGGCCTTTTGGAGATGGGTTACTTCGACAGTGAATAAAAACAGAACCACATGGAGTTTCCCAGTATAATGGGGCACGCCTGAAAGCTAGGATCGCATTATTTCACATTAGATAGATGTTTTTATGCATTTTTTCAAAATTTTGAATTTAACCCTGTCTGGACCTACAAATGACTTTTTTTCAAAATTATGACCCATATAACACTTTGCCAACTAAAGTTTCCTTGCTAGAATTTCTTGAGCGACTTCGTTATAATTGTTTTAATGTTAAAGCTAGACACTCTGAGAATATAATTATGTTCATATATGTTATGGGCCCCGTTGCAGAAAGAGATGCAATCGATTTTAAAGTTGAAATTAATTGTAAGTCCGATCATGTGATCTTGCAATTATTTGCAACTTTGCAATCGATTGCATCTCTTGGATTATGATTGTATACAGACACTATATAATGATTGTGTAAATGTGGTGTTATATTTTAATTTTTACTTTAACGCAGTTATGTTTCTGACGGTCAGTGTTGATGTATGCCGAAATATATCATTCCTGTGTGTTACAATCATGATATAAAGTAAAAAGTTATTCATTTCAGACCACGAGATTAAGAGAATACACAAAACAAATATACAATTATTCAAATAATGATAAACGGTGTAACGGCGTGACAGTTGGTCATGTATTTTGCATATATAAATATAAACATAATTAGCATACTAGTAAAGTAATCAGAAGAACTAATCAGAGCATGGTGTATGAAAGATACTTATGTTGACGAATAAAGATGTTGCAATGATTAAATATAAGGTTATTCTTAGCCATAATTGTTCTCACTTCTTGCTGATTCAGTGTGACTTGTTTCCGTATGTGGTGTTCGTATTATATTCTGGCTGTTATTCTGTCACTGCTTCGAAAGGGATGTAGTCTATTTGTATACGTGACCCAGTGGATGTTCTTACCTGTTTGCTGTCTTCTGCTTGCTGAAGAAATTTCTGAAATGTGTGATGAGAAGTAATTTGAATTAATATTTCGACCAGCACCAGTTCCTTTTCTTGTCTTATGTACATGTATTTCCATCGTTAGTTATTATAGTAATTCCATATTTGAAAATAGTTAACTACAAACTGTGAGATAATTATTACAATACACGCAATGCTAATAATGAAGGTTTACTACAAATTGTATACACTTTATAATATCAACTGTAACTGCGTGAAATAACTTACCAAGAATCGTACAATGACAAATTATATCTTGTGTATAAGCTCTACTGAGCTGAGAAATGTTGTCATGAGTACAAAATTATATGGGTGATGTAGAATCTTAAAGGGATCTAGTAACTTTGTTGGCAAGTGCAAAAAGTGATGAGTGATTGATAAAATGTGTATTGGAGTGATCTGATATCTCCACAAAGTAATGTGTGAAGATTTCATGTTAATTGGATGTTTTTTGGCTGAGATATAAGCCAAAATGCAAAGTGATATTTACTAGCTCATTGTACTTACATTGTACACGGTATGAAATTATCCCGTAGACAATTTCATATCTGAACACTTCAATCGTAAATATCTTTTGAACGAAATGGAAATTTGAAAAACCAAAACCTGTCCCGTGCTTTTGTTGGTAATATGAATATGATAAGGTATGAGAGAACCACTACAGTTCCAACTAAGTTTTGAGGATTTTGACAATGTTACTAAGTCCCTTTAAATAGGTTATTTTTCTTTAGTCCTTCATGAAATGATTAGTTTGTATGTACATATATGTACATATAGAGATTATCGATGTACCTCACATGTACGTGATCTTACCCCCCCCCCCCCCCCCCTAGACCGCCCACCTGCCCAATCGAAAGGCCAACATACTAAGAATGCATCACAAAGTAATGATCATCATAACAATAATAGTAATAATAATTAAAATAACAATAATAATAATAATAATAATGATAATATAGGTTTTCCCAGTCAATTTCGTTATTTTCTGATGCAATTTCCTATCAGCAGCATTCAATTTCGTCTAATCCGCACATGGATCGACATCGTCCTTCAAATTCGTGTTTAGTCATTCATATTAAAGGGATAGTTGAGTTTTGGTATAGAGGGCGCTACACAAAAAAAAATTGGTGAGATAATGAAAAACTGAGTGTCAAATTTGAAAGAGCATACAATTTTAATGACAGAATAAACTTTATTTGATCAAAATCGGTACAGAAATGGCTGAAATATCCATAAACATGACCAAAATTACTAATGACTAAGTAAACAGCCTGTTATCATTCAAAAAGAGACGTTAAAACTCAAAAGGGTGCTCTCTAAACCCTTATCCGTTTCAACCATTTTAAATAAAATATTGTGTATGTGATGTTTGTTGAAATAGTGATTAGATAGAGAGATAATCAACAACAATTTTAAATCCTCTTTTGTACATTTTTTAAAAGAGTATGCATTTTTAAAATTTGTTTTAACGGCTGGTTCAAAATTATCGAATAATTGTGGGGCCCCACAATTATTACAAATGGTTATGTTTATGGATATTTCGGCCAGTTCTAAACCGATTTTTATCAAATAAAGTTTATTCTGTCATTAAAATTGTATGCTCTTTCAAATTTGACACTCAGTTTTTCATTATCTCACAAAAAGTTATTTTGTGTTGCGCACTCTATACCAAAACTCAACTATCCCTTTAACTAACAGAGCAACCAATTCAAATTCAAATTCATCTCCAGCAGTCTCCGGTCTCATTTCGATCATTCAAATTCGCGCATGGGCAAACAAGATCATTATATTTGCATTCTAATCAAAAATGTGAAGTGGACATGTTACGATATGTAACATCGTGGTATATACATGTAGTACAGTTATTCGAGAAAACATGATGGAAATAAAGATACAAATGGTGAACAAAAATAATGAAACAATAAAGATCACATGACGACAAATAAGAAAATGTGATGATAATAAAGATTAAAATCATGAACTAAATATCTCATGATAAATAAAGTAAAGACAAAATGATGGATGAATGAATGTACAAATTAGAAAATACAGATTAAATTACTGAACATAAAAACAAATCTAGACAAATGTGACTGAGGAATATCGAAATGTGAAGATTAAAATGTTGAAAAGTATATCCGAAAAAGGGAAGATATATAGCACGATGAATTGGTTTAGACTATGTATAAGAAAACGAACGGGGATGATAATATAACATATAAATCAAAGTCAATGTGTGTGTTCGTATGTGTGTGCGTGTGTGTATGTTTGCGTCTGTATGAGGTTGTATACATAAATGTATATGTTTATTTTTGAATACGTATGGATGTTGTTTGTGTAAGTTAAAATGAATGAACATGTATGGAAATTGGTCACCCATAAACGAAATTGAATGCACAAACAAGCGATTGCCCAGCTTGCCGTATTACATTGAATGCCCATTTGTTGCAAATAGCGCACAATGATGAAATCGAATGCCCATTTGCGAATTTGAAGTTCGCGATTCGACATTTGAGTGCCCATATACGAATGTGGATGCTCGGAATATTAATTTGAATGACCAATTAAAGCGACTCATCCACGGCAACTGCACAAAATTGAATGCAAATAAACGAATTTGGGCGCGTAAAGTAGGAATTGGCCGGGAAAACCTATTCTTAAATGCAACTTGGAAAAGGTATTTTTTCAGACTAATCTTAACAGATTCTAAGGACGTAACATTTATAAAGTTTCTAATATTTCTAATTATAAAAATATTTATAAAATGCGTACACTTTTTCAAAAACTGTCAAAAGAGATTTTTTTTAAATGTAGGTTTTCCCGGTCAATTTCATACTATTCTCACCCAAATTCACACATGGGTCATTCAAATTCACACGTTTCTTGCTCAGGGGCGATTTCGGTCATTCAATTTCACAATACATGCATCTAATTTCGTTTACTTGCACCCCTTTTTCAATTTCGAGCAATCAAAATCACTACACGTTCATTCAATTTCATTTTTTAGCACAGAAATTAATGTTTGGTCATTCAAATTCACACGGTCATGACGGACGGGCAGATTTGCGATATTTGTTGCATTCAATTTCATTTTGAGGAAGTCAGTTTCCTACTCGGTGCATTCAGTTTAATAAACATGACACATTTTCTAAATTGTGTTCTAGATCTAACTCAAAATTGAATGAAAATTAGCACAATCACTCACAATGACAATAATCAATGATTACAAACCATTATGTATGTTATACCAATGTGCATAAAAAATACCCCACCCAGCATACACATAACAGAGTAATTTTGTAACTTGTTTAATTAACTTGTTTAATTACGAAATATATCAAAATAAATTATTGTTTTCCTTTAATTGAATTCAAATATTCACATAAGTATTGTTCAAAATTGTTCAGTTGTGTAATAAGCTATTACTACAACACCCTCTATCACGGCCCGGTCTCTCCGTTCCATTCCCCGGCCGCTTCCACCCTCCTTTCACAGCGTTAGCCTTTAACACCACTGGTCAAGTAAAATATACATTTGTTTGTGAAGAGTTATATGAACATTTAAATTTAAATAGGGAGCAAATTATATATAAATATTTCGTTTAAACATGTAACAATATATGTGCTTGGGATGTCACGATGTGTGTGAGGGGTAGGGCATGCACACTGGTCTGCTGGTCAGCTAGTAAAGGTTTTTTGTTATTGCAAGCATAGTGTGTGAGTGACGCGCTTGTGTGTTAATTATCATGTAATTTTGCACTAAGAACAGACTAAAAACATAACATTAATTAGGAAATATGCCATATTAATTAAACTGAATGCAGAAAGAAGGAAACTTAGTTTCTGAAAATGAAATGCACGAAAATTGAATGCACGAAACGTGAATATAGTATGTGTCCGAAAATGAAATTGAAGGCACGTTTGGTGATTTTGATTACTCTAATTTGAAAATGGGGTGCTCGTTAACGAATTTGGATGCATAATTTATGAATTTGAATGACCGAATTCGCCCGTGTGCAAGAAATGTGTGAATTTGAATGACGCTTGTGTGAATTTGGGTGAGAAAAGTATGAAATTGGCCGGTAAAACCTATAGTTGTTGATGATCTATCTATTTAAAGGGTACCACCACCCAAAAATAATATTCTTATTAAAGAAAGGTAACATCTTTAGTATTCCATTCCATCAACAAGTTCACAAAAATATGTTTCCAGAAAAGAAAAAAAAATTGGAAACGCATCACCATTCTAAAGCATGCGTTCATGCGGTCTGAATTACGCAGACTGCTATGTGTGCAGTGAATTGCAACGTGTGCAGAGCGAACGAATCGCCCGGGAATCTATTGTTTACAAACGTGCGCGTGAATAGCATTGGCGCACTCGCAAATGGTTGGCCCGTATGGAACCAGGAAAAAGCAGTTGTTCCGTAAGTGGTGGAAATTAATTGCTTTGTTTATGAATTACACAATCCTTTGCAAAATGTTGGGTATCTATTTGATATCACAAAACGGTACCAAAACATAATGATGTGTTGTTCTTTGCCTGGTGGTCCCCTTTAATCATTATTTAACAAAACATCACATGCACACTTTTTTTTATTAAAAATTGTTGAATTCAAAGAGTTTTTGATGAATCTGAAGCTGTTGGTGATGTCAGGTGTTACCAACAAAACATAAACTATTATCGTTGTAGTCACTGATGAGCCTTCGGGCGAAAGAGATTGTCAGACTGTATATAGTCCTGGGCCCCGTTGCTGAAAAAAGATGCAACGAATATCGATTGTAAATTTGCAATTAATTGCAAGTCAAACAAATATGCACATTTCAACCAAATAGATTTGCGATTTAGTCACGTGTTCTGACTTGTAATTAAAGGACCTACATTTTTGTAATATATTCTATTACCAGTAGCATTGTATTAATATATATGTCTGTGCTATACATAATTGCATTTTTGTTAATCCAATAAGCATTGAGTTGCATGTAGAACAAAATGGTGGGAAAAGAGGGTTCTCAAAGATGGCAGAATCCCTTGATCCTTTCTTCCAACTAAACCTTACAAATTATGAATGAGTATTTAGCCACGTACCTGAACGTTCATCGCGTGACATATTAGCCACTTTATCATCGTTGCCTGTCAAAAATGAAACAAAACATATTAAGCGTAGTTATTTTTGAAATGTGGATCATATTGATTGTAGAAAACAAGTTAGGAATGCGCTTCACTGTCCATTATGCAACTTGGAAAAAGAGAAGCAAAGCAATACATACCTAAACAACTTTTTAAAAAGTAATGTATATTGTTTACCTCCAAAAACAAATAGACAAACAAGTTAGTAATCAATGGTAATGAAGTTACAGTACAATTCAACTGCATAATAATGCTAAGCATCACATACCACTCACTGGCGTACTGGTGGGGGGCTCGGGGGGGGGGGGGGGCTCTTGCCCCCCCCCCCCCCTCCCCCCCCCCCCCCCCCAAAAAAAAAAAAAAAAAAAAAAAAATATGGCTTATTTTTATTTCGACTATGCAGTAATTTTAAAAAGGGTATTTCTTTAGACATGATAAATCAGATTCTACTTCATGTCAAGTCAAATTTCCTTCCTAGGTATGCACCAGATCGCATAATTTCAAGTACAAATTTTCAAGATCTCCCTGACCGTGCAAGGGTGGACACCCCCTCCCATCAAACACTACCCCCTCTCGGTCGCCTTCGCTCCCTCAGGAATCGGTCTTGTCTAAATACGTCTTGTATACCTTGTTCATGTTGTTCTAACATAAATAATGTGGCATTTGGTGCAATGTTTGCACTGTATATGTCACTTTGCGAATATAATTGTTTGGGTGCATATTGTATAATAATGTTTTCTTCATGATACAAATATAACTATTTGTTTCCAGTCGGTAGAATCATGACGCACTTACCCACATTATAGTATGTCCGAATTGCCTTCCTATGTATGCACCAGATTGCACATTTTTAAGTCCCAAAATGCAAAAACTCTTTACCGTGGGAGGGGGGACACCCCCCTCCCACACACTCCTCCCGCTCAGTCGCTTCGCTCCTTCCGGCTTGGTCGCTTCGCTCCCTCGCAAAGTCCCAGACTCACCGCTTGCTCAAAGTTGGCAACAGTGCCATTATGCTATACGTATACATTGAGGTGATGCGGATTTTTTTTTTTTGCCCCCCAAAACAAAATTTAAAAAGAAAAATTTTTGCTCATTACGCCATTCGTAATTATGTAAACTTATGTGTAATAGAATCCGTGAATTTAGGATTTTGCTGTGCTGAACAATGAACAGCTCTCATTCACCAAATAAAGCAAAGACAAAGCAAAGAATACATGAGAGGGGAGAAATAACAATATGCATGCAAACAAGACAGTATTCTATCCGCAAAAAGACTAAACAATTCTGTTAACTCGTTTGCGTATTTTATAAATGTATATGGGGCAATGTATAACTGGAAAATGTGCGAAACCATTAGAAGTAAAGTTTTTTTATATACAGAGAAAGGAAAATGCCTATTCTTTTAATTTCTGTAATGTGAACGCTTAGTTGAATTTAAAAGGGTACTGTATTTCAACAAAATGTTGAAAGCGTATACATTGTAAGATAAAGTTATACTCCGTCGAAAACACGGTAAAGTTGAAACAATATTTTGTTTGTAGCTCAACTTTCCCCATTTTCAAAGTAGAGACTATCATCCGATGACAATTTAACAAGACATTGACACCATGGTTAATGTCGAGTTAATTTTTGTACAATTGAAAACAATTGAAAACTCTTCCATTGCCTTATCTTGTGAAACTCAATATTCTTATTTTTATGTTTAAATTACACAGAGGTATTCTTCCAGAAATATTTAATAATATGTTTAAAACCAATCAATTGATTCATACCTATCCCACTCGGAATTGTCAAAATTTACGCAAACCCATTTCTCATTTAACAATCAGAACCCATTCTATTAGTTTCACTGGTGTTAATGAATGGAATTATATTAGTAAAGAACTTAAATCTAGCACCACTCTTACTCGTTTCAAAACCCTATTTAAACGCCTGGCATTTCATGAGCTTTCATCCATGACTGACTAGATCTCTCCCCTTTCTCCCTCTCTCTTTACTATCCTGTGTGAATGCGTATGATTGTGATATTCAAAGCTACTGCTATATCCCAGCTAGCCACCTGACGTCGTGCCAACGTTGGGCCGATGTCATTTTCGTTGTAAGGGGACGTTGGGCCAACATGCGACATGCGACGTCACTGAGACGTTAAAATGTCCGCCAGCCCAACATCAGCTCGGTGTCTTTTTTTAATGCTGGCCCAACGTCATTTAGCGATTTCGGCCCGACATCAATTATTGACAATGGCCCAATGTCAGTTCTAACGTAGGCCCAACATCGATTCCTGACGTTGAGAGAACATCAAGTTTTGACGTCGGCCCGACGTTAAAATGTCCGCCAGCCCAACATTGTCACGACATCATTCTGTGATGTTGAGCCAACGTCAATTTCCGACAATGGCCCAACACCGAATCCAGACATAGGACAGATATCAAATTCTGATGTGGGCTCGACGTTAAAATGTCCGCCAGCCCAACATCGTCACTATGTCATTTTGAGATATTGGCATAACGTCAATTTCCGACAATGGCCCAACATCAACTCATGACATTGGACCAACATAACATTATGATGTCGGCTCGAGGTTAAAATGTCCGCTAGCCCAACATTGTCACGACATCATTCTGTGATGTTGGCCCAACGTCAATTTTCGCCAATGGCCCAATATCAAATCCTGAAGTTGGTCCAACATCAAATTCTGACGTTGGCCCGACATTAAAATGTCCGCCAGCCCGACATTAGCCCAACGTTATTTTTTATTGTTGGCCCAACATCAAATCTTGACGTCTGCCCAACATCAAATCTTGACGTTCGCCCGAAGTTTGAATGTCCACTAACCCAACATTGGCCCAACGTCATTTTCTGATGCTGGACCAAGATCACAATTTGACAATGGCCCAATGTCAAATGGCCAACGTAGGACCAACATCAAAAACGTAAAAAGAAATGTGAAGACATGCATAGATTCCACGTTTGCTCCATGTACTTTGTTTAACCTTTACACACATTCATAAATCATAATTCTATTCATATCCTATTCCTACACCTATTGCCTAATCCTAACCTATCATCCTATCGTCCTACAAACACAGGTCGCAATCGGTATAATATATATACACCTCTTCTTAGCATGTATGTTTTGTAATGGTTAGTAATTTCAGAGCGTTGAATCTGAAATAATCCACCTTCAAATCATATTTATAACACTATTTACATGTGTTATTTATATTCTTATATATCTTTATAAATTATATACAGCAGCAAGGACATGACAAAAGTATATTTTTTTAATATAAATGATTCCAAAAATCGAAAATTTTCATTTCACTTACGATCGCTTATAATCGATCATGAATTGCCCGATAGCAATACTTTTTTTTCTTTACTTTTGAATTACTAATGTTTGTAATCGATTAAACGAAATTCAATTCATTATAGATTCTGAAAGCAAGTTAACAAAAATATTATAAGTACCCAGCTAGCTAACTGACATCGGACCGGTGTCGGGAGGTCGTCGGCAAGATCGTAGTCGGCAAACAGACGTCGCGCCAACATTTCGCCAACGTCGAATTTAAGTTTGAGGTTTTTTGAAATTAAATAAGTCGGAAAATGGTTGTAGTTGAATGTCGTGCCGATGTCATTAAGCTGACGAAAAAATACGTCTCAAATAAAACGTCGCGCTAAAATCGCACCAGTGCCAAAACTGATACCAATTTAAGAGCTCGATAGAGTGTTGTAATATTAATGTTGGGCCGATGTCAATAAACCAACATGAATATGACGTTGGGCCAATGTTGTACCGAAGTCGGAATATATCATTTTAAGAGGTGTCGGACGGATGTTATTAATTGGACATCAATATGACATCATAAATATGACGTCAAGCCGATATCGCGCCGATGTCAGAATTGGCAGCAATGACACAAGTCGGCAAATAGTCATGAAATCGATGTTCAGCCGATGTCAATATTCTGACATGAATATGTCATCTCCATATGACGTCGGGATAATTTCGCGCCGATGTTGGAACTGGTAGCAATTAAAGAGGTCGGTAAATGGTTGTAACATTGATGTCGGACCAATGTTTTTTATTGGACATCCATATGAAATCTCAATTATGACGCCAAAGCGATATCCTGCCGATGTCATAAATAGCACCAATGTAACTAATCATTAAATAGTCATTAAATGGATGTTGTGCCGATGTCAATAATTCGACATGAATATGACATCTCAAATATAAAATCGGCCTTCTATCGCCCCGATGTTGGAACTGGTAGTAATTTAAGAGGTCGGTAAAACGTTGTGAAATTTATGTTGGGCCAATGTTATTAATTAAACATAAATATGACAACTCAAATACAACTTTGGGCCTATACCGCACAGATGTCGGAATTTATAGCAATGTTAAAGGTCGGTGAAAGGTTGTTAAATTGATGTTGGGCGGATGTCATTACTCCTACATAAATATGACATCTCTATTAAGACGTCAGTCCGATATTGTGATGATGTTGGATCTGGTAGCAATTTAAGAGGTCGGTACATGGTTGTGAAATTGATATCGGGCCAATGTTTTTAATTGGACCTCAATATGATATCTCAATTATATCGTCACACCGCGGTATCTTGCCGATGTCAGAATTGGCAGCAATAAAACAAGTAGGCAAATGGTCATCAAATCGATGTTGCGCCCATGTCAATACTGCGACATGAATATATGAGACCCCGGATTTGATGTCGGTCCGATATTGTGCCGATGTTAGAACTTGTTAGCAATTTAATAGTTCTGTAAATGGTGTTTAGTTTGATGTCAGCCCGATGTAATTTATTAGACATCTATACTATGATGGCAAACATATATTCCGTCCAAGACAGAACCTTCAGCAACGGAACAAGTCGGCAAATGGTAAAATTAATGTCCTGCCATTAATCCGTCATTAATCTGTCGGCTTGACATCATATTAAAGAGGTCACATTTATGTCTAATTAATAACATTGGACCGACATTTTACTACCATTTACCGACCTCGTAAATTGCCATCATTTCCGACATCGGCGCGATATTAGCGATTATTGACATCGGCTCAACATCAACTTAATGACTATAAGCCGAGTTGATTCATTGTTGCCCATTCTGACATCGGCAGGATTTCGGTTCGACGTCAGAATTGATATTTCATATTTTTGTCTCCTTAATAACCCGACATCAATTTCACAACCATTTACCGACCTCTCTAATTGCTACCAGTTCCAACATCGGCGCGAAATTAGCCCGACGTCATTTATGAGATGTCATATTCATGTAGGACTATTGACATCGGCGCAACATCAATTTTATGACCATTTGTCATATTTATGACGGATTAATGACAGGACATTAATTTTACCATTTGCCGACTTGTTCCGTTGCTGAAGGTTCTGTCTTCGACGGAATATATGTTTGCCGTCATAGTACAGATGTCTAATAAATTACATCGGGCTGACATCAAACTAAACACCATTTACAGAACTCTTAAATTGCTAACAAGTTCTAACATCGGCACAATATCGGACCGACATCATATTTGGGGTCTCATATTTATATCGGAGTAATGACATTGGCCCGACATAAATTTTACAACCTGTGTCCTACCTTCTGTATTGCTACCAGTTCCGATATTCGCGCGATATTAGCCCGACGGCATATTTGACATGTCATATTCATGTTGGAGTATTGACATTGGTGCAACATTGATTCGATGACCATTTGCCGACTTGTTTTATTGCTGCTAACTCTGACATCGGCAGGATATCGGTGTGACGTCATAATTGAAATGTCATATTGAGGTTAAATTAATAACATTGGGTTAATGTCGGAGTGGCGGACATTTTAATGTCGGGCCAACGTCAGCATGTGATGTTGGCCCTTTGTTGGGTAACTAACATTGGGCCAGTGCCAACAATTAATGGTAAGCCAACATCACAAAATGACATTGGGCCAATGTTGGGCTGGCGGACATTTTAACGTCGAGCCCACATCAGAATTGTATATATCTCTCCTATGTCAGGATTCGGTGTTGGGCCATTGTCGGAAATTTACATTGGCTTAACATCACAGAATGATGTTGTGACAATGTTTGGCTAGCGGACATTTTAACCTCGAGCCCACATCATAATGTTATGTTGGGCCAATGTCATGAGTTGATGTTGGGCCATTGTCAGAAATTGACGTTAGGCCAATATCACAAAATGACGTGGTTACGATGTTGGGCTGGCGGACATTTTAACGTCGGGCCAACGTCAGAACTTGATGTTCTCTCAACGTCAGGAATCGACGTTGGGCATACGTTAGAACTGACATTGGGCCATTGTCAATAATTGATGTTGGGCCGAAATCGCAAAATGACGTTGGGTCAGCATTACAAAAAAACCGCCGCGCTGATGTTGGGCTGGCGGACATTTTTACGTCGCATGTTTAATGTAGACCCAACGTCCTCTTACAACGAATTTTACATCGGCCCAACGTTGTCACAATGTCAGGTGGCTAACAGGGTTATTCCGTTGTGCTTCCTAATAATTAGGGGAAAGTGAGTATATAGGTATTGGTAAAAGTGCCTGATTAACAGACAAATGTCAACTTTTTGTCAAACTTTGAATCCCTCCCACACGAGTTCGTGATACGTACACCATGCATACAAAATTAGTCGTCATTTATGAGATGTCATATTCATATCGGACTATTGACATTGGCGCAACATCAGTTTTATGACCATTTGCCGACTTGTTTCATAGCTGCCAGAGGCTGACATCGGCAGGATATCGCTATGGAGTCATCATGGAGATGTCATATTTATGTCTAATCATTGACCTCGGCACAACATCAAGTTTACAACCATTTACCGACCTCCTAAATTGCTATCAGTTCCAACATCGGCGTGATATTGGCCCGACGTCATTCATGAGATGTCATATTCATGTTGGACTATTGACATCAACGCAACATCAATTTTATGACCATTTGCCGAGTTGTTTCATTGCTGAATGTTCTAACGTCGGCGGGATATCGGCCTGACATCATATTGTAGATATCATATTGATGTCCAATTAATAACATTGTCCCGACATTACTTTCACAACCATTTACCGATCTCTTAAATTGATACCAGTTCCAACATCGGCGCGATATTACCCCGACGTCATTTATAAGATGTCATATTTATGTCGAACTATTGACATTGGCGCAACATCAATTTTATGACCATTTGCCGACTTGTTTCATAGCTGCCAGAGGCTGACATCGGCAGGGTATCGCTATGGCGTCATCATTGAGATGTCATATTCATGTCTAATCGATTTTTATTGGGCCATTGGCGGAAATTGACGTCGGGCCAACATCACAGAATGATGTCGTGACAATGTTGGGCTAGCGGATATTTTAACCTCGAGCCGACATCATAATTTTATGTTGATCCAATGTCATGAGATGATGTTGGGCCATTGTCGGAAATTGACGTTATGCCAATATATCACAAAAATGACGTAGTGACGATGTTGGGCTGGCGGACATTTTAACCTCGAGCCAACCGCGATAAGCCGACATCCGGCCAACAACTTATGACATCGGCACGACGTCAGGTGGCTAGCTGGGATACTGCTCGTCGTTTTTATTTGTAAATGTCTATTTATTGGGGCCTCAAATACAAGCTGCTGCTTCACAGAGGTCCCGGCTTTAAATTGTATATGTACATTTTGTTGTGATATTTTGTATTTTACTATTTTGTTTGCCGAATAAATTCAATTCAATTCAATTCAAAAATTGTGTGCGCATATCAAATGACCGAAGTAATAATTTCTCCGTAAAGCATTTAGCCGGGTTGATTATCAATCGTTTTATTATTGCATGGTATTATTATCATCATCATTATCAATATTATTTTATTGATTTCCATTATAAGTAGTATTATCATTATCATTCTAATTATTTTCACTATTATTATTACAATCATCATAATCATTAAGTATTGTTTATTTTAATCATAATTCGTAGATGTAACTCTTATTTGTCTGTCAATAGGACCGGGACCTTACCTCGAGGTTGGATGCTCGCCATGATTGCTGAAGATATTGCTGCAAGAAAATAAAGTTTTGATAAGAAAAATGTTGGGATCTTCACGCAAGGAAGACGAGAGATGCTGGGAAAACGTGGTATTAATATCGCAAAAGAACATGTAACAAAATGGTACACGAAGTGCGTGTTAAAATGACACAAGTTTGACGGTATAGTGAAATTGTTATGCAAACTATAAAATATTACAGTTCATATAATATGTTGTGCCGCGCATAATTGAACATCACGTTGTATAACACTATCATACGCTATTAAAGGGATAGTTGAGTTTTGGTAAAGAGAGTACCGTTTTGGACAAACTGAATGTTAGTAAGCAAAACCTGCACCATTACATTACAAACTAACATTTATAACTCCACCATGCTCGAAAGGAATACAAAATTAGAAATGACTAAGTAAAAAGCATGTTATAATTCAAAAAGAGCCATAAAAAACTCATTGGTTTCAACCATTTTAAATAAAATATTGTGAATGTGATGTTTTGTTGAAATAGTGATTAGATAGAGAGATAATCAACAACTATTTAAAAACCTCTTTTGTATATTTGTAAAAAGAGGAAGCATTTGTTTATTTTGTTTAACGGCTGGTTCAAAATCATCGAATAATTGTGGGGCCCCACGTAGTTATCATACCAGGTTATGTTTATGGATATTTCAGCCATTTCTGAACCGATTTTGATAAAATAAAGTTTATTCTGTCATTAAAATTGTATGCTCTTTCAGATTTGACACATTGTAGATTATTACTCTAAGTCTCCAACGTTCATATATTATACATAATTATAACTGAACTGATATCTAAAAAAAAAAACAATTGTGGTACCACATGCAAAGTTGTGAGAGCATATATTCAAATACACAATGCATACTGAACAATTAGGCTACAAGTATAGATCTAGTTATTCAAGTCCATGGAAACTTGAAATGTAGATGCTCCTATATGAGTGAGTGGCTTCTATATCAGAGCAGCATTGCGGCATATGTACTTTTAGTTTCAGTTCATTTTGTTCATTTCCGACGACTGAATTTCAAGAATATAACATTGTACAATAAATAATAGCATTTACAATAAATTGTAAACCGGGACGTTATATAGGTAAGACAAAACATTTAGAAAGTAGTATACAAGTATACGAAATTATGATACTTACCGTATAGGCAACACTCTCAGATTAGGGCGAGACTAGAACATTGATTCATATTAGTAGCGAATGTGTTACGTTGATGTATTAATTGTTTCCTGTGTAGTAAAGGAAAAGCAAGAATAAGATGAATTACATAAGTAAACAAGACCTGTCATCACTCTAGCACTCTCCATACCAAAACAAACCGATGCTGCAATGGCAAATGCAGTATTTATAATTGGGTTATTCCATTTATGTGGGTACCAATGGGCAAATCCAGTGATCTTTGCTTTCATGTGACATGTTCTTATAATGCCTATTTTCATGGTTGTAATTGGTTACTATTATTATTCTCTACTATGTCAAAAGAAATATATATATATTTCCTGACCTTGCATGGTCCATATTTTGAGCAAAAATTAGTTCAAAGGTATCAATTTTTAAGCTTTGGACATCGAAAAACATTGTTTAATGATGGGTGTTTTTTCTTTCTCTTGCAAGATTCTCTTGGTTATTTCTAAATTCAAATGTTAATAAAAAGATAGATATTCCATATTAAACTAACATTTCACCTAAAATATAGATATTTTCATAACACAACGAGTTCACAAAAAATATGTTTCACGTGTAAACTTTTTTTAAACCCCTTTACACGCGAAACATGTCAATATCCAATTTAGTGTATAACCCATAAAACTTATTGTTTTATAATGATATTTGGGTATTGATTAGCCCTAGGCATCCAATTTAAAGATAACATGGTAAGAATATAATTAATGTTAAAAAAAACACCTAAAATGGGCCATTTTACATATTGACCGACCTCTTTGGTGTCCCCTCAAATATTTACGTTGTGAAACTTTGTGATTACTTAATTTTTTGAGAGTTTTTCCTGAACTCGATAAGTTCTTAATTCAACATCAATTTATAGCTGGAGTGGGGTATGTAATGAGTACTGAATAAAAAAAATTGACCAATTTCTTTCAGAATCTGAATAATGTAGGTTTAGTGTCCCGTTTACGTCGATCGTTTACACGTGAAACATTGTTTCTTGGGAATAAAAGTAAGACGAAGCATATGATTTACGAATCATTTGATTTTCTAGGTGAGAAAGTGACCAGGTTACATAAAGTAAAAAGAAAAATGGCACAACAAATGTTTGATAGGGACCTACAGCATAATAAGCATTTTGGTGTCCCCTTTACACGTTTCAATAAAATCAGGATATTCTTACTGTTTGTGTGATCTTTTTGTTCATTCAAAGGTTTAACATGTCACTGTTCTGAATTTAATCACTAAATTTAGCAAGTAAAAAACTAGTTTACAGCAATAAAGACAATTTTTTAATTTAGGCCCAAACTGTGCATGTCATAGATTTGTACCCTATTAAATGGAATGACCCAATTATTAATGCATGATATATACGTCTGATCAAGGGGTCAATGTCCAGCGCCGGTATTATAAGTCGAAGTTCATGCAGTCAATGATTGTGCGCCAAGTGTACAAATAATGTTATCACAAATAAAAGACACTCGTGTTCAAATAAGCAAACAATTCTGAATACCTAGTGAATAATTGTCTGCGACGAATATATTCAACACCCATGGGTGCAAACGTCATAGCAGTTGTGTTAATTTAGCGCGAAGATGTCAGGCAAAGATGAACACTATGCATGTCACAGTGCATGAAGACATAATTATATTCAAGCTGATGATTATAAATATGATTTGTCCGAGTTTAATTAACAGAATCACAAGTACACGTTTGGGCATCTGCATTGGAATACAAATAAAATCTTTCTCGAAGTTATGAGTAGGCACTGAAATGTCCTATCGTGGTATATTGTCACATAGTGCTATAATCTACATTATGAGATTAAAGTACGAGTGTGGCTCGGTGACCTACACATCGGCATCCTAATATATTTTCGACACAATACAATGTGCGGGCAGTATTGGCCCGAATTTTCATCAGTGGCTCAACTTGAGCCTGGCCCAAAAAGACAAAGACTACCGGTAACACTTTTCACCAGTAGACCTTCTCGTAACTATGGTCCCCGGAGATATTATAATGGTCTCCTTTCATTATCAAGTCAATCCCTTGAGAGCTGCTTATAAGCATCAGGACAATGGGCCATTTGAAATTCAGTCATAACAGTATAACAGTATAACAGGTCACCAGCAATACAATGTCCATGATGATCCAGGACGCACTTTGGCTGATGACAGACTTTACTATGACTAAATTTCAAGGGGGGGCACGCACATTGTTGGTGGTACACTAGTTTAATATGTTTACTGACATATTTTAATTTATTTGTGAGGGCACGTGGCCCAATGCTACACCCCCCCCCCCCCCCCCCGCAGCTACGCCACTTTAATATTTATCCTATCATGAAGGAAAATCCAAAATACTCAATGCGAACAAATGAACATGTAAATGAAATCATTATTTATTTGGGAAATTAATAATCCAGAAATATGATTTTTTTTTCTCTCATTTTCTGTCAACTTGCTCATGGAATTGCCCAAATAAAATGTTCGCTATCAGACATGACGAACCAGCTAGTTAGCAAACCATGCATGGAATATTGGGGAACATTTTCAAGGAAGAACATGTTCGAGCACTTGTTCGAGAACATGACAATGAGTCACTGAGATATGACTATAGTTCAATGTATAAGTCAGTGACTTTCAGTGCATGATACAAAATGTATGTAAAGTAGGTAAAGTAATATTTTGTTTACCTAAATATGTCAGTATCTAATTCATTCACCTTCCATTCTATGCACCGCATCCCAGTGGCGTAGCGACGAGGGGGGGGGGGGCACAGGGGGCATGTGCCCCCCCCCCCCCCCAATATTTTGAAAAAAACAGTACAAAACATAAGGGGAACATTTTTTTTTTTAACTAAGAAATACATAAGGTGTGCCCCCCCCCCCCCCCCACACTTCTCACAAGATCCAGAAACAAACCTCCGCCTCAATCCAGCGAACCGCTACTGTGCGTTTCGCCATATTTGAACGGGACTGCCAGATTGGTGACGTACGTTGCGAGCTGGCTAATCAGAGATTTTGATTGGTCAATTACAGTTCACCAAGTATTGTTTTTCATTAAAAAATATATTATATATTATTGTATCACCAATATTGTTTGTTTCTATTGACAAACATTAAATATAGATTGGACATATTATTTGCATAGTCAAAATGTAATATCAATGTTATTATAACAAATATGTTAGACCAAAGCTGTAAATATCAAAATTGGCAATTTTGCAATCAGCTGTTATTAGCTTATTGATTTCGCTTTCGATCGATCGCGTTAATTGTATAGCATTATAGCGCATCCTACATAATATCCCGTGCTTGATATGTATCTCCATCAGCCATTACAACTTGCCTAAACAATTCTAACTCTTATATCTTCCGATTGCTGTGTTCATTTGCAAATTGTATGGACTCGATCCTAATTCGTATGAGTAGTTCTCGCAAGTGTGGTTAGAAACAATCCGGGGTAAAGTGATCTGAACACACGACATTATTTCTGTCATATTTGTGGGTCTTTATGCTAAATTTCTCCGATCTGAGCGCAGCTAGCCATTCTTCACATGTTTTGCTATCCTTCAATGGAGTCGCAATGCTAAAATAGTTCTTCCTTCTCGTCCTAGAAGAATGCAAAACAACATTTTCGTGTGTAATAAAATGGCAGATGAGCGAAGGTGCCAGCTCGCATGTGACGTCACAATATCAATAGTATCGGCCAAAAAGAGTTAATGCCCCATGTAAATATGGCGAAGGTGCGATTGGCGATACTCAAACTGGTGTCCTTTCACTATCTCAATCGTTCAAGCAATAATGTGGATATATGGTAATTTGTGATCATATACTATCATTCTAATGGGGCTAAATTATTTTGCGGACGGAATACCCCTTTAAGTAGACAGACATACATGTAAATAACAGTCTCTAATTAGACTAGGGGGTATTTTGTAATTTAAAATCATGATGTAAGAAAAGTCATATAAATTATGTACATTTTGAAAATAATATCCCACATAGTCATTATAGCTAGGTGGAGGTTATACTGACTAGACTCTAGTATCCTTATGCCAATCATTATACGTGCCATTACAATCAGAATACATTATTTATAATATACAAATTATGTTACACATTATACTTACCTATAACTGTGTAACATTCACACCTTAGGCTCAATCAGTTCTGTTCATGGCGAATAATTTTTATAATATAATAGCATCTGCTCTTGTATACATTCAATCACAGACACTCGATAACGACACGTGCGACTCCAGCCAGAGTCCAGAATCCTTTTCAGAATACGCCCAAGGTTCCCAAATATGAGAACAATCAATACAGCAAAGTCCTCATAATAGTCAATTTATTCTTTGTGTGGTAGGACAGGTTCGAAATCAACTGATATATGGTCATTTGTGATAATATACTATCATTCTAATGGAGCTAAATTAATTTGCGGACGGAATACCCCTTTAAGTAGACCGACATACATGTATATAACAGTCTCTAATTAGACTAGGGGGTATTTTGTAATTTAAAATCATAATGTCAGAAAAGTCATATAAATTATGTACATTATAAAAAAATAATATCCCACATAGTCATTATAGCTAGGTTGATGTTATACTGACTAATCTCTAGTATCCATATGCCAATCATTACAATCAGAATACATTGTTTATAATATACAAATTATGTTACACATTATACTTACCTATAACTGTGTAACATTCACACCTTAGGCTCAATCACTTCTGTTCATGGCGAATAATCGTTATAATATAATAGCATCTGCTCTTGTATATATTCAATCACAGACACTCGATAACGATAGCGACTCCAGAGTCCAGAATCCTTTTCAGATAACGCCCAATGTTCTTCAACATGAGAACCATAATAGTCAACTCTTTGTGTGGTAGCACGGGTTCGAAATCAACCGGTTACAATCAGGGCCCTGGGAGCCGGGGGTGCTGCAGCGCCCCTGACTTTTTGGAGTTGGGGGGGGGGAGAGGGGGGGGGGGGCATAGCACCCCTGTGAAAAACAAAAGTTGGGGGTGTGAAAGCACTCCCAACTTTTGTGTGTACATGTATGATACTGTACTTAAAGGGGTAGTTTAGTTTTGGTAGAGAGGGCGCTGCACATCACAATTTTTTGGTGAGGTAATGCAAAACTGAGTGTCGAATTTGAGAGAACATACAATTTTAATGGCAGAATAAACTTTATTTGGTCAAAATCGACCCAGAAACGGCTGAAATATCAATAAATATATCTGATCTTATAATTATTTGGGGCCCAAATAATTAGATGATTTTTAGAAAAAAATAAAAAATGCTTGCACTTTTTCAAAAATTTTCAAAAGCGTTTTTAAAATAGTTGTTGATGAACTCGCTATTTAATCATTATATCAATAAAACATCACATGCATAATTTTGTATGAAAAATGGTGGAAACCAATGCTTTTTTGAAAAGCGCCCTCTTGTGTTTTAATGGCTCTTTTTGAATGATAACAGGCTTTTTACTTAGTCGTTTGTAATTTTGTATATCTTTCGATCATGGTGGAGTTATTACTATTAGTTTATAATGTAACTGTGCAGGTTTTGGCTACTAAAGTTCAGCCTTACCAAAACTAAACTACCCCTTTAATTAGATATATAAATTATGAATTATGTGTGTGTTCGTAATGCAATGTCTAATTGTAGTCTCTGAAAAATCTTTCGGTTCGGTGAAAATTTGGCCGACAGAATCCGATTTTTGAGTCGACGACGTATAAAAGGAGAATTGTTTGACGTATCTCGGACTCGGCTTCGAAAAATCGTCACCGACACCGCCCCCCCCCCCCCCCCCCCCCTTGAACAAATCCTGGGTACGCCACTGGCTCAGGGGCTCAGCACCCCTGTAAAAAAAATTGTTCCCAGGCCCCTGGTCACAATAATTGGATTCATAATCATATCGAACTTTATTTCCGCAAATACAGTTCGGTTTTGCTCTTCTGCAGCAGGGACAGCAAGTTTTTTACGCGAGACAAGCATTGACTCCAGCTGAGACTAGGTACTCGCAGATAAAAACAAAATAATAATAACTACTCGCTCTTGTGTTCGGACTTGAAAGACAACACGAGTACGTTTATGGCCGCGAAATCGTTCTGTGGACGGACCACAAGCCGCGGGTCGAAATAAGGAAAAAAGACTCTGAACTCCGCGCCAAAAAGACTACAGAGACTTCAAATCAGACTAAACCAGTACCAGGTTGAAATCAGGTACATGCCGGGACCAGAGATGTATCTCGCATATACACTTTCGCGAGCGTATTTGCCGTCGTCAAAGAGGTCGCAAACTGAGCATGATATGGAGAGAATCCACCTAATCGACGCGGTACCAATTTCGCGATCTTCAGAAACAACAAGGTGATAGCCGTAAAGTGTCTCGCCCACTTGCGCGCATCCATGCAACATTGGACCTCGTTTGACCTTTGACCTACTTATGTGACCTTTGACCCCAGAATATCATGGAGGCCAATATATATAGGGCACCTACCAATCAAGTTTGGTTACAAACAGATGCAGGGTTGGAAAGTTATCAACCCTTATAAACTCTTGCAGGTAAAATTTCACATTGGACCTCATTTGACCTTTGACTTACTTATGTGACCTTTGACCCCAGAATATCATGGAGGCCAATATAGGGCATCTACCAATCAAGTTTGGTTACAAACAGATGCAGGGTTGGAAAGTTATCAACCCTAATAGACTCTTACAGGTAAATGTTCACATTTGACCTACATATGTAACTTTGACCCCAGAATATCATGGAGGCCAATGTAGGGCATTTACCAATCAAGTTTGGTTACAAACAGATGCAGGGTTGGAAAGTTATTCAAATTTGTGTAAGGGTCACGGACGGACGGACGGACGCAATTTGGATCCCTCAAGGGCCGGTCACATTTACGGTAGTGGACGTAGTGATCCGTAGGGTAACTTACTGTGGGTCAGACGTGGTGTAAGTACGTTCAACTAGGTTAAATTACGTTGAATTACGTTAAGGTACGGTGATGAGCCACAGAAGAGTACAGATAAGTACGTTCAAGTACGATTAACTACGCTAGACTACGCTAATGCGGGTGCAGCTCGCTCACGGACAGGTACGGAGTGGTACGTCTGACTACGCGGAGTACGGTAGACTACGGTAGCCACTACGCTAGACTACGCTAAAGAACGTCACTACGGTATATTTAGCAACTCCGCACGGAGTATGCAGACAGCCCGGCGTGGTACGGCCATTGTGAGCTTGTTTTTCAAACAAAGCAGTTCTGTGAAATTTGTCAATTTTTGTTGCTGAAACATGCCTGGACCTAGTCTTTTGACAAGCCTGTCTCGTCTGAGCTGAGTTGATTGCACGGAACGACTGGACAGCGCGACTAACATGCACACTCTCTTGCCGAGACAGTCTTTTCGCAAATGGAGTGCTCTCCGATGAACTTCTTTTGTTAAGTATTGAATCCCTCTTCCCTACGAGAAGAATCCAATCAGGAAGCCGGGTTATCACGTACTCATGCATTATGCATCTTTTCCCAACGCAACGCACATAGTGCATACAGACACTGAAGTGACACTACGTCAATGAAATACAACGCACACACGTAGTGGTAAACTTCAATGGGCCCTAGGCCACACCATACACAGACACATACTGCACATACACACTACACACTATTTTTTTTTAATGATTTTTTATTCCTCCAAAATGATCATACATGTACATTTACAGTAGAATATATAATTATAAACAAAATATGTCCAATTTGAACATCTTGAACAGAGAATACAAATTACAATTATAATGAGATAAAGTATTAATAATTACCTTACATAAACAATTACAACTCTTACATCACATACTTCTGAACTGCAATCGAATAATAATAATTGGAGGTTTTTAAGCTATGATAAAAAGAAAGAAAAAAAAAACACAAAAAAAACACACACACACACCTTTTTTTTTAAACACACACACACACACACACACACACACACTCAAACACAGGGACGCTTATGTAGCTGCAATGCACGCTAACCTACCGTACGTATATGCGGACGTACAAGTAGACTACATATTTAAATGGGAGAGGCAAAGAGACGTGTGACTGTGTATATTAAATGGGAGAGGCAAAGAGACGTGTGACTGTACAATAATTATATTTAATGGGAGAGATAAGAGACCAAAATATCTGCATAAAATATATGCACAATTCCTTCAATCAAGCCTATGAATATTAATGAGCCATCCGGGCCGAAGTACTTGCGAAAAGGCGCTCGTGGCTTCGCCACTCGCCGGATAGTCTCCACCACGCGTTCAGTCGTTCCTGCAGCTCAGCCATTTAGACGCGATCGCCTTGTTAAAAGGCTAGCCTGGACCAAGAGTGCTGATGCTGGTTTTGTGCAAGGTAAAGTACGTTAGAGTACGCTAGGGTGCGTTTGAGTACGTTAAGAAGTACGTTAGACTACGTTATACTTCGTTAGACTACGTTTAGTACGTTAGCATCACGGAAGCCTCTAACGTACCGCTCTTTTGAACATGTTCAAAAATTAAATTGAAGATCTCGGCTCCCCCGAGTTAATACCAAGTTAGCATCACGGACAACTACGGTACGGTACGGATGCCGGTACGTTCAGCTATCTTCAACTATGTTCAACTACGTTAGCCTCCACTATACCTTCAACTACGTCCACTACCGTACATGTGACCGGCCCTTTAGTCTCCCTCCACCCACGGTGGGCTTGACAAAAATCAGAGCGGCAACATTGCAGGCCCCAGATGAGACGTCTCAAGTATTGTTACAATACGTCTCTACTATAGATGGCCGCGAACCATCCAAGAATGCGAGCCAGCCCCACGACCGTACTATAGCTACGTGCGACGAGAGCGGACTCTTGTTTAAGGGACTACGCATAATCATTCCGAGGTCGATCAGAGCGGAAATTCGCGAGAAACTACTTGAAGTAACGACAAACGATACGATTGATATTTCGTGTTCAAAATCAAAAATGTTTTATACTATTTTGTTGAAAATGAAATTAACAAAACCTGTAATATTGAAAACGTGGCAACTTGAGTTGCAATTACCACATTAATTTCAGTGGAAACCTGTCTTTTGTTTTAAATTCTCACAGATAAAGCACAACAAAGTGAGACAGTTCAACTTTAAATTTATTCATAATATTCTTCCATTTAAAGACAATTTATTTAAATGCAAAATTTCATCAAATATGACTTGTAATGTTTGTAATGAGAATGAATCCCCAATGCACGTTTTGTTATACAGGGTGGCCCCCACATACGGAACGGGGCACTTCCCAAAATAAAGTAACAACATGAACATGTCGATCGGATAGCGTGTCCTCTCCAATGAACAACGATACAAAAAAAAAATTTCATGTGTAGTTTTTGTTTTAGGGCGCTTTGAGTGAGACCATGTCAGGTTCATATTTTTGTCAATTTTTACTAAGTCAGTGTCTGATAAATGAGACTAATGCCCGGCGCAGACAGAGCCGACTCGACCCGATCCGACTGGTTTTCAGCCTGATTAACTCGGCATGCGATGCCTCAGGTCTCCGGTTTTTCAAGTCATTTCAAAAAGACTTTATTTTCTGCAATCAAACAAATCAGTTACAATAAATTTGGATAATAATATAGAACATGAGGTATGCAAACAATATACAAAATATAGAACAAAACTACTTATACATGAGTAAGAGTAAGTTATACGTTGAGCCATTGCGTGTATAAAGAATGAAAGCAGTAGGTCGCCGTTATAAGCAAAAGCTTGAGCAGACGGTCAAGTCGGAGGTCATTCGAGTCGGAGGTCATTCGAGGCCAATTCAACATGTTGGATCGGCTCCGACTGAGCGAAACTGACTCTAGCCTGACTGAAGACCAGTCGGATCGGGTCGAGTCGGCTCTGTCTGCGCCGGGCTTTACTGCCCGTCATACTATTGACCAATTATGCCCATTCTCTCGGCACCGCTCGGCACACAGCTGAATGCACACTAACAATTGCGCGCGGAATACTCGCGTGTTCATTGGTATGTCGGGCAGTAAGTATCATTTATCAGGCACTGACTTGGTAAAAATTTACAAAAACGGGAACCTGACATGGTGTTGCTCACAGCGCCCTCAAACAAAAACTACACGACCAAAATGACTGTTCTTGGTATCATTTTTCATTGGAAAAGACACTCTATCCTATGGACATAATCATTTTGTTACTTTATTTTGGGAAGTGCTCCGTTCCGTTTTGGGGGGGCCACCCTGTATTTCCTTGCAGTTAGAAATTTGTGGAAACAAATAAAAAGGTTCATATATAAATGCACTCGTAAACATGTGACAACAAACGAAAAGTTGTTACTAGTAGGGCATCAGATTGAACACAACGATTATGTTTTTATGAATACGATAATTAATTTTGCACAATATGTGATCTACAAGAGATATATGTTAAAGCATTTTAAGAATAAGAGTTTTAACACCATAACATTATGGAAAGAGTTTATAAATGAGTTTAAATTATATTATATAGTTATAGTCAAGAAAACAAACGCAAACTTTGACACAGAAATAAGACGATTTGAACAACATGTATAATTTATCAATTTGTTTGCTATTTTGTACCCTGATTATTTTATGAAATAAAGTTCCTCGGCTGAGGCAAAAAAATAAATAAATGAATCAGTCAACAAAATAAAACAAAATTAATAACTCTTTCAAAATAGCTTTTTCCATGGGGGTCGGCAGCGTATTATAATTTATGTGGACAACTCCATAGACCTACTTGTTCATAACTTTTCTTCTTTAATTTTCATTTACTTGCTACAAACGAATTTTAAGTCAAAGAAAGAGAAAATGCTTAATGTCCACAGTATTCTTTAAATTTGAACCCCAAAGATATACAGTACATGAATGAACTAGTCGAGCTTCTCTACGCTACAGTACAACAAAACAACACCAACAACTTTTTTAGCATGTTATATATAGACTTCCCCTCAAAAACTGGCAAATGGTTGATGTGGTTTTGGGTTTTTGGGGGAGCTGATGTACATTGAGTGATGCGTGAAAACTCTTTGGTAAATTAATTTCATTATGCCCAAGTAGTAAGCGGAATTGCAAAGAGATATTCGCTAATTACCCAGTGCATTTTGTATACACAGAAGCTGCATCTATAGAACAAAATGTATGAATGAAACGCAATAATAAAAACAGTAATTAGCATGTCAACGAACAGTCAAACATTATTTCTTATCAAGCATCTCTAAAATGATTATTACGATTACGATTTGAAGAAATGAACTAGAACCTTAAAACTTCTTTTTAAAGAATAATTACCATTATTATACAAATCTGTCGACGAAGGATTTGTTTTAGGGACGGCACGACGCATATATAATATACAATATATACAATGTATATTATATACACATAATTAACATTTGAATAGCATTTACATCGACATCGATCGCTCCACATGACACGAATTGTGAATTGACTCATTTTCAACATAATTATTGACTATATCTATCCATCAAGAAGCTCGTTAAAGCACATAATATCTTCCATGTTTAGGATATTCACTTGTATTCAAGTTTTGCAAATTATTCTTATAATATACAGATTCAAAGAGACAAAATAATATTGTACATATAAGCTGTTCATCAGAAAGAAAATGACTTATAATTGTCCTAAGATGCAATTAAGATATCTGTCTATAATAACATGCTATGACTATACATGTGCATTTCATAATGCACATCAAGGAGGTACATGAATTATAATGAATAAGGCATTGTTTGTACATCTTGCCATTATCCATACATGATGCAGTGTACAATGAGGTTCGTATCAATAACGATTAACTTTGAAATATCAACTAGCAGTATAGATCGATTCGAATAGAATCACAAGATTGATTTCATATAAAGATGAAATTGTGATGTCACAACAGCATTACTCATGAATTGTTTTAATATGTGCCTGGCCCATATAAGTCTTAAGCAAAATACAACCTCAACGAAATAACCACTACACTAAAGCTAAAATTAATGTCATATCCCTATTGTGCGATTAGCGTTGAAAAATAGTAAAAGACGATAAATTTACTAATAACTTTCAGCATTCTATATACAGATATAAACGATTAACAAACTTTTAAATTGGATTCCGTAATATATAATTACTTATATCGAACAAAACCTCTCAATAATTGGGTCGAGGGAGGGCACGGGTGACAAGATGGGCAGCAATTGTATATCACCTGAATGCGGTACCGTATTATCCCGGCAGTTTTAACGATTGGGGAGGGGAACAAATTGCCCTTACGCGCTCAGTTCCGGTACCAATTATGATCATCTCTTATTTATTGGAATATTTCTTCATTTATTTACTTCTTCATTCATTTACACATTTTCAAGAAATTATCGAAAAAAATAATCGTGATAATTGTATCTTTTTCATTTTGTTTCTCAATAACATTCTATTATATAGAAGAGAAATCCGGTTACTGACTTATTTTACGTATATGAAAACAAAACAAAAACAAGCACAGATGCTGTGAAAATTCACACATTACAACCATTACGCTAAATGCATGTTACATCCATACCGCAAAACATCCGATATGATTGGTTGGTCAATTTGATAAAAATGTTTAACATTGTAAAATAGAAATGCAACTGTTTGATGATGAGGATAATAATACACATCAATGCAGGTCTTAGTATAAATCTGAACTCTGCAGTATGATGGAAATATGAATTCAGGTTATTATGTAATGTCTAACATGAGCGAAATGATAACAATTGTAATATACTAGTATTTGTAACAGCTGTGAAATATGATGATTTATGTACACATTATGTTTTCAAAACATATCGCTCGATTCGAAAGAGAATTATCGTAAACAATATTACATCAAGAACATGCCTAATAAGTAAACGAAGCTATGTATTCATTAAAGATAAACCAAATTGTATACAGGCTTAGAATAAATCTGAACTCGGAAGTATGATGGAAATATGAATTCAATATTCAGAAAGAATTTTTATGTAATGTCTAACATGAGCAAAATCATAACAATTGTAATATACTAGTATTTGTAAAAGCTGCAAAATATGATTTATGTACACACAATTATGTTTTCACAACATATCGCTCAGTTTGAAAGAGAGTTTTGCAGAGATTGTAAACATTGCATCTAGAACGAGCGTAATGAACATTTGTATACATGTATCACAATGTAGTTAAAGCCGTTGCTTTTATATGAGATGATCAGTTTATACTAAAATATTTATATATGCGTGGTTATGAATATTCAATATACATTTGATTAAAACAAAGACAAGGTGAAATACCTTTGAGATAATTCAAGTTCAAAGTTCAAATCAAGAAAATTAAAGAAAATTCAAATTCAAGACATAATTATACAGTATCATTTAAAGGGGTAGTTTAGTTTTGGTAAGGCTGAACTTTAGTAGCCAAAACCTGCACAGTAACATTATAAACTAATAGTTATAACTCCACCATGCTCGAAAGGTATACAAAATTAAAAACGACCAAGTAAAACGCCTGTTATCATTCAAAAAGAGCCATTAAAACACAAGAGGGCGCTTTTTTAAAAGGCATTGGTTTCAACCATTTTCAACCAAAATTATGCATGTGATGTGTTGTTGATATAATGATTAAATAGCGAGATCATCAACAACCATTTAAAAAACGCTTTTGAAAATTTTTGAAAAAGTGCAAGCATTTTTTTTATTTTTTCAAAAAATCATCTAATTATTTGGGCCCCAAATAATTATAAGATCAGATATATTATACAAATAATACACGGTCTTGAGTGTGTTGTGTAAATGCATTGCACTCGAGGCTATGTTAGCTGTACGTTGTGCACGAGGCGAAGCCGAGTGCGCATGCGCACAGCTAACATAGCCGAGAGTCGATGCATTTACATGACGGCACGATAACAAGGCCGTAGTATTATTTGTTTTATAAAACAGGCTCAACCACGGATTGTTTTATTTTGCTAGATTATTGAAAACAGGCTCTTCACAATTAGTAACCAAGTCTATCTACTCTCTAGAGTGTGAATTTATTAGGAATTTACCAAATTAATCATCACTAGAGTGCACTCGCTTCACTGAATTTGACTAGCTGCAGCTCAGCAGATCAAATGCAGTCGCCGAAAATCCGAAAATTTTCCCGTTAAAAGTGAGAATTATCAAAGAATTGTATGCATTTCCATTCCAAAACTTCCCAATATCAAACCACATACCATATAATTACGAATCTGCTAAGATTTATTTACTACAGAACACATTATTTATAGAACGAAGCATTTTCCATCTTTTTTAAATCACTTTCGCAAGTTTGACTTCGTAGAACTATGTCAACAAGCATTGTGACGTCACAGCCGTGCAAATATCGCGCAACAAAAAGTGACAACACATGTGTGTTACGCTTTTTCTTGTTTGTTTGTTGAAATTTAATGAAAAGTCACGTGACTGGATTTAACCAATCACGTTACTGAATTTACCAGAGCCGTTTTATAATTATTGATATTTCAGCCGTTTCTGGGTCGATTTTGACCAAATAAAGTTTATTCTGCCATTAAAATTGCATGTTCTCTCAAATTCGACACTCAGTTTTTCATTACCTCACAAAAAATTGCGATGTGCAGCGCCCTCTCTACCAAAACTAAACTACCCCTTTAACACGATTATGCGTACCTTTCTTTACTGAAAATAATATTGACATAAACGTTCCTAATTATATGCCAACATGATACATTGAACAAAATTACATATTTATGATTTCAGATACGTTTCTTTCAGGACATTGAACTCCATGTTCATTGATCAGACCAACTATTAAATACGGTATAGCCCGACCACACTACGTCACTCGGTACTTAACAATACAATAACTAGTATCACCACATTAATTAATACACGTAGCCTATATTGCGTTAATATACAACTAACGAATGGGCTTCTTGTGATAGTCAAATCTATTACCGAGGTGGGCTCAAAATGATTATTACCCGAAGCGTAGCTGAGGGTAATAGTCATTTTGAGCCCACCGAGGTAATAGATTGCCTATCACAATCAAGCACATTCGTTAGTTGTTTTATATCACTCATCAATATCAGTGATTGTGTTCAGCTTATAGTAAAATAAGTGAAAAAATCTCTTGAATATTTCATAAAATCGCTTGTAAATTTTTATATAAAAATCAATCGACATTAATGAAGCCAGATGAGCCTCCAGAACCTGGGCGCATCTAATACGCATAAAGTCATTGTTATTTTGCGCATACAATCACAAAGACGCAAAACCGAGTGCGCACCAACGCGCTGGCAGTTGCGCACATACGCAATGAATGCGTGCTAACGCTCCCACGGATGTGCTTATTGGCTGTCTTGGCGTTCTTCTTCCTAGGGTGTTAGTTTTTACCAGCAATGGCAATCACGTGACTAGAACGTGTGCGCCATAGAGCACTGCACACATTTGATCGCGTGTGCATTTTGCTTAAACACATGATCTATGGGACGAACGCGTAACGAACTTTTAGTGTTAATTTTTTGCTAACAGCCCGGTCAAGTGATTGCGCGGGGATTGCGCGTGTTGTCCAAAACTATCATTTGTCAAATACAATGGTAAAACGATCTTATGAGGGATATAATTGTGTTTATTGTGATCAATACTGCGACGCTGCTGAAAATGATACCCTTTCGACGCTTTTTTTGTGAACGCGGGTGAGTAGACAGTCATGTTGGGAGACGGGAGTCACCCCCACCCCCCCCCCCCCTCCCCCGGGGCTGAATGCATCGAAATATTTTGTACCTCGGACTGCTCATTATTAATATTATGGATTTCATGCCAAGTGTAAACGAGATGGGTTAATAATCTCTCTATAATATCAATGTGATATGAAATGTGCCTATGTGTTGTATTATTATCAACTTATCAATTTCATGCCAAATGTAGTGAAGCTGGTACAATAATGATATACAATGATATATTATGTATAATTATAATACCATAATTTAAGAAAATTTAAATTGGCAACGATAGTCAAGTTTGACTGATTGCCATAAAATAACGACATCAACAACAACGATAAATATCATTCAGTTCTGCATAATTCTAAATTGCAAATTAAATTCAATTTACACTGGCTGGCTTTTGTAACATGATTGTACCCTGCATACTTATGAATTAATTACACTCAATAGAATACACCATATTCAGGTCGCTGTTGATAATAATCATAATTTTCAAGATGAATGTCAATTGTGATATTTTATGCATTATGAAGTAAATATACACAATGTACATTAAACAGTCTTCGGTAGTTGTTTGTATAGATAACATAATGAGTATGAATTACATGTAGTTGATATAGTACAAATTGTACATCACTTGGAAACAATATTTTGAAGCACCTTGAATGTGTTTATACATGAATGTATCTGTATAATTCCTGGACTGTAGTAACCAAGCATTTATATCTCGAACTCCCACGAAGTGCTTTTCAGAGCAACTACGTTTCTATCATCAAAATCTAGTTTTCCTGTTATGTTTCCCATAATGTGACAAATCATTTATAACGACATATTATACTAAGAATGACGATATGACTGTAATGCAGCCCAACTTTCTCATGAAGTTACGTGACTTCCTTTCAAAATAAAAATATTATATCACCGATTCACATATTTAGTACATAGGTAATACATTATAGTAGTTATGGTTAAACAATGTCAACCTTCTCAGTGACATGTACACACGACATATACAAATGCAGCGACTAATATGATTGCGTCATGTACATGTACATAGGAAAACATATCAGCTAAGTTGTTCTGCAATAACATATTGAACAATGAAATTCATAAACACCGAAAAGTGTTATATACATAGCAAAACAAACAAATAAAATGGCACGATTGACACACATTATATAATAAAACTTGTGTAATATATACGAATAATTCAATGACATAGAAACTGCCTTTCTGAGTTTATTGTAAGCAACACTTCTGTAAATGTGAGTACAATCTCCTTTAAAATAAAACAGGCAAGTTTGAAAAGAAAAAAAAAACATGAGTCATGACATCCATAGCAATATGTATACTTATCATTGGTACGTACCAAGCACGGATACATTACGGTGCTATTAATACATTTGAAAGAAAACATCTCACAATCCTCATCGTGAATGACATCAAAACAAATTGAATAGTTATATTTCAACCACATACTTGGTTAGCTTGCCTGCTAACTAAATTAAAATATCTCCCAGCTCTAATCCTCATTAATGTCCGTTCATAATGATCAAGCTAGACAGATTGTCCTTTCTTACATCGATCATTGACAAATCAATGTGTTTAGCTAGCTTAACTAATCAACAACTCACTGCTGAAAAATTCAATCATCTGTATAGAACTGTTTTAAATTTCAAGCAGATTAAGCTAGCTTAACTTATAACTGACTCGCGCGCTGGCAAAATTCCACCAGCCTCTTCCAGTCACCGTCTGCAATGTCCGGTCCTTTCCGAAGACTACCGGCAACGAGCACCGTATCCACCAGCTCGAATGTCGAAGGCTGTCGCAACTTGAATGAATCCATTCGGGCTTCGTTGATACCTGGGTTAGACTTTTCGAAGTCGTGGACGATCACCGCTAACTTCCTCTTTCCTGTAGATAATGATACGGTGATTAGAAGGATTTTTGGTGATTGTCAGCAGATCAGAATAATATCGTAAAAACACGTTCCCATGGCAAGTTTTGGCTATGTAATACTTCCACTGTAAATTTAGATAGGGTCCAGTAAAGCAAAAAAACAACTTATGTTATGAAATCAAATACATCTGTATCGGTGTCCCCATTCAAAATGTCACCATTTCAAATTGAGAGCATAATATTCAGAAATAATTAAACAAGCTTTAAGATAGTCTTCCTATATTACTCAACGCACTTGCGCGCAAATTTGTTTTATTATGTACATCTGTTGAAAGGGTACCGTATACGTAGTCCGTTACTTACCGAATGTCTTGTAACAGTACTTCAGATAGTCGTTGTAGATAGCGCCCATTACGTCCGTAATGGTGAACCCCCTGTTGTTAATCGAGTGACACAACACCATGACGTCATAGGCCTTATCCGTAAACCTGAAATCGTCAAGGTCACTATAGGGTAGCTGCTGGAAGACTACATCAGCTTTGATGTTCTGCAGCTGGGAATCCAATCGCAACCGTGTGATCAGAGCCTCCACGTTGTTCTTGGTGGACGATGTACAGATGGCGATGGAAATACGTCTACCACTCATCATGGCAGTCCTGGACGGCAGTGACACTTGGTGGGAACTAGACGTGTACCCATGCTTTTGCGATACATTTGATGATGCCCCCGGCAAATTTACATCTAGATAAGAAAGGAACAACGGTCTTTGAGAAAAATAATCCATCACCAATAAAAGCATGGATCATTAATTAACAGGATTTCAAATATCAGACGTGTATCAAAACAAAAATATTAGCTTAAAAGCTTCAAAGAACTTGTTTCAAAATGCTCTCTACATACTTAAGAAACAAATTGTAATATATTAACAATGTAAAGTTAAGCTGAAGCATTTTACCTTTCTTTTCAGACGCAGAAGCTATTTGAGATACATTTTGACGTTCGGTGTCTTTTGATGGACCTTGGTCATTTGCTCGCAACTCTGCAGTCTCCTCCTTAGGCTCCAGCGATGCCTCAAGAAGGAATTTGTCGAATTCGGCAAAATCCTCTTGATCCTTTTCCCCGCTCTGAAGTTTTCCGCATATCAGAGCTTTCCCAGCCACCTTAAACGCATCTGATGATCTCAGTTTATTCTCTTGACTACGTTGACGTTTTTTTATCCAAAATGTTTTCAAATTGTGAGCAATTATGGCAAGCTTCTTTCCTGGAATATAAACATTTATACAGATGAATTTCATTTGATTGAAAAGTTTACGTTTTGTTCTGTATTTTGTATCCATAATTCGATATAACGAAAAAAAAATATGTATCAATGATATTAAACTTATATTCCCACAGAACGAGGCGAGCGTGCGTTTGTGCATATACAAAGAAAAACACTAGTCAGTAAGTACAGACCAATAACATTTCATAACCAGAATGCAATTTTGTATGTTATTACTATAAAATCGACTCATGAAGTTGATGATTATATCGGTAGGTGTTCGTTAGGCAACAACATCTTACCAGATTCTTTCTGTTTTGCAAGGAAGGAATTGTACTGTGACTTTGGGATCCCTTTCTTCTTGACGGAGTGGCACAGCAGCAGTACATCAGACGAATCCTGGTCAGGACACTCGAAGGTATCCAGGTGTCTTTTCTTCTTCGGAAGCTGGATGAAGTGGACCTCTTTGACGAGTTGTTTTTGATCTTCCAGGTGCGCTAGAAGTCTTTGAACCTTGTTTATTTTGGACATGGTACAAACGGTGACTGAGATTTTTCGCAGCGGTTCTTGTTCTATTTCTTGGGAAGGTGAGGTCTCTTGGGGAACTTTGACTACAAGGGGGATTTCAGCCAGTTTTTGGTATTTCCCTTTGGTTCTAGCCCCTGCATTTCTTTGTGGTTTACCAACATCACTTTTCTGTGACTCTTGTGATCCACGTGTGGCTTTGACTCTTTTGTTGGACGACTCTTTCTCTGGAAGCGGGTTTTGTCTCTGATCTGGAGCTGCAAGAACATGAAAGAATGTTTGATCAAATTGGATAGTCACATAGACAGGTTAGGTGAAGTACATACACGGTACTTTGAATGTTTACATTTGTGTGTATTTAAACATTCAAGTACGTTGACGGCACTTCCATGACGGTTTCTTGATTCTCATGAGTTACACATGCATTTCACGTATACTCAGTCAGACATGTCAGACAAAAATTGTATATTATATTACATGTAGTATGAGCTCGTAATACAATTCCCCCCCACCCCCCCCCCCCCCCAAAAAAAAAAGGGATTGAAATATTCCATAGAACAAGTAAATCCTACAAGGTCAAACAAAATAATTCCATTTTGAGCATAGGAAACTACTTAGTCATACACACCAGCCGGATTATGTAGGGCAGTATTTCCACTCCCGCTCTCCCCCTCACTCGGAACGCAGAAGGTATACCCATTGTCGTCTACCTTCAGCTCTTCCTGACAACGAGTGGCTCGGTCGATGAACTCGAGCAGCTTCTCCTTATCTGCCTTCAGTATCTGAGGTTGCTTCTCCGAGAGTTGACCACACGTGAACACAAGGCCCGCCTCTGTGAAAGCCGTAGGCTGCCTGTGTCTAAAGGACACCATCCGCACTTCGTTCACTGCCTCGCTTGTTTTGTCGAAATCGTGGGCGATCAGTCCCACTTTGTCTTGCCCTGAAAAAAAGACGCAATGACTGAATGAAGTAGTACTGTATAATAACTGAAATGTGAAAAGGCTATAAATGTATAACACCAGCTAGAACGCGATATGATGCGTACGCCTTAAGAAAGGGACTTAGAAAAATTGACCAAATCCTCAAAATCAAATTGGAATTATAGCGGTTCCCTCACTATTAACAACAAAAGAATGGGACATGTTTCATTTTGTTCAAATTTCCCTTTCTTTAAAAGGATTACGATTGGAGTGTTCAAATGTTGAAATATCCACTGGACCGAGAAAATCGTGTACAAAGTGAGTGTAATGAGTTAGTAAATATCACTCTACACTTTTACTCATTACTCGGCCATATAACGTCCATTTAATTTGAAAATTTCACACAACACCCAGTTGATATATCAAATAACAACAATAAACATTGTATATATCAACCACTAATCTTTTTATGCACATGTCAACAAAGTTACTAGATCCCTTTAAAGGGGTAGTTCAGTTTTGGTATAGAGGGCACTGCACGAAATAATTTGTGAGATTATGAAAAACTTTATTTGAATAAAATCGGTTCAGAAACGACTAAAATATCAATAAATATATCCGATCGTAATAAATCTGGGCCCCAGATTTATTTATTCGATATTTAAAAAAAATTATTTCAACAAAACATCACATGCATGATTTTGTATGAAAAATGGTTGAAATGTTTGTAATGTTATTGTACAGGTTTCGGTTACTAAAGCTCAGCCTTACCAAAACTGCACTACCCCTTTAAAGTATAATTATGCCACATTTGAAAGCTTTTGGAAACTACTACACATCAAATTGTACGTTATTCACAATTTTAATCAAAGCTGATGATCATGATGTGCTTGTAAACATGTTCAATACGTTGCAGCTATACATACAGATAAACTATATTTCTTTGAATGCTCAAATGTAGGAGTAGCAACAATTCCGACATGTTTACTTATTTACTGTTTACCTAGGACACCCTTGCAGTGTGGTAGGTACTCGTTATAGAGTGCGTCCAGGACATCTGTTATGGCAAACCGCCTGTTGTTGATGGAGTGGCACAAGATCATGACATCCATCGGATTTTCCTCCGGGGAGAAGTGGTGGTCCTCAATCTTGTTGTAGGGAAGCTGATGGAACCTGACCTCCTTGACCAAAGGGTTCTTCTGGCCTTTGAGGAAAGCGATGAGACCTTGGACATTGACCGCCTGTGCTGAGCTGCACACCGATATGGAGATTTTTCTATTTCCACCTTCCAATTGTAAAGAGAAAAGGTAAGTACAACAGCTTTATTATTTTTCACATAGTATGACATCATATAGAGGTAGGGAATATTTCAATTTTACCTTAACATACATGTACACGTTTGATGGCACCGAAATGAATCGACATAGCTCAATAATATAGCACCTAATTATAACAATATGATTTAAATTTACTGTACATACCAAACAAGACTCTGACATCATTCAAATTTCCTTCATGCCCACCAAGACAGTACCCCGTGTCAGTCGGTCCGTCAATGACAGAGAGTGGAATCCATTCGGAGCAGCCTTGAGTGAGACAGTTGGTGTACAGCTCGTACTTTTTGTCGGCGTAAGTATTCATGAAATGCTCACGTAGGATCTTGTCTAACTCCTCTTTTACCTGCGGGTGAGAGATGTTAAATAACTTCAATGAATACATTCTGGACCCGGTGAAATTGAGAGAATCAAAATGTGTAAAGCATGTTCAAATTTATATATATCATAGAGAGCCTTCCAAAGCATATACGACACTTATTAATACAACATTTTTCATAACGAGTGTGAATAAATGAAATGGGTAAATCAAATACGCATATATGAATTTGATTGCACTTATTCTAAATTTGAAACACTGAAGACAATTGAAAATGGTATCACATTTAGTGGGCAACCAATTGATATACACTACTCACAAAAAGTAATTCCCCCCTAGCATTTTTTCAACAGGTATTTTACCGATTTTGATCTGGCAAACGATAATGGATGCGCAATTTTCTTACGCACAATGTGAATGGTAAATGGTTGCCATATAATTTCGTTTTCATCATCAAAAAATGTATTTTCTGATACAAAGTGCGAAAAAGGGAGTTATACCTGTAAGTTTGTAATGTAATGGGTGCAGGTTTTAATTGGTTACTCAAATTCAGTTTTACCAGAACTGTACTCTCTTTACCAAAACTCAACTATCCCTTTAAGTTTTATATAGCATATTGGCCACATTTTGTATACAAGTAAGCATCTTCATTGAATATGACCCGACACACAAATCTGTTATGTAATTCACTACTACTGCTGCATTATTCTTAGTGGAATTTTTTTTCAAAAGCATGCATTTTTATGAAACAATAGGCCTTTCAATATGAAATTGTTGGGGATTAGAGTGGCTGAATGTTCAGAAACATGCGTGATTCTCTTGTTATTCGTGTAGAAGCTGACACAAATTACAAAAGTGCAAGATTTGTTTTCACACCTTTTGTCATAAAATGTATTATTTCACACAAACAATGCCATCAATTGGCAAACACATACCATTCATGTTTTGCGTAAGAGAATTCCATATCCATTACCGTTTGAATGATCAAAATCGGTATAATAATTTTTGAGATATATGAAAAAAATGCTAGGGAGGACTTACTTTTTGTGAGTAGTGTATAAATGTTATTTGTGATAAGCCATTATCGTAGCAATGAGAAATATCAAATTTCCATGCAGTCCAATGGTAACAAATCAACGGGATTCGATCATAATAACATTTTTTTTAATTCATATAAATTCATTCCTAGTATAGTACCTGCTTCACAAGTGGTCCGTCAGGTGGCGTCTGTTTCCCCTCCGTTTCCTCTCGAGAAATGGCAACCTTAAAGTATTGCTGAATGTAAACAATTATAACCATATCATAGGACTGCCATTGAATTGCTTAGTATAATTGCTATCCATTTATTAGCTTCATTTACATTAAGGTTTACACGGTTTTCAACACCAGCGTACCCATTTTTTTTCTTCAAAGGGGATGGGGAGGGGGGGGGGGGGTGTCCCTTAAACAAAGAATTCGTAGCCGAGACCGAGATCGGTCAAAAAAATTGGAGGCCAAGACCGGGATCCGTCAAACATTTTCATGATCCAGACCGAGACCAGTTGTTTGAACCCCCCTCCCCCCCCCCCCCCCCCCGGTTACGGTTATGCAATATGACGTGATATGTATAGAGCTTTCTTTGAAAACCTTTCAACATAACTTGAAATTGTAATTCAAAATTATTTGTTTATAATAAAATATTTCTGAAACATAAAAACATTGAAAAATGGTACAGTAATTTTGTGTAAAAAAAATAAAAGCACAGAACGATCAAAACCAATGTAAATCGAAAACAGTCACACACTTATTACACCTACACAATTTGGGTTAACGATAATATACAACTCTCATGCGCACCTTCGTGAATGTAAAACAAGACTTAGCTTCTTGTTATATTTTCGCTTGTTTTACTAGACGACTTTTCCATGAGGTCTAATAACTAATGATGAAAAAAGGTCTCCTTAATTGTAGGTCACAAATGAGAATCAGTGAAACTTGAAAACGATGTTATATGGTACATGATGCTGTCATTCGCATCCCGTGCACGTGACGACCAGGTTTCATAATCATTATGCCTCGATTATCTTTGTAGATGTTTGGATTCGTTATTGGATAAACGGCGTTGTTCTTTCATAACCCTTACCTCTATCTGATTTCCAGAAGGGGTTATGTACAGCGTGACCTCCTGACCACCAGTAAGTATCGAAGTGACTTGACCGTAGCTGATATGAACCGTCTCTGAGTGAACTAAAAGCTGCGCTGCTAGCATGACTAGCTCGTTGAAATATTTCAAATCTCGGAAATCTGTTGGAGAATAATTCCATGTATCATTATAATTTCTTATTTCCAAAGTTTTAAAAGGATATAGAAATGTTTGTTGCCGTGAAAAGGTGATGAATGGTTGATTAAATGTGTGATCTGATATGTCCAGTGGATAATTAAATTACCGTACACTTCAATTGTAAATATCGTTTTAACGAAAGGGACATTTAAACAAACGTAACCTGTTCCATGCTTGTAATAGTGATACGACTACAACAATTAAAGGTGCACCTGTAAAGTGTCTAACTCCACAAAAATATATGAGCTTCCACATTTCTATTCTACCGCATTGTTTGGCTTATGGTAAGAGAAGAATAAAATAGGGTTAGATTTTTTTTTTCAAATGCCGCTTTAGTATGACGATAGGTATCATTCATTATCATTCAACTGAAGAGCGTTAAGGAGCGGTCATAAACTTCATAAACGTCATACATTAATTCGTTGTAAAAGCTGACGCAAACTTTCGCTTTTTAACCTGGTAAGCAGTGCTATTTTTCAATAAAACTTTCATTCGAACCTATCTTACAATACTGATCAATTAAACCCAGCGACAAAAATGAATCCCCCCTAACAAAAATAACGTAACTTTTAAAAAAATAGTTTTGAGCAAAATAACTTGGCAGGATTGTTTATACACTTATTGACTAACTTATGTGTGAAAATAAAATTGGTCCGTCGAGTTAGCATGAGTGAGCACACATTTTGTCACTTTTCAAAAGTCACATGACTCTTGTAACTTTTGAAAAGTGACAATTTTGCCTTTGTCTGCTCACTCATGCATGACTCGACAGATCAATCTCATTTTCACACAGAAGTTAGTCAATAGGTAGAGAAACAATCTTGCTAAGTTTTTTTGCCCAAAACCTTTTCCTTAAAAAGTAACGCTTTTTTTGATTAGGAGGGAAATTCCTTTTTTATTGGGTTTATATCAAATATCCATCTTTCATGAGATTAAACAAAGTGCCCTTGTAATTCTCAGTAAAAAAAAATAATAATCACATGTTCATAGTGCTCACAGCAATGTCTGCTGCATATGGAATAATATGCAAATTGCACACCCCCTGAAGAAAGTCTAAAACATCGTATTGCATAATATTGGGTACAATTTCAACTAACTGACCTTCGGAGAGACTCTTGTTTAACGCAGCTAATATCCTCGTTGATATCGGTTGAGGAACACCTTTTACCGGAGATTGCTCGCTGATCGGACTAGGAACCAAGAAGAGCGTATTCCACAGAGTATGTTGAGCAAGCTGAGCAACTAGGCCTATTTCCACCATGATATCTTGAAGCTCCTGTACACGATCTTCATTTGATGATATGAATGTTGGAAGCATAGACCTCAACGCGACTTTGAGAGACTGTTGCTCTATCACGCCACCCTCAGCTATGACTCGCGTTTCTCCAATGCGACATATCGCCTTTAAAAAACAGATGAGAGGTATATTTCGATATGTTTATTTCAACGTGGTTTATTTGAGGTTAATCAGTTTGTTATACATAGTTTCATTGTTTCGGTTGTACAGCCATTGCATAGTGGATGCCAATATCAATAGTATGTTTCAAAAGGTTTATGTGATAGTACGTAATACAATAGTTTTTCGTTAGACGTTTTAATCTAGTATCATGTTTTGTGTATCATTATTTGAATTATGACAAATATTTCGAAGAGAATTACGCAATTCTTCTCTCTCGGTGATGCTATGCCTTAATACAACTTGAATGCATTGCTGCCAAAGTAGTATTATAACTGCATATATAAATGTTGTCCAACGATCTGTTATGTAAGAAGTTTGTGTTGTTAGCATGTTGTAAACATGAACATGAATAAAGCGAATACATATTATATATTTCTGATCAGTTTCCCTATATATGTTTGTAATATTCATTTAACTCTAGTTAAAGTATACCTGGCTTCTCGCAGCACCGCGAATCTTCTCAAGAACCTGGACCAGCACATGGCGGTTTAGGATGACGAGTTCATTTCCTTTGACATAGTAGATTTGACCACAGTCGTGATAGAAGGCCAACATTTTCTTCAAATCGTCTTCATCAGTCATTGAACATTTGCGCATGATCTGGCACATAATATTGAAAAGTTAGATGCGTAAAGATTAATCGCGGATGCAAATTAAAAATAGTTTTACCCATTAAAAGGATCTAGATCAAAATCCACCAAATTTACCTTCAAGAGATGAAGGTCTTGCAATTCGCATATACCGTACCTCATGTAAATCGTATCACGAAAAGAAGCACGGGACAGGGTCGGGTCAGATTTCTCTCTCGTTATGAAGATTTGTATAATTGAAGTGTCTGGATGTGTAATTATCTAGTGGACATTTATAAATGTTTACTAATGTCCATTGAGTGATGTGTAAACATTTCACGTTAAATTGGTGTTATATAAGAGTAATGATCGAAAATTAAGTGGCAATTGCGAACTCATTTCACTGACTCTGTAAACCGTTATAACTTTCTAGTGGATACTTACAAATCTGAACACTTCAATAATAAATGTAATGAAAGTGAAATTAGAACAGCCAATACCTGTTCCATGATTCTATTGGTAATACGAATACAACAAGGTATTAGATAACCACTAGCGTTCTAAGTAAGTTTAAACAAAGATAGACGATATTGCGACAATTAATAAGTGTCTTGCTGAATGTATCAAACAGTAGAATTATAAACAGTCAACCCCAATACTTTGATCAACATGCTAACAGCACAAGTTGATAATAAATATACCAAATTAACGATATTTTAACTTAAATGGTACCATCAACCCAAAATTATATTCTTATGAATGAAAGATAAAATCTTTAGTATTCCAATCCTTCAACAAGTTTACAAAAATATGTTCCCAGAAAAAAAATTGGAAAACGCATCACCATACTAAAGCATGCGTTCATGGGTTTGCATGTACGAGACTACTTTGTCCAGAGCGAACAAATCGCCCGGGATTCTATCGTCTCCAAACGTACGTGTGAATAGCATTGGCGCACTAAATGTTTTGCCTGTACGGAACCAGGAAATAGTAGTGGTTCCGTAAGTGGTGGAAAATAATTGCTTTGTTTATTAATTACAAAACACTTTGCAAAATGTTGGGTATCTATTTGAAATCACAAAACAGTACCGGAACATATAATTGTGTGTTGTTCTTTGTCTGGTGGTGCCCTTTAAGAACGTTTGATTATCTATAAATCAAAGTGTCCTTAGAAATAACTCTGGTAAAGATGAAATAGAACAATAATAAACAAAATGGCTTACATTCCTTCAAGAAGTTAATTCACATACGCAAATCAATGGTTATCTTTGTAAAGGAAGTACAACAGGCAATGATACAATTTACCCAAATAAAACATTATAAACATACTTTTAGTTGAACATCATTGTACACAAACATACGATTTGTCAATCTCAGTCTCTTCGCATAACACCGCACAAAGGGCTCTTGATTATCGTACAATTATTCATGCTTACCTCTGTTATGAACTTGAAGTTAACGATTGCACTCTGTTTTTTATCTTAATATTGATGACTTACATCAAATTCAATATCTTTAGTATTTACTTTTTCTGAAAGAGAAGTATCTTATCTTTCATTTTGGGTAAATAAAACAAGATTTCGTATTAGAAAAATACGTAATTAAGGCTTGAATTGTGGGGAAAAATGAGAAAAATAACCTGTTTGTTAAAATCCTCCAAACACCACCGTTTAAATGCTAGCGACTCTGATATTTTATTGAAGTTTGGGGATCTTTGATTATTAATCTTCCAATATATGTCAATTACTTCGTAATTCATTGTTTTGCACGGGTCAGGAACACGGTAGGAATATGATATGATCAGTAAAAAGACAACAATTACCAGTAACCTGATAAACCATGTCACGCCTACAGAATTTGACTAGCCTATTGTTCCCCAATAGCAATGCACTTCTCTTGCGCAAGAGCATCTAGACAATTGGGCTAGTTGACATTCCAGCCATACATGTCAGAGTTAAGCCGGTCACTTGAAATGTCATATCCTGGTAATGTCGGGACACAAATGTTTCTCGTGACCGGGAATGCGAAGAGATTCTTTGTATGGATGAATTAGCGAAGGGTTAACATTGATAATGGAGACAAAGTGCTTTATCAAATTGAATAAGCTTGAAATGGTTAAACCGGTTACTTCACTGGTAATTCTTGTCCTTTTAGCATGACATGAAGTTTTGCCACTGATGAGAATTTGGTGACCATGATTTCTAGCCTCTTTTTCACAAATTGTACTCATGAAATGGTCGTTTCCATATCACACATTAAAATATGCATGTGGCGCAAGGGAATGCATGTAAAAAATCACAACAATTTTCAGTTAGATGGATGAAAAAAGGGGGCACAAACTACTGGTAAAGTTTTATCATTTTTGCCTCACTTTAAACCCGTAAAAACATCTTTTCACATTGCGACTCTCATATTTCTTTCTATTTTCTGTAAATTTAGCAAACCCTTCAACAAATGCCACAATAAGCCACTCATTTTGCCATTTGCACGGGTCAGGAACACGGAAAACAGAAAAGTAATACAAAATCGGAGGTGGCAATGTTGTGAAATTCGACCATAATCAGACCTTCATAAGAAATACAAAATAAAGATAAAAATAAGCATGTTTCATATCAAACGGGACCCCTTTGAAAATCAGTTTCTGCTGAAAGGGCCATCCCACCCATTTGTGGAAATAAATAAAAAAGAAATAAAAAAAACGAAAGATAATTTTTCGGAGATTAATTACCCAGTCATTCTCTACCACAGAGTGCCCATGTGCAGGATGACTCACAATACGTCACGCCATGTCGTTCTTCAGCAATTTTTCGCAGTTACCTGGAAGTGCTTGTACAGTGTCTGATCGATAGAGGGCGTGTACGATAAATATTGTTCGGGAAGCTAATTATAGATTATGTTGCGTGCAGACTGATCTGTATGAAATTGTAACGAAACCAGTAAATGCAGAGAAGGTGAAAGAAACAAATGTGATAAACACATTACACCTTACCTCGGTCACAGTTGATATGGCATTGGATTTATCAACTATTTGCTGTTCAAGCAGTCTCCATCGAAGAGGTACTGTCCGGGGTTCAGCTCGGTTGGCACATTCCAAGATCCTGGTCCGCAAATCTTGCTAAATAATTAGTAATTTAGAGAATAACCTCTTTAATAACCAAATCAACAAATCGTCGCACATACATACAACGAGACACCTAATAAAACGTAATACGTGATATGTTTGTGTCGTATGTTGTAGCAAAACTTGATTTTTGTCAATGTTACCATAATTAAACGCACACAAAATATCTATTTACCTTTATACATATGAAACGCAAAGCATAATAAGACTTAACAAATATATATTATATAATTATCGTTACTATTATGCAGGCCAATATTTGCATATTGATACCGAGTTAAACAACTGCGGTTTGATATTTTGCTCTAAGAACAGACTGCATCAGGCTGATTGTACGTTGCATTACTTGGCAAACATAAATAGTAGAGCAGATAAGTGTAAAATATCATGGAAATCGTTCAAAGTTTGATACAAGCAACATACTCCGTATACAGACTACCTTAGGGACACTTTTTAGAAAAAAACATTTAGACAAGCAAAAATCCAAGATGGCGGCCATTTTCCAAGAGTTGGCCGATTTTAATAATCTTGGTGTCGTTTCATATGTTTATTGACATGCTGAACACGATGGTGATACATTCGGACTCATATGATGGCCTAAATAAAAGATGGCCGCCATTTTTCCAAGATTGCCCCCAAAAGCTGCTTTTTGATATAAAAATTGACTGAGTTTGTCGATTTTATTTATTTTGGTGTCAATTTCGATGTGTACTGATATGCTAAGCCGATAATGACACATACGTACCCATATTATGGCGAAACATCGACATGGCAGCCATTTTCCACGATGGCCGCCCCAAAACTAATTTTTGATGTAAAAAATTAACGATTTTGCCAATTTTAATAATCTTGGTGTCGAACTTTGTTTCTTGGAATGCTGGAAACGATTGTGATACATTTAACTAATTTAATGGCTAAAATCCCCAATAGCCGCCCTTTTACAATGTAACCGTCAAAATCTACTTTTGATATACATGTATACAAATTGACTGGGTTGATCGATTTTGATATTCCCGGTGTCTTTTGATGTTTCTTGATGTGCTGAAAACATTTGTGTTACACAAGGACCTAAACAATTTGCGTAGCTAAGGGATATATGGCTATTTAACCCACAGGGGGGGGGGGGGGGAGCACTCATTTATAATGTAAGACGGGTACGTGCCGCTTACAAAACCCCCGTTTTTACACCCGATTGCCACTCTCAACATGCTCAAGATACCAGATTTTCTAAAATTTTAGCTCCAAAGACCCTATATGTGTTGCTTGTAGTCAGTAAGACCCCCATATCAGAGTTCCGTGAGGCACACCCCGTCAAAATATTTGAGTGCCCCCCTCCCCCCCCCCCCCCCCCCCCCACCTCGGATATAACCCCTCTATGTAATGAATTATTTTGTTCTTGATTTTTTGATAGGCTGCTCCTTTATTGCTATTTCCTATCCCGGAACGATCTCTTTACATCATCCTGGTCCGTCCAAACCCCTGGCCTCCTGAATATATGCCTAACATGTTTATCAAGAGAATAATACGATTTGTAATCATTAATAATGTATTGGGAGTTCATGTACAGTATGCATACAACAGCATTTTATACACCCAGATCAATTCACATGTTCAGATTAAACTACCTTCCGACCCCTTCTCAGTTGGCATACGGCTTAATACTGGCTACGCCAAGGACCGCTCTATATACCAAACACAACTGTAGAGATTTTTGCAGCTTCCTTATTATCAGCTTTGGGTCACAGGGGTATAATATTACTGTTACAGTATCACACGTTACTATTCAATATGCCATATTGTATAGATGGACACCAACACTGGTCACACCTGCCGTTCCTCCTTTTGATGATGTCAGCCTTTATCTTTTCAGGGAACCATGGTCCAAAATATTGCTATTTAAAAAAAAAGGCAACATATTTTATATCCCAAAAGTTTCGAAAAATAGATTTCCATAACATTTATTAAATCTAGTGTCTAGGACGTATGATATATATAAAGAACCTAATTATGCTGTCTGCATATCTATCCCCTTACCCATGCCTTTGAACCATTCCTGAAGCATGATATGTACATATCAGTGCAAATTATATAATAGTTTAGCAACATCGAATGAGGTGCATTGCAGATCCTTAGTGTCTTGCATATTACTTCCTTTTAGAGGTTCATCCATTTCCTGGGATACGTTCAATTGCTTGCCCATTCTCTTATTTAAGTGGGACTGAGTTTGCACTACTTGCTCATGGTGGTTGGTCAAATTAGCAGGTATACCCTGAATGGTCATCATACTCGAGGGAATGATGAGCCTGGAGTGGGCTATGACATGTTTTAGAGACTGACATACTTGGATCCATATAGGTGATAGCTGGGTGATTAGTGTCCGAGTCAATGTGTAATAAATTATACTTACAACCCATTACAGAGAAGCAAATAACAGATCAAACTCTTACAAGATATGTTTGGGTATGTATCGTAAAAAGGACCATGGCGTTGCCAGTCTCAGGCTATGAGCCTAATTGGGGCTGGGAGGGTGGTGGTGGAGATTTGGACATGCTAACCGGGATGTGGGGGAAATAATTCATTCTATGAAAAATGGACTCCAAACACGTTGAAATTTGTTTTTGCAATTGATTGATTTTCTGGTGATATACGCAGGTTCAGGGCATAGGCAGCATTTATTTAAAAAATGGGGGATGGGACGATGCACGTCATCGTAGCTGGTTTGTGCGACGCAGCACAATCGTTTTTAAAAATATCGGTGATCAAAAAATGTATAAGGACCCTGAGTGTGTTCATGATGATTTAAATCGTACAATTATTGTCACTCATTCATCTCAAAAGTCCAGAGGCATAACCAAAGGACTGCCAATGATGAGAGGGGTGGCAAACAAAGTTTTAAGTTTTTTCCTATAAGGTAGCAGCCTTTACTGAAACATGAACAAGTGAAATCATGATTTCCCTAGAGAGAGATGGCTAATTTCTCCTTTATCCCCTAGCTACGCCATCTTGGAAAATGGCCGCCATGTTCGATTTTACCATTATTAAGATCCAATTGTATGAAAATAGTTTTCAGCTCATCAAAAAAACCTTTTAATCAGTACAAAGCTTATTAGAATCAGCCAACTCAGTCAGTTGAAACAATGTAAAATGCTTTTTGACAACCGTCTTGAAAAATGGCCGCCATGTTGGATTTTCGCCATTTTGTATGTCTGTGGCAGCCATCTTTGAATTTACACTAATAAGATTATTACAATCTGCCAACTCAGTCAATTTGTATATAAAAAAGGAGCTTTTGGCGACCATCTTGAATAAATGGCAGCCATCTTGGATTTTTGGCATCAAATGGGTCCGTATTATATCACCATCGTTTTTAGCATGTCAATAAACATATAAAACGATACCAAGATTATTAAAATCGGCCAACTCAGTCAATTTTTATATCAAAAAGTAGCTTTTTGGCGGCCATCTTGGAAAATGGCCGCCATGTTGGAATTTTGTTTGTCTAAATGTTTTTTTCTAAAAAGTGTCCCTAAGGTAGCCTGCATACGGAGTATGTTGCTTGTATCAAACTTTGAACGATTATTACACTTATCTGCTCTACTAAAAAATGCAAAGAAGTATTGACCAAGTAACAAAATACATACCACATTGCTCCCGGATGATCTGTTGTCAATAGCAACACACCTATCTCCATTCACAAGATGCCCGTATGGCATGCGTTGCAGACCCCTTAGCAACTTTTGGAGGACTTCTTTTACATACTGTTAAAACAATATAATGTGAAAGTAACACTTTTGCAGTCATCGTTTAGATCATTACAATAATTATTAAACCACAAGAATACTACATTCATCCAGTTGGTGAAAGTGGCAAGTTTGTAGTGATGAAGGATTTAAAAATACATGCTTTTTTAGTCTAGCCCTCCGTCTCATTTAGTTGTTTGCGTAATTTATATGCCATATAGTATTATCCTCTTTCAAAAATCACCATAATTCTGCGCACTTTGATCATGTTTAACCAATAGATGTGTTTGTTAACATGCATGTGAAGTACAAACGCGAAGTGCAATAAGAGGTCTGCGAATTCTAGACTATGAATGTGTAGGCTATATGTGACAGGGCCTGGACTGAAATCAGCATGTAAATCACTGCTATTTCTTCAACTGCTTACGAATCTCAATTTCTTGGACATGCTCAGAAGCTTAAATTGTTTTCTTCTGAATCTTGTTACTTTGCATGAACATTTAGTTTTAGTTTGCCAAAGAGAATTAAGTACCGAAATGTTTTGAAAAAATGAAATACACTGACGTATACAGGGTAACTGCGGTGACGCAGCCCCTCTCCCACTTCAACTAAGAGATAGCTAAATAGATTCAGTACTCCTTCCCCAAATAAACTTGCAAGACCACGCTATAAGCCGCCGATGGTCTTTACAAACAGGTCAGACTTTACCTCACTCTGTTCCTTATCACCATCGAGTGTTGCGGCCAAGAACACAGCTGGTTTCTGCGATGTCCTGGCACCGGATGTCTTAGGGTGTATCAGTGAGAGGCAGCGGTGTATGAACTTTAGGTTTGATGGTTCACCTTTAACCTGTCTCTTCTGAAAATGAAGCAAAACAGATTACACGGTACCAACTAGACAGATAATCATAGAGATACTTGAAAGTATTACTGTATATATTTTGTGGAAATTATATCGAAATCGATCTTTAATATAAAAAGTGCATTCATCTGGACATCATCAATCTATTTTTTGTGACAAGCAGCAGAAAAAACAAAAACTATTTTCCCGCAAAAAATTAATTTAGCTTCGTTTGTCGAATGATTGCCATTTTCATTTCCAATCGATCTTTTCGGGTGTATCTCTCATAATCTGTTTATTCTATCTGGCATTCAAAGGGATAGTTGTGTTTTGGTAGAGGGCATTACACAAAATAATTTGTTTGTGAGATAATGAAAAGCTGAGTGTCAAATTCAAAAGAGCATACAATAATAATGACAGAATAACCTTTATTTCATCAAAATCGGTTCAGAAATGGCTGAAATATCCAAAAACATGGTTACAGTCCGTTATTCCGAAGGTTCGTTATTCCGAAGGTTCAGTTATTCCGAAGGTTCGTTATTCCGATGGTTCGTTATTCCGGAGGTTCGTTATTCCGATGATAATGATATATATTCCTGTGTTATATATTATGGTCATGCCTCTGAATTTGTTAACGTTACTTGTGGTGTTCGCCAAGGTTGTCCTTTAAGCCCTTTGCTTTTTAATTTGTAATGAAATAATGAGTATTTGGATTAAGAGTGACACAAACATTCAAGGACATTCATAGAATTATATATGTACTTGAAATATTGAAAATGTATTCAGGGTTCAAATTAAATATAATTCGTAATAAATCAAAAATTACAGCTCTCTTTGTTATTACAGAGCCAACCCCGGACGTAAATTTTACAGGATTGAAATATTCTAAAGGTCCATTTTATTTATTAGGCGTGTGTTTTTCAGTGAACTCGAATGATTTATATGAATTAATTTATGTGCCTAAATTACAAACTTTAAAACGAATTTTGAGAATATGGTCGATGATGAGAAACTTAACACCAGTGGGTAAAATTATTGTTGTGAAATTATTGCTATGTTCTAACTTATTTTTTGTTTTATCAGTATCACCGAAGCCCCCTGATTTATTTAGTCATGAAGTTGAATGGATTATATACTCTTTTACTTGGAATCGTCAACTGGATAAGATACATCGGAAAACAATTAAAGCACATTATAATGAATAATCAATTATTATAGGACTCGGGATCGCATGGGTAATGAGATTGTTAAATACAGAAAATAAAGGCAACTGGGAATACTTTTTAAAATGTTATATAATACATTTAGGTTATCATTTATTCTGGATTTGTGATTTAACAAGTAAAAATCAATTCATGGAAATTGATAACTCCTTTATGAAATAAATTTTAGTAGCCTGGAGTGATTTAACTTTTCTTGAGAACCCAAATAATCGTTTTATTAATAATCAAGTAATTTGGAATAATTCATGTATAAATAGGAAGCTTGTTTATGAGACTGATTGGATAAATAATGGCATAATCAAATTGTTTAATTTATTATAAAAAGATGGGTCAATTTTTAGTTATGATGAATTTGTACACAAATACCGTATTCGTTGTAATTTTATGTAGTTGTATTCTGTTATATCCGCCATTCCTTTTCAATGGAAACGCATTATTAAAAATGCTCCCATTTCAAACATGAATCAGCATGAACATGTAATTAAAGGACCTAAAGAATACAACGTACTTTGGCATTTATTCCATAGCTGATGACTTGTAAAATAGGTCTGACGAAAAAAAAATCCAGGAAAATAAACACAGTAGTGATTTAGAACTAATTTTCTGTTGCCAAATCTCATTTAGCAGCCAGTTTACGCCCCACCCACATTTAGGGTCCAGAATCGGCAGTGTGATTGACATGTGATTGACAATTCATTGGCTTACGTCATGACGCGTCATGTACAGAATTTAGTTCATTAGTCCGTACTTTAGATGACGTCACATTTTGGCGATTTAAAAGGGGCGTTCCCAGGACAATTAGATATTTACTAAATTAATTGATTTCATGAGAAATGACTGCCAAATTCTTTTTCTTCACGAAAAATTACATATACAGAGTGTTTACAAAAAAGCGGAACCCAACTTCCACCAGCAATATCTTATGTAGCGAACATAGTTATGTTTATTGTCATATGTCATCGCAAAGATAATTTATTACTCTTTCATTTGATACCATATTTGTAATAATTGAGCTTGTAGTTATTGAATTGCAAGCATTTTAAACGAGCAATGTTAAAATTGCTTTGCGCACAAGATTTAGATCTATTCATCAACACGGTATGATGTTCATTCATTGAAACCTCTTGTGTTCGTTTGTCTTGTAATCCTTTTGTTCCGTAAATAAATGAACATGGAGATACTTAATGGAGATACATGGAAATACTAAATCAGTTCCTTGCCTGACCATGCAACTAACCACTGAACACGAGCACAAACCTATGCGGACAGACATGGGGGTCATGTGGAAGGACATTGGGGATGATTATGGACCATGAACTCTTCTCAAAGTTGATTAAAATGTAAAACTATGAATCAAGAAACATCACGAAATTACTTGACTTTGGCTAGTACTGTTTCATTCTTTACATTGCATTTAACAATTACTTTCTACTCTTGTGCGCAAAGTACTTTTGACATAACCCTTTTTAAATAGGTTTTATTCAATCATGCATGACGTTATCACAACATATTTGGTATCAAATGAAAGAGTATGAATTAACCTTTGATATGACATATTGCAATAAATATAATTATGTTTATTAAATAAAATATTGCGGGTGGAAGTTGGGTTCCGCTTTTTTATAAACACACTGTAGAGAGCCGAAAATTAGGCCACCTAGACGCTATAGGTCCATTAATACGTTGAAAAAGAAAACTAAAACATGTAAATTTATTCATGAATTATGCATTGATGAAATAATAAAACTTCCAATTTACACAAAATGGAACTCAATTTTTTTGGAACCGATTATGGAATGGAATGAAATGTGCGCCATACGTTATATATGCATTTTCAACAAAATTTCCTTACTTTTAGTTAAACATTTTACCAAATTGTCTTGGGGTAAATAAATATCTGAAATTGGTAGGTATTTTAGATTCTGATAAATGTGATTTTTGTTTAAATAGTGTAGAATCAATCGCACATTTGTTCTGGGATTGCCCTGCAACCCATCAATTTATATCACAATTTCACACTTTAAATGACGAAATTATATTGACTATGAATATATTTATATTTCGAATTTCTGTACCCCGTTTCATAAAACACTTGCAATTGTTGTAAGTGTCCAGTTATTGTTATTACCATGGCAACAGCCTATCAGCATCATGCATTTGAGCTGTTGCCATGGTAGTTACAATAATTGGACACTTACACAAATTTGAAACATTTTATAAAACGGGACCCTGGAGGTAATTTCTGCCCCTTGAATTTCGTTACTTTATATGCAAAATATTATATATTCTCTACAAAATTTTTAAATGGTAGATTATCATTTAAATTATCTAAGAAATAGTTGAAATACTTTTACGACCTTGAAAGAATAATTTATTTAATACGAGACAAATTTGTTTTATTAGTTGATAAATGGAAAGATGCACAATTGATTTGAAACGTGTAATAAAACTTATATGGTATGTATTATTTATATTACTATCTTGACATCACATAAATTATTTTGTATTTTGTACTTATAATATTTGTGTTAACTCGTTTTGAGAATCTTGAATAAATTTAACTTGAAAACAAAAATAAATGATGATTTATAGATTATAGATATTATCGTGTATTAGACTTCTCATAATCGTGTAAAGCGCTATGATCCCCACGGAAATAGCGCTATATAAATAACCGGTATTGTTGTATATTATTGTCCCTACCCTTACGCCTGCCCCATTTATCCCCGAGTTTATCAAGATTAATAGCTGCATTCAGACGATGAAAGCCAATCTCGTGGTTATCTTGTGGTTATCTTGTGGTTTGCAATTCTTAAGAATATCTTGTGGTTAACGCAAAACTCGTGGTTATCTTGTGGTTTCCAAACCACGAGATTGCGCGCACTGCAAAATATGCGCAATCTCGTGGTTATCTTGTGGTTTGCAAACCACAAGATAACCACAAGATACTTGTAAGATTTTGCGCAGAATGAGCGCGCGATAAGCGCGCGACTGCGCGCAGTCTATTTTTTTTACCGTCTGAACACAATCAGATTCGAGACTCGTGGTTTGGGTTGACCTTATGACCGAGATATGCTTCCGGTGTGAAAACAAGTCAAGTGAGCGCGCGTGACCTCAAATAAGAAAGGCGCGCACATTACTTCCGGTTTTAGTTCTTAAGAATATCTTGTGGTTAACGCAAAACTCGTGGTTATCTTGTGGTTTCCAAACCACGAGATTGCGCGCACTGCAAAATATGCGCAATCTCGTGGTTATCTTGTGGTTTGCAAACCACAAGATAACCACAAGATACTTGTAAGATTTTGCGCAGAATGAGCGCGCGATAAGCGCGCGACTGCGCGCAGTCTATTTTTTTTACCGTCTGAACACAATCAGATTCGAGACTCGTGGTTTGGGTTGACCTTATGACCGAGATATGCTTCCGGTGTGAAAACAAGTCAAGTGAGCGCGCGTGACCTCAAATAAGAAAGGCGCGCACATTACTTCCGGTTTTAATTCTTAAGAATTGCAACTCTCGAGAATTGGCATCGTTTGAACACACATTTTGAAGTTCTTAAGAATTGCAATTCTTAAGAATTGCAATTCTTAAGAACTTGGCTTTCATCGTGTGAATACGGCTATTGTTTTCTAATATCGCCTCACCTCATTGCCGCGCACTCCTTGATCACGCTTATCGACATTGACGCGGATGAGGTATATTGTTCTCCACGTCATGAATGCCTGAAATGCCTGTCAAAAAGTAAACAAATAAAATGTAAATCAATGAAGCCGCAAGCTATCGAATCTGGCAGATTATTCTTCAGGCGTACAAATGACAGCTAACTGTACTCAACGTAGATTTATATATACTCCGCAAAAAAGAAACAGGACACTTGTATAAGTTGAAATATTTCATATTTATGTACGATAAAGTGTACATCATCATATATAAATTAAAGGAAAATTGGTCCCCTACAAGTAGGTTATAAGTTAGAAGTGTAATCGTTCATGCATGAAATGCCATGGTCAATTAATAATAGCAAGGTCTGTTTTCAAAAATAGCAAAACAATGGAGGAACATTAAATTCGACCGTAATGATAGTAAGCGTTCCACTTAAATAAAGATTTGCGGGGTAAGTAAATTATGACATTATTTTACTTTATTGTTATGAAAAAACTCTGAAAATACACATTTTCCAATAAAACAGGGCCAGGTTATGAGAGCGATGATCAAAATACTGGTCTGTCTTTCAGGCATAGAGCTTGTCTGTTTCATGTTTCCCCCGCAATTTTAGTTAACCTAGAAAAAATGACATGTTAAAGACTGACAAGTTGTTGGTGTTAACCAAGGATGACGCCAGGTTTTGAAGATCTCTTGACTACGGTAGAATTCTTGAAACTATAATTTATACCATTCTTCATGCTGAAATAAAGGCACAACCTGTGGTTTCGACTAATAAACCTTTGTCATGGAATTGCCCATTTTGGTTCATTTGGATGAAAGTTCATAATTTGTCTTCATTTATACTTTATATTGAGATGAAGATAGAAATGGCCCGGGGGGGCCACTCAACTATATTGCTGTACACACGCGCGACCACAGGTTTTTCAAACCCACCCTAAACAAGTTTTATCCATTAGTCAAATTTATACCCTATTCAAGTATTTTCGCGTGCTTTTTTGACAATTTTGCCCCCTAAACAAGTATAACCCCTAAACATACCCCTAAACAAGGTCTACGTCAATTGCTCTCAAAGAAACAAGTTTGGAGAAAAAGATACCCTAATCACGTATTTGTTTAACTCCAGAAACATACCCTTTTTTCTGATTTTGGCCTTTTTGACACCCTAAACGCGTCACGCGCGTGACGCGCCATGATCGGCAAAAAGTACCCTTTTTACGCGTTTTTTTGGTCGCGCGTGTGTACAGCAATATAGTTGAGTGGCCCCCCGGGAGAAATGGTCATATTTGTAATGAAAAATGTTGCCATGTTATGAATATAGCGTTTTAGATTATGCTTATCAACATTTATATGGTTGAGTGGATGTTCTATTTTTGCTATTTATGAATACAGACCTTGCTGTGGTTAATTGGCCGTGACAAGCCATGCATGAATGGTTTCATCTGGATTGTATGCGAATATTGAAGAGGGTAATTTCATCTTCAATTTATATACAATATCATATATTTTATCTTAAATGAATATGAAACATGTTGTCTTATGCAAGTGTCCAGTCTCTTTTTTTTTTTGCGGAGTATAAATACACAGGTAGGTGGAAGGTGCGACCAGCAACAATATAAAAGTTGTTTCTACTCAGAAGCAGAATACATTGATCATTGTTATAAATATCGCTTAGTCTATTTGATGTCGTTTATTTAAAGGATTGCATTTGTAGTATCTGACTAAGCTACTGAGATTGATCTAGACTAAATATCTATCAAGTAAATCCACGAATGTAGACATTGAATAGCCCAGCCCAGTTAATTGGGTAACATTACAATGTAGCCCTGTTAGCACAATGCGACTCTAACCACTAGGCTCCTGGTAGTGTCACTTCACATTGGCCGTGTATACATACGCATGATCGTTCACAATTTCGCGAAAAAGGGGGTCGATTTTTGCATGTTGGCAAATAAAAACAAACCGCGGAATTGTAAATAAGGGTATAATTATTTAATGAATATGTTCGCGGAAAATAGAAAAAAAGGTTAAAGGGGTAGTACAGTTTTGGTAAGTCTGAACTTTAGTAACCAAACCTGGACAGTAACATTATAAACTAATAGTTATAACTCCACCATGCTCGAAAGGTATACAAAATAACAAACGACTAAGTAAACAGCCCATTATCATGTAAAAAAGAGCCATTAAAACACAAGGGGGCGCTTTCTACAAAGTCATTGGTTTCAACCATTTTTCATACAAAATTATGCATGTGATGTTTTATTGAAATAATGATTAAATTGAGAGATCATCAACAACTATTTAAAAAACGGTTTTGACATTTTTTGAAAAAGTGCAAGCATTTAAAAAAAAAATTGAAAAAAACGTCTAATTATTTGGGCCCCAAATAATTATAAGGTCAGATATATTTATTGATATTTCAGCCGTTTCTGGGTCGATTTTGACCAAATAAAGTTTATTGCATGTTCTCTCAAATTCGACACTCAGTTTTTCATTACCTCACAACAAAATTGTGATGTGCAGCGCCCTCTCTACCAAAACTAAACTACCCCTTTAACAATTTCATTAAAATATTCGCGAATAAAAAACTAATATAGAGCACATTTTCGTGAAGGACCACAACTTTTTTATCTGTATACTTTTTGTTAATGTGTACTCGAAATGCAAAATAAATGGTCATCTTTTATGCCATTTTATACCCATTATGGTTGTGTCCTAGCTGTGAATACGCAGTGAATACCGCCATGACTGGGCTACACCATAATGACCGTGTACACCGTCTATATAATTATTGTACTTAGTGGAAACAAGCTACGGCTAGATGTACTCTAGATCAATCTCAGTTGCAAACCCTAACAATATAAGTGCATAGCCAATCCTTCAAATAAACGACATCAAAATAACTGCCAGCTAATTACATTAACGACCAAAATAATTCTAAATTAATCTTCGTTATATTAACCAAATATGGACTAATACAAATATACCTTTGAACTTTTTTTAAATGTCATACATTGTCAGAGGTGACCACTTTTTTGTAGTTATAATGGAATTTAGAAAACTAACGTTTTTTGTGGGTATGATGGAATTTACAAAGGTTTTCGTGGTATAATAGAATTTACAAACATTTTTTTGTGGTATAATGGAAATTTGAAAATGGCAACGTATACTTGACCACGTTACGTTGTAAAACAAACACGTCGACGTGGATATTACAAAATGACCACGCCTACGTGGTTACAATTTTGACCGCGCTCGGATCAAATAATGACAACAATCATGTGTTCCTCTTGGGTAACCACGCATAGCGGGTTTGATTTGCATTGCCTTCAACGACGAAAATGTCTTTGATGATCTTGGTGACATTTTTTTCAGTAAAAGATTCCTTATTCAGTGAAACAAATCGCCGTTTTTTAGGAATCACAGTTAGGTTATGCCAGAGAGGAAGTACAATGCATTTCCAATAAAAAAAAAAGGGACAACTTCTTTTATGAAAAGCAGCACCTGTGACTAATATATATCATCATCACTAATTATAATATCATACAATGTGCGAGAATTTGGTATGGACATGGTTGTTAAATTCAATATGTTCATGCTAATTATCAGTTTATTCACCTCGTGGGTAATGCAGGACACATTATCCACATGACAGTCAATGACGTCTAGCGTCATTGTCTCTTCCACTTGAACTGCACCGTCTGCTAGCTTTTGATACCGGGTTTTTATGAGAGCCTTAAGCAAGGCTCCTGGGTCATCTATGTTGATAAATCATAGTTGCATAGTTATTATTAAGCGTTATACATTACAACTGGTCATTGCAAGGTGGTTCATAACAACTAAACGGTATGTAGTTTACATTAATCATAAATATAAAACAAATTTAATTTATAAAATATTTCTGTCAATCTAATTTTTCATGAAATAGCGGAGATGAGACAAAAAATAGAAATTAGAAAAATAGAAAATTACAATATTCGCGAAATTCGCAAAACGGCTACCGAAATATTGTGCTCTCTTACACTTGAAATATTAAAAAGGTACTTTTGTAAATGTTTCCTCAAAGTGAGTTTTTGTTTACTTGAAGTATCAAAAAGGCTGTATTTGTAAAAGTATGTGTATGCTCCAAGTGCAAGGATTCGGGTTATTTTTCGATGCCAATCCGTATCCGTATAATATATGGTTTTATTTTCTAAATATATATATCTATTTGCGAACGATTTAATACTGTTTCACCTATGAATATGACGAGATTCATCGCCGGGCACTGGGTTAGGGGCAATATTCTAATCGATTTAACTGTATTTTCAATAGGATATTTGAGAATTAACGTAACGTGGATATATATCCATACTTGTTGGTGTGGGGTATTGTACAAACATCCCCAAGTTTTTGTCAAAGGTAAACCTTTTTAAATTTCATAATACTAATGGTAATGATATTAAAGTGATCCCTGTAAAGTGTCAGATATTTCACAAAATGACATTTGAGACTTCAATCCTATATCAATATCATTGTAAAATACAATTGAAAGATTTGTGAAAGTTTGAAAGAAAACGAACTCTGTTAACCTAGTTAAAAAAATGAATATTGAGTTCATATGTTATCACCGAATACTGATGGCCTGCCGTAGATTTATCGCAGTTATAATCATCCGTTTGATCTTGACGATATCCGCACCCGTGTATACAGACGGTACGGAATTCATGGACGTGTTCAGCTACAGCAATTGTACTTTTTATCAAAAGCGTTAGCAATGCTTTTGAAATAATGATTTTCAATGATAAATATCTTCATACTAAAGGGACATTTGAAAAAAATCTAACCCTATTTTATTCTTCTCTTACCATAAGCTAAACAACACGGCAGAAGAGAAAATAGGAAGCTCCAAGTATTTTTCGTGGAGTTAGACACTTTACCTGGATCACTTTCATAACAATAATAACCATATTTTTTAAGGAATATTTTGAACACCAAGTTTGTCCACGCAGAAGGGGGTAAACCCTCTCCCATACCCTCCCCAATTAGTATAGGCATGCATGTGTGTGTAGGTCTATTCATGACGAAGATGATTAAGTCATGCTTTCTTAAATCAAGTACATTAAATATCCTTCCAAGGTGCGCAATAGCATTGCGTTATTTCGAGTGAAAAAAACGAGTGAAAAAGCTCCCTACCGTGGAATGGAGGATATCCCTCCCACACCCTCCCCCCACAGGTGCTTCAAGCCCTCGCGCCGGTTAAAAGTGAACCCGAGACCCAAAAAAAGTGGACCTTTCTGATTTTGTATTTGTATTTTGGTGGGGAGATGCGTACGCACCCAGCCAATCCCCCTGGCTACGGGCCTGACTTCTTCTACTGCTACTACTACTACTAGGCCTACTACTACTAATACTTCAACTACTACTAATAATAATAATAATGATACTACTAATAATGATAATAATACTAATACTAATAATAATAATTATAAGAATAATAATAATAATAATACACATAATAATACAATACATATAATCGTTGGGGTCATGCACGGTCCAATCAATGGATAACTGGAAGGGGTCCTTTTTTTTATTTGGGGCATTTTGTTCTTTTTTAATGAAAACGAACTTTTTTGTGGCAACTTTGGCAAATTATTAGGTCCAGTACTCTCTACACCCATCACTCACTAACACTGTCCCCCTCTCTCACTGCCCTTTACCTTAAAAACAATCTTTTATACTTTTCATACCCAGGCCATACAAACATACAGTATTTAACCAAATGTTTTACTAGAGGACACTACAATACAATACAACATACAACATATCTTACTCAAAGATCTGGAGACGAGTTAATTACTAATTACTGTTATGCCCTGACACGTGAATTAGGGCCGTTTCTGAGAAATACAACAACATATAATTGTCATAATTAGTCCGACCACGCTAAGTCACAGATTACGCATTTACATAATTATATCATCACTATAAATATAGAATGCATTTAAATACCTCTTTTTCTTACTGACTTCACACCCAGGCTCGTAGTCGTGGCGTTTACGTTAATCTTCTTTCCACGGCCCTTCTGTTGAGATTAAGCAAAAGCAATTACACTTATTTGTTGTGTGTTCTCGAAACAAATTATATATATATATATTTTGCAAGGTCTCCAAGGTTTGACCCTTTTTTTACACGACCACAATGAATTTCTAATCAGAACATGTGAATGAAAATCATGTAAACGTTTTGACATTTTAATGAGAAATGCAACACAAAATTACACTACACTTACCAAAATGCCTCGTAATGTCTTGAATGACTCGTTGGCTACTTCAAGAGTGTGCTCATCTATGTAAGCAAATAAACAAAATACAAACCGTTAAGAGGAGACTGTTTGCTTTCAAAAAAAAATTGTCATCGATAATAAAACAAACAAAATGCACTTTGTATATAGTTCTCTTCATAAGTTTGTCACATACCACTAAATATTTGTGGAAATCTTAAGAATATGAATAGAACAAATACAAATATGTATGTATAGTTACTATAGAAATTGCATTACATGATCTTTTTAACATAGTGTTATAGTTCACATAGTGTTATAGTTCACATTCAGAGCTTCCACCTCCTTAACCATGTTAACTAAAATATAATTGTAATATATCTCTGTGGTACCTTTAATTCGTAGCTTGATATCCCGCGTGTCAATAAGATTCCAGTCCGTACTCCCAGCAGTGGCCTCAAACCGTTCAGACACTATTGCGGAATGGTTTCCACTGGACAGTTCATAGTAAAAATAGTACGCAACATAGTTAGATATGTATCATGACATGTACAAAATAAAACAACATACTTCAGATTAAAGGGATAGAACAGTTTTGGTCATACTAAATTTTAGTAAAAACTTATCAGTACAAGTAATATTTATAACGCCCCCCCCCCCCCCCCCCAGATATCGCCCGTCGAACGCGCGGCCGCATCCAAAATTGACACGCAGATTGCACCATAATCTACAAGATAGCATTGTTATTTTTTGAAAATAATCGTTTTTTAATAAATTATGCAAATGCATGCAGAAATCCCCTTTTTGTCTGTAAACCAACAAATATTGCTCAGAATATGCTAATTGTGTGCCTGAATATTCTTTATGACTAAATTAACAGGTTTTAAAGATTGAACAGCCGAAATTGTCCTTATGTATTTCTTTGTTTTTGTATGTTTATTTTTTTTTTTTTTATGGAACAAATTAATGAATATTATCCAACAATTTTTAGCCCAACATGTAATGATTGCAGTGATCATAATGAAAAACAATGAAGCTTTTGTCTGTTCTAGGAAAACAATCGATTTCCATAGGATTTATACACAAATCACAGAATTGAGCGATTTTCGGGTCGACGTTCACTTACAAAAGGTTATGTGACTTTAAAACGGTATACCCGGTCGTCGCAAATTTGGTCTCAAAAGTTGCGCAGGACTTCAATGAAAAACCTCATGAAGTCGCGCGGCAAAACCTGCGCCCCCCCCCCCCCCCCCCCAGCCTTTTAGCCATAGCAGACATCTGGGCAGGACAATTTTCAAATATTATTGTCCTTAAAGTAAAATGAGCCAACAAAACTTCAGGCGGAATAAAAATGTTATTGACCGATCAAAAAAGTCGATGGGATTGTGTGTGCAATTTTCCGGTCAATAATAATACAAAGTTAACAGGTGAACAAAATGTTTGTTATTGACTGATCAGATAAATCAATGGGATTTTGAGTGTATTTTACCAGTTAATAATATACGATGGGAACATCCGGGGTACTTCGCAATTCGTATTTTTATAAACATTTTACATAGCCAACCTCGACTCCCACGGGAAAAAACATCGCGGTAGTGATTTGCCATTGGTTTGTACATAAAACCAGCCACAGCCTGTTTACTGGTATAGGCTAGGCCGACAGTACTGTACCGTGAGAATAGTGGGAGAACTTTGACATTGTTTCTAAGCAACATTAATTTGTAAACATGGCAGCCTCCTGCGCGAAGAGATTCGCGTTTTACTATGAGGAGGAATTAGATAAAAATTGTGCAAGATAAAGATGCACATAATACCAAAAGGGCAATAAAGCAAGCAGTCAGTATACTACAGGATTATCTTGTAGAAACAAAGGACTTGATGTTGATCTTCAGCCTGTGGACCGAAAACACTCTCGTCTGTTCCAACGACTATTCCGACTTGAAAACACGTCATATGTGTATCATTCATGCCACATTACCGGATTTATGATACAACAACATGAACAGGGGGATTTTCTGACTGAGGGTGTGATCGCGATGGGAGGTGGGTGTCCTCCCATGCACGGTGAGGGAACTTTTGCAATGTAATACTTGAAATTATGCCAAATTTGGTGCATACTAGTGCAAATCAAGTAGAATCTGAGTTATCTCAAGAAAAACCCTTTATTAAATCACTGGTATCGAATTAGAAATAAGCCACGAATTACTGTTTTTTTTAGGGGGGAGAGCCCCTCCCCCCCCCCCCCCCCCCAAAAAAAAAAAAAATAGTACGCCAGTGCCTGTACCATCATCTTCTGTACATGTTACATCAGAACCGAGTCCAGATCCACGACTCGTTGTTCAGCAAGTAAGCCAGCCTAATACATTAACTGTCCAGCAAGCAAACGTAGAGCAGGATGACGATATAAACTTTGACTTAATCTTTGACTTTGAATTGGAAGGATCTGTATACATACTACTATCGACTAGAGATAGGTCCTTACGAGTGGTGGATCTCAAAAAGCGAAAGACACAGCCGCACCCAAGAAAGCGCTTACAAACGCTGCTTTCTCTGCCACCACATCATTGTGGAAACAGGTGGTGAATATAAACTGGGGCAGGGGGGCAAAACCCCAAAGGGACTTGAAATTGTGCAATCTGGTGCATACCTAGATAGGATACTCGGCTGTATTTGAGAAAGCGTGATATGATTTCATGGACCAGGAAGTTTTAATATATTTTTCACGTAAAAAAAAAATAATTGACACATTAATAAATATGTACCCCAAATCACAGACACATCAACATAAACCATAATTATGCAACATTATGTATGATCCAACAACCCACAGCCAATAATGAGTCCCGAGGGAGCGAAGCCCTGAGGGCTGGGTCAGGGAGGGAGGGGGGGGGGGGGGTTGGGAGGGGGTATCCCCTCACACGCTAAGGAAGATTTTGCATTTATGGACTTGAAATTATGCAATCTGGTGCATACCTAGATAGGAAATTCGGGCTTAAGATTAACTGTATCTGGGAAAGCGTGTTGTGATTTGATATATTTTTAACGAAGTAAACAAATAATTGACGCACTAATAAATATGCACCCAAACTCACACATAAATATTGTATTTAGTGTCATACACAGTTCCAACATAAACCATATGGCGCATGTATGATCCAACAACATGGCCTACAGCCAATAATGAATCCCGAGGGAGCGAAGCGACCGAGGACTTGGCCAGAGGGGGAGGGTTTGGGAGGGGGTATCCCCCTCCCACGGGAAAGATTTTGCATTTATATACTTGAAATTTGGTGCACTGCATGCCATACCTGTGGAGGAAATTTAGAATCCGAGGTAAAACAAAAATAAATAAAATGTCTATGCTCTCATCAGATGTTTACAACAAACTGAGTAATCTGTTCGCGCGCGAAGCGCGTAGTGAAAATTGAAAATGGATATGTAAACTAGTTTTTAAACGTAAGCTTATACATTTGATTGTGTCTTTCCCACTCTTTCTTTTTTTTTGTGGAGGGGGGGGGGGGGGGGAGTTGGGGGGCAATGTTGCGTTTTGCCCCCCCCCCCCCCCCACTTTTTGGATTAGGGGGGGGGGGGGGGGCAGCAGGAAGCCCAGCGGGCGAATTTCGTATCCGGACTACTAGCCCCTGGAAAACCACGGCCGGACGATTACCCCCCGGACAACTACCCCCCTAGGACAATTATCCACCGGACAACTACCACCCGGACAATTACCCCCCTAGCACAATTACCCCCAAAGACAACTACCCCCCCCCCCCCCCCAATACAATTACCCCCAAGACAATTACCCCCCAAGACAACTACCCCCCGGATAATTACCCCTAGGACGATTACCCCCAGACAATTACCCCCCGGACAACTACCCTAAAGACAACTACCTCCCAAGACAATAGCTACCCCCAAAACAGATACCCCCCGGATAATTAACCCCGGACTATTACCCCTAGACATTAACCCATAAGACCAGTGGCGTAGCGACGGATGGGGGGGGGGGGGGGCACAACTGAGACGGAGCCGATTTGGTGCATACCCTAGACAGAAATATTATATGATACGTAGTTTAAACTATGGAATCAAACATACATAATGTATGCATATTTAAAAGTGGGAGTGACAATTCAATTCAATTCAATTCAATTCAACATTTATTTCAGATAAAAATCAGATACAAATTTGTACAGTTACAATGTAACAGGCACCTATAAGAAGCACGAAGCTTGTCGAGTAAGGGCACCCAGCATGTTATAGTAATTAAGAGATACGCTATCATAATTAAACACAATATAATATTCACATACGTATAATATAATATGAATATAAAGAAAATAAAAATGGAAAGGAATGGAAATAATTTAATACAGAATAAAATGCATACAAAATGCAGAACGTTAATATAAAAAAATAAATTTAAAAAAAAATAAAAAATTTTTAAGCATTACCAAAACATAGTAATTCGCAAAGGAAACAATATAAATATAACAATGAGCAATACTAATCTAACAGATTAAAGCAACAACTAAAACAACACGATGTTTACATATTTACCAAACAACACGAAACATGACAAAGGGGTATACGTGATTTCAATAAAATAATAATAATGTGATTAAAATGTAATCAAAAGAAAGATTGGCAAGTCATAACAAATGGAATCATATTGAAAGAGTAATGATAGACAAGATGGGTACATATAAATAAGATGCAACACGCACAATACAACATTTTCAAAGCAAGTTATTTGGGGTTGTTCAAGTTTGCCTTTAATATTTTCCTAAAGTCGTTATAACTTAAGTGTTAAATTCCTTCTTCTATGTTATTCCAAATATTAACACCATGATACCTTATAGACTGTTTCTGTGAAAAAGCTGTTCTAAATAAATGGGGCCGATAATTTTCCCTTTTTTCTAGTATTGATCGTATGTACATTAAACTGTTTAACAAAGAGATCTAAAAATATGCTAGGAATCAAATCATGATTCATTTTAAACATAAAAATTGCTGTTTTAAAGACTATCAATTTTTCTAATCACCTCCACTTTCAAATGTATGGGGGGAGACATGTCCCCCCTCCCGGTCTCCCGCCTGTTGACGCCCATTTTTTTTTTTTTTTTTACAAAGTATTACGCAACACGCTCAACCGAACTCGTTCATCAACGTGCCGCTGTGATTTTATCAGCGCTGTATTGCCATTGGGTACAGCTCGAGCAATGTACAGTTTATCGCTCGGTACATAACAGCTACCAGCTGTGTGCTGCATGCAATTTCATATGAAGGCCCGTGTTCAGATATTCCAAAGCACCGCTCTAGATCGATTCAACACACATCGTGAGTTTACCTCGGGAGATTACAGTGGAGTGCGAGTTGGATTTTGCTGACTACCCATATTAACCCACGCATTTTTGCCTTTAAGCCTCAATTTCCAAGCAAAAAAAGAGTTTGTTTTACTAGCGAGTCAAAGGCTTCGCATGTAAGCCATGCAGATTCGTACTTTGAACTCCGTGTTGCGGTCTTCTTGTGATGTCATTACCCTGGTGGCACGTGCGCTATAAATAACTTTTTTTAGGAGCATGGAACGCCGATGCGAAAAAAATCAAAAAAGCTGCATGAAATTTATCTTTTTTACCCAACTTAAGGATTTCTTTGAAAAAAAAGAGTTTGGTATATCAATATAGGCACATATTTAAAGCTATAAACCTGAATCAAAGCCGGGATTTCACTATACCTTTAAACTTAAAATAATACTTTTATAATGTTTCCAAACTACCAATGTACACTAAATAGTTGCATGAATTTGCATTAATTAGTTTAGCCTTTTGTTTTGAGCGTTGAAAGGCATGACCTTTGTGATTGGCCCATTTCTCTCTCTAAGGCGTATGTCCAACAAGTCATCGTTATGTGTCATTTCTCAGAGTTGGCTGTACAATTTTCAACCAAAATTCGCACAGAAGCTCTCTAGGCCAAACTCCGTCCAACGCCATTGGCTACACGCCAAACAATGCTTGTGCTCCACCAGGAAGGGGTGTCAACAAGCAATGTCCAGTATTTCGTTGGAACATCGCAGTTTACGGTCTGTTAAATCCTCAGACGAGGGTCAATCAAAGCTACTGGAGACTCTAGGACGTCCATGATTGACCACCAGGATAAATGATCGCGAACTTGTGCCGTAGAAACCGGAAATGTCAAACCAGAGCCTAGCTTCGCCGTCTATATAGAAGACAGTATGGAACCAACGCCTTCCGCCAAACTGTACATCAGAGATAGCTCTAACATGGTCACCGAGCAAGACAATCTACGAAGTGTCCACTCCAAACCATGCAACCGAGATTTACCGGACGTCCCTGGACTAGGGAGCCCAGAACATTGCCGCCTGGACACTAATGATATGTCATTTTAATGGGTACGAGCCATACCATCGTTGGGCCGTCACAACCTCAAGTCGTTTTGTGAATGCAGCAATCTTGGAGCTTCTCTCCAAGTAATCGACGAACCCTTTGTCTTCCATCTGTTCGGTCAAGGATGCTTTAGCTTGTACCCATTAAGATGACGTATCATTAGTGTCCAGGCGGCACTCTTCTGGGCCCCCTAGTCCAGGGACGTCCGGTAAATCTCGGTTGCATGGTTTGGAGTGGACACTTTTTTTTTTCTTGCTCGGTGACCATGTTAGAGCGATCTCTGGTGTACAGTTTGGCGGAAGGCGTTGATTCCATAGTGTCTTCTTTATAGACGGCGAAGGCTGCTTTTTGCCATTTCCGGTTTCTACGGCACAAGTTAAGCAATTTGCGATCATTTATGCTGGTGGTCAATCGTGGACGTCCCAGAGACTCCCGTAGCTTTGATTGACCCTCATCTCGATGACGCGCGCTTTCTGATCTCGAAATCCCGAGTTCGAACCCTGCTCAATTCGTTTGTCCTTCAGCAAGACAATTAATCCACATCGCTGCTCTCTACCCAGGAGTATAAATGGGTACTTGGTCGGATGTTAATTAGCTTTCAGCGCCCGTTAGGCAGCTTGAGCTAGTATGCTCCCCTGGGAGTTGAGATGGTGCACAATATAATTGTGTGGGTTTGAATTGTACCTGATGACCAAGGGTAATAATGCGCCTCTGAATAGGGCACCTAGATACATGGCGCTCTATAAATGCTATAATTTATTAAACTGCAATGTTCCAACGAAATACTGGACATTTCTTGATGTTGACACCCCTTCCAGTTTGAGCACAAGCATCATTTGGAGTGTAGCCAATGGCGTTGGACGGAGTTTGGTCTAGGGAGCCTCAGTGCCAATGTTGGTTGAAAATTGTACAGCTAGCTCTGAGAAATGACACGTAATGATGATTTGTTGGATATACGCCTTGGAGAGAGAAATGGGGCAATCAATAAGGTCCTGCCTTTTAAAGCTCACAACAAAAGGCTAAACTAATTAATGCAAATTCATGCAACCATTTATTTTACATTGATATTTTGGAAACATTATAAAATCATTTTTTAAAGCTTAAAGTGATACCTGTAAAGTGTCAAATATTGCACAAAATGACATTTCAGACTTCAATCCTACATCAATATCATTGTAAAATACAATTGAAAGATTTGTGAAAGTTTGAAAGAAAACGAACACTGTTTACCTAGTGACAAAAACGAATATTGAGTTCATATTTTATCACCGAATACTGATAACCTGCCGTAGATTTGTCGCAGTAATATTCATCCGTTTGATCTTGACGATATCCGCACCCGTGTATACATACGGTACGGAATTCATGGAATTTGCGCGCACTCGGCTAAACATGTCTGGTCGGGAAGGTTTCCCACACGCGCTGGCCGGACGTGTTCAGCTACGGCAATTGTACTTTTTATCAAAAGCGTAAGTTAACGCTTTTGAAATAATGATTTTCAATGATAAATATCTTCATACTAAAGGGACATTTGAAAAAATCTAACCCTATTTTATTCTTCTCTTACCATAAGCTAAACAACACGGCAGAAGAGAAACGAGGAAGCTCCAATTATTTTTCGTGGAGTTAGACACTTTACAGGCGTCACTTTAAAATAGTTCATTAGGCGCGAAAAATACGGAAAAGGAATGAAGTTTAATCTTTACAAATTATTCCAACTTTATGACCAACAGTGTACGTTTCCTTCTCATCCTTCTCATCACCTTTCTACTCTTCTTTCATACAACGGCCCCGTTGCTACCACTAAATCAATAAATCATAATTCCCTTTGTCTCTTCATTGAATTTCGGGCCTTTCTGGTGCCCAGATCCTTACCCGACTGTGGAAACAAATCATAGCTACGCCACTACCCTATTTTTAAAATTAACTTTTAAGTCAAACTATAAATCTGAATCGCTGCTGTATGCTATTATATAGTTTCAGAAACGGGTAATAAATCGTGAACAAGCAGTAACCATGCATACTATATAAAATGGTGTCGGTGGACCTCTTTTGAAAATTAATATTTTTCCTTGTTTATTTTAAAGGTAAAATGTCTTTTTTTGGCCAGATCATCTACTTTTCGGGCCAATGTAATATTTACTGATCACGTTTAACTTATCATCTTATATAAGTTAAAGTGAAATATATGTATGTAATTGTTTCATGTAATAGGGTCTGTTTGATGAAGATACTAATTAATGGTGACTTTAAATAAACACAGGCAGCAACATAAGCGGATCTTTTCTGAACAAATATTTCATGTTTCTTTTGTGTTCGCTTTCAGCTGCCCATTTGCTGTACATAATAAATAAACATTATGATATGTTCTGTTTATGTTTTATATAATTGTGCATTCTATGGCAACCGGCAATAAATCAGCAATAGGGTCATATGCTGATAATTATTTTACCGATTATACATTAGGTTCATGGCAAAGGCTACTATCGAGAGTCAATTATTTCGCCTTAGGAACCTTTCATGCAACAGTTTAGGACAACTGTCCGATGTACGTAATTCAGTCGTAGTCACGTGACAGTAAGGACGTCCTAGAGATAAGACCCTGTCATGAAACGCGCCCCTGCAGTTATATTACAGGAAGTGTCGGCCTAGCATAACAAAAAGATGACATGCTTCAGATTGATAATCATGTGCCGGTTCGCTTCGGGAACAGGAATACTGGAGCCACAAACAGCTCCACTATAAATAACTTTTTTTTAGCAGCATGGAACGCCGATGCGAAAACAAGCAAACAAGTTGCATGAAATTTACTCTTTTTGCCTAACTTAAGGATTTCTTTGCAAAAAAGAGTGTGGTCCCTTACAGAAAAATAAACAAGTGTGCAACAAGCTTGCGACGAGCTTGCAGCTCAATCTTGCAACGAGCTTGCAGCTCAAGCTTGCGACGAGCTTGCAACGGTTCCAAAAATGCAAATTAGGTAATTAATTTCAGCCAATCAGGGCTCGCCATGAGATTGACTAACGAGCTTGCGATGAGCTCGTCGACGAGCTGTCGGTGAGCTTGCGACGAGCTCGTCTACGAGCTTGCGACGAGCTTGTCGCAAGCTCGCCGCAACGTAGCATGGTTCCAAATATGCAAATTAGGTAATTAATTTCAGCCAATCAGGGCTCGCCATGAGCTTGACTAACGAGCTTGCGATGAGCTCGTCGACGAGCTCGTCGCAAGCTCGTCGCAACCTAGCATGGTTCCAAATATGCAAATTAGGTAATTCATTTCAGCCAATCAGGGCTCGCCACGAGCTTGACTGACGAGCTTGCGACGAGCTCCCCGACGATCTCGTCGCAACCTAGCATGGTTACAAATATGCAAATTAGGTCATGCGAGCTTGCTGCAATCTCGTCGCAATCTCGATGCAAGCTCATATATATGTAAGCTCGTCGCAAGCTTGTCGCAAGTTCGTCGCAAGTTCATATATTAAAGCTCGTCGCAACCTCGTCACGAGCTATATATGAGCTTGTCACAAGCTGATTGCAAGCCTAGCTCCTCCTAGCTGTAAGAAAAATGATGAGAAAGAAAATGTTCATTTACGATAACAAAATTTTAGACAGGAATAATAAACACAAGTACATTTATTAAATTAATGAACACAATTTTATTATAAGATATACAGAGGGCGCCCTTCTTGGCGCCCGGTAGAAATTGTTATAGTATGGTATGGACTACCTCTTGACATTGCTAAAAATGACACTTAATGCCAAAATGTATGTTAAGTTATGTAAACATTTTCACAGAAGCTTAAAATTTTAAATGGTACCGTACGTACTTATATTGCCACAAGATCTTGGCCCCTAATGTGCAAAAGAATGTTTTCGTCATTGCGCAATTCAACAGCAAGGAAAAGTTTTCCTGCCGTTGCAGTTATCACATTGAATCAGCTTCTCATTTGTTGTCCTTGTAAAATGCTGGGTGATCTTCTTGTCTTTCTTGCAGATGATACACTGATAAGGCAAAAAAGGTGTCGATCTTTGACGTGGATCTGATCCCCTCCTGCGCTGAATCATTGCTTTACATAGATGGAGGCTCTTCTCCAGTTCCCCCTTCCTCCTGACTGATGGTCAAAGGGTCTGGAGCGAAATAATCAATACAAAAGAAAAAAGGATTTAGCCAATATATCTAGTAAAGACAAAGCATTTATTTGTAATATTTTATATTTCAAAAAGATTGCTCTTAATCACTTTTGATAAGAAATATTTTAAAGCATTGAAATGCTCACTATATGACATGAACATATTCTTGCTAATTGACTCTGATTTTAATAACGGCACAAAACAAATTATATGTTTACCTTTTCAAAACTGGAATTAAAAACACAACCATGTTAGTGTTTCTATTCATGTTAAAAAGTGATTCAGTACAGACTAGTTGTACTGCACTGGGAGTATGTACTAGTATCAACAGCGCATTCCATGGGCAACACAAATGTCCATATGTGGGGCAATGATTTTTACTACTGCTGGAAAATAGCACATACAAATGTTTCATTATATATACTTTGATTACATTTAATTATATTACTAGTTTACCTTTACATTATGATATGTGTCTACTTACCCTCATTCACTTGAATTTCTCTGTCATGCTTCTGGTCTCGATCTTCGATTTGTCAGTAAATCTCATGTAACATGCACTGTGATATCCTAAATAATGATTCTGGGTTCATCAAGGATTTCTTGTGATAAAACCAAATACATGCGGTATTTCTGAATGACATACTTGGCCATTTCTCCTCTACAACTTAAGTCTTTCCACAGATGTGCACTTAAAAACGATTAAGCCCAACTTGCTTCAGAAAAAAGAACTATTCTTTCAGAGTCTTTGCAATCAACCATGCATACAGCATGCACTCCATGATGAAACACAACTGCATTGAATTACTGCATTGAATTAACACATGTACATCCACTGCATAATATGCATACATTACACTGGTACATGGTACTGTACTACTGAACTGCATGCATATGCACACATGTCACAAAGAATCTGATTGGCCAATCAATGTGACCTGCTCTGATTGGTCAATTATGACATCATCGTCTTGGTAGCTAACTTCTGCTAGCTATGCTCATTGTATTTTTGTATTAATGTTTGAATAAAATCCTTTTCAAAATCAAAACATTTTGTTTTTTTTATTTGAATACTTTAATAACTTGAATAATTTAGTACACTGATAAGACAAGAGTAGGCTACTACAAGTATAAATTTTAACATTCAAACATATTTTGCACAGCTGATAGTGGCCGGCAAGCTTGCAGAATTTTCTGCAGCTTTTCCGAACTTAGCAATCCGATAGCTTGCGGCGAGCTATTCGCGAGCTTGCTGAGTTTTCTAACGATCTGAATGCAAGCTCGCGGCGAGCTCGTCGCGAGCTTGCAGAGTTTTCTAGCGATCGCGAGCTTGCAATTAACAAGCTTGTGGAGAGCTCGTTGAATTTTCTAGCAATCCGCGAGCTCGTCGCGAGCTTGCAGAGATTTCTAGCAATATCCGCAAGAAGTCTTCAAGCAATCCGCAAGCTCGCGGCAAGCTTGTGAAGTTTTCTAGCGATCAGCAAGCTCGCGGCAAGCTTGTCGCGAGCTTGCAGAGATTTTTAGCTATATCTGCAAGCTCGCTTATCGCGAGCTTGCAAAGTTTTCAAGCAATCCGCAAGCTTGCGGCGATCTTATCGCGAGCTTGCAAAGTTTTCTAGCGATCCACAAGCTCGTCGCGAGCTTGCAGAGTTTTCTGTAGCGATCCGCAAGCTTGCGAGTTTTCAAGCGCGAGCTTGCAGAGATTTCTAGCAATCCGCAAGCTCGCTTTTCGCGAGCTTGCAAAGTTTTCAAGCGATCCGCAACGGCCAAATCGCTGAGAACCAGCAAGACCACGAGTCAGAGAGCCGAGATCACGCCGATCTCGACGATGACATAGCCCACGAGCTCCACTGCAACTTCAACGCAGCTGACCATGATACGAGCGACAACGCGCTAGCTATCCACCACGATGATGCGACGACAACGAACGACGCCAGCACTGCACCGAAACGAGAGCCTGAGAAACCGACGACATCAGCGACGTCGGTGACAAACGCGCCTCGATCTGCCATGACGCAGAAGTCTTCACCACCATGTGAGCCACACAGCACAAATGACAAGCGCTATGATGACAACACGCGACCTCACGTTGACGACTTCCGCATTCGCGAAGAGAGAAGGAACGACCACGAACCATGCAGCTTCAAGTTCAACCGAGACAAGCGCGCTTACGATTATGACCCACAGCCACACGAGGATAAGCGCCACGACGAAGACACCACCGCTCGCGAAGACGAACGGCGCCACCACGAACCCAGCTTCGAACGCGACGAGAAACCGACGTCAGGAACGACGAACGCGTCCCGCATGTACGACTATGACTACCACTCGCGTCCACGCGATGCCGAAACCAGCGTTCGCGAGGACCAACGGAGAAAGCGCGTACCTGATCCCGACCGCGGCATCGAAGACATCGACTTCGGAAGACAGTCTCCAGTTCTTCCCGTAGAGCTGACCGCGAACCATCCCCTCCGAGAAGCGCCATCGCCGCCGCAACTCCACGACCCCGGGGGTTGATTTTGATTATTCGACGACGATAACCGAGCAGGACAAACAAATTAGTGAACAATGAACATCCGAACTCTTAAGTTAAAAAGAAAGAAAAGGAGAGGAAGCAAAGGAAATAGACTTGTCAAAGATAGACATTAGTAATTAAAAAGAGAACTTGTCAAAGATAGACATTAGTAGTTAAAATGAATTTACTCAAGATTCATTAGTGAACTGGATAGCATGTACGTTGGACTCAGAACATAGTTGTTTTAATTTTGCTCTAAGATATTCTGAGTTATTCATGCTCAGTTATTGAAATGTTGTTTACATGTTTTGTTCTGTATATTCTTACATACACGACTCGTCTCATGCTGTGTTTTACATGCCTTTTCCCAGTGTTTGTTTTAACAGAGTTTTCGATATATTTGTTTCACTCACTAGATCATTTCGCTATTATCATATTATTGAGGCTTTTTTATTATGCTCGATTTTGTTTAGATATACATTACAGTATGAATCACTGCATATTGCTGAACTGTTATTTTGGTGAACTCATGCAAAGTCAATTTCATTCAGTATTTCGTTTTGTCCTGATATTTTGTATTACAAAATATGTGTGATGTGTTTCATTTATCAATGTAATTCGCAACAAAGTTTGTTCGAAGATTTATTATTGCCCAATGCCCATGTCTTAGATTTATATATTTCACTCTCTCTTTATCTGCCAGTTTGTTACCTCTTGAATGTCTACGAATCGCATGTTTCAGATCTCTTTCTCTTACTCTCTCTATCTATCTCTCTCTGTATTTTGGTTATAATTTTCTCTTTTAACTGAATTTCAATTTAAAAATCTGTTGTTATTTCAATGTGCAATATCGACTGTAAATGTTACCATTGTTGTATATTATGATTGTTTAGTTTTGCTCTCCCGATTCTCCATGCTCTCTCTCTCTCTCTCCCCTCCAGCTATCACTATTTTCTTTTATCAAGAAGGGGAGGGATATTATAGTTTGTAAAGTAAATATAAAGTATATGTTATCAGGTTTGATTCCCACGACCTATTTAAGTTAACCGCATACCGCACATTCGCGCGGTTACCAGGAATTCGTTATATTTATATCCGCCATGTGGCACCATGTATGTTTGTATTCAATAAAGCACAGTTGCAAGTTATGCTCCGAATGAAGTAGTCGTGTTATAATTTCTCTTCTAGTCTCCTGATCAAAATTACACACAAGTACATAAAAGATTATGCAATGTAAAACCCAAAAACATCTCCTCCAATAGTCGTTTTTCGATGCAACGCCTTCAATTTCACAAAATTAAATGCTTTGTTCAACATTTCACTTTCGGCCCTCCCCATATTCAGCTGTACCATACTTAACCTGTTAATAAAATTGTTACGGACATAATTGTCTTGAAAAGATAGACACATGGGCTTTAAAATGATACCAAATTTGATAAGTTTAAATCATTTGAACACGCTATGTATCTTCGATACAACTTGAACATTAAAAAAATGCGACACAAGAGTCAAATTTCCCAATTGAATACTTTCGGCCCATTTTGCGACAATTTGACTTCTGACCGTCCTCCATTCTGAAACGCACTGCGTATTCCCTGATTTGAAATAAATGACAAATAATGTACCATTTTAAAGGGAAATCATCATGCATTACGATGACACTAAAAGAAAAAAAATATCATTTGACAATAAGAGTGATATAATCGATCAAAGTTAAGTTTCCGAACTTTTTTGAGAGGTTTATATCCACCAGATCTAACTATAGTAAACAAATATACCATAAAGCCACCCTACTTAGGGTTAGGGGTAGTTTTGTTTGCAACCATATTTTTGAAAATTTAAGTTAGCAACCAAAAATAATGGCTTGGTACGAACAGTCACGTCACGTTCACGTCACGTCACCTGAAGGATCTGTACCTTTTGTGAAACAGGTCACCCAAATCTACGAAGTGTTGGGTTACGTGACCCAACAGTTTGTAGATATACTATATGCAATTCATGAAAGCTCACGTAAATTGGCGCTTGCGTAAAACAAATTAATGTAAATTGTCGTTGAGAAGAGACTAATTCTCGGTAAATTTAATCGTGAACGAACCCGTCCTACCTATACTGTAAATACCAATTATAGGCGTACACAGGCCTGGGGGCAGGGGGATGGACACCCCCTACCCCCATCCCCACCCCCTTACATAATTCAAGAAATGTCTTGGTCTCGGCCTCGAAATTTGTGACCGGTCCTGGTCTCGTCCTCGGCTGCGGTCATTTTCTACGGACACCCCCTACCCACACTCCCCCCGCTTACTTCAATTTGTCTGACGAAATATCCCCCCCTCTACACCCACCCCTTGAAAAAATCCTGGGTACGCCACTGCCTACAAGTAGCTAGTTCGAATGTCAAATACATTAATTGATTTATTTAATATTGATTGGTTGGTGTGATTGTTTCATTATAATGATTGACTGATTAATTGATTGTTTATTTATAGATTGACTCGATTCAATAACCATAAATAAACACTATTAATCAAATCATTGTTTTATTACTTTTAAACTCATTGATCACTGCAACTCACTCACTCACTCACTCACTCACTCACTCACTTTCACAGGCATGCACATACAACGCCGTTAAGGGCCAGTACGCCCAGACGTCGAGCACGGGAACTTCAGGCGTATGCGAACTGAATTGTCCGCTGCGTGTAGCAATTCAGCTGGAAATCAACATCTCAACATTTGCCAAAATCCACGCACGACACGTCTTTAGAAATACTCCAATAACAAGACAAATAATGCAAGTGGTATGGTTGTACATTACCTAAATGACAGAACTGCATATTATCGTCTCAGATTACTCTGAATTATGCACGTACATATTATAAACATAATGATTGAAAAGATTTGATAAGGGGGTATCGGCATTTTCGTCGACATTTTTAAATCTCTTTGTGCGTGTGTGTCTAGTCTTAGTAACAAGCGTTTGCAATTTAAAAAATCTTGATTAAACGCTCACGTCACGATTTGGTTAACGCGACACTTCGAGTTTTACCGGCATGGAAAACGACAAATTGTTGGGTCACTTTACCCTACACTTCGTAGATTTGGGTGACCTGTTTCACAAAAGGTACAGAACCGTTCACGTGACGTTAACGTGAACGTGACGTGACTGTTCGTACCAAGCCAAAAATAATATATCTGCAAGTCAGACAAAAGCCGCGCGCCGATCTTGTCCGCCCAGTCGCCCAGTCGCCCAATCGTATGACCGGCCCGCGGAAAAAAATAATCGTGATAGCGATTTGCAATTGGCCATAGACGTACTCTGTAGGCTGATTTTGACATTTTATCAGGCAGAGAATTTTTGTAAGTTTAAATACTTTATTCTATTCAATCTTTTGCTTATTCATCACAGCAAATTATGGGTGCATTTTACAATATGTTCGTGTTCGCCCGAGATTTCTGATTTGTTAATAATTACAATTACAATTACAATTAATTATGCGTTTAACTAGATAGACGGCGCTATACAAATGCTGGACAAGTAAGTAAGTAATACTGACTATACTTTCGGGGTATACGACAAATTTGATATTGCCCTCACTAGATCCATACTCTTCGTCGTCGATTCGGGCAATATGGATCTAGTTTAGGCAATTTATGTCGTGTCGCCCTTAACCCTATAAAGCCCAAGCTATTTTGGCGTTCCCAGGCCCAAGGGGGGGGGGGGGGGGAAACTCATACGCACCCCTCTCTAATTTCTTTATTATTCAATCAACCACTTTCATATTTGGCACATGTGTCAAGCAGGTCAAGCTCTACAGATTGCAATCAGAAACATTTTTAGAGGTCACTATATGAGGGCGCTATTTACGATAATATGATTAAAAAAACATGGAAAATGTCAGAAATATAGAAGTTTTGGAGCTGTTTTCGCCAAGTGGACTGTTATCAAGTAGGCAAATTTAACTTTTCAACATAATTATGTAATATTATATATTCTGGAACATAGATCAGGACATTTCTGTGGAGTGATGGGATTTAGAGGCCCATTAGGTCCGCAAAGTCATTGTGAAGGTGATCTTCACACAACTTATCATACACATTACAGTACATGATAATTTACGTATGCAATTTCTTCAATTTTTACCCTATAAACTTAAACCAAATGGATTTTTTTCATAACAAAATGTTTGTTGTCATCATAAAAAAATTGCAGATTTTTATTACAAAAATATCATAAAAATAGATCAAAACTATATATGACTTAATTCTTATTATATTCGTTGTTTTGCGCCATTTTGTCCTTAAAAACAAAGAAAAACAAAAGAAATATCCATGAAATTTTGTTCAGGTCATGACAACCTGTTACTGATCATAAATAAAATAATTCATGTCAATGCCTAGACAGTACAATGAGTTTACAAAACCTATGTACACATATTACACTAATTTTGTGTTATAATGTAATATATAAAATCACTTTCAATATAAGTTTACTAGATACTTTTACTAATTGAAGATGAAAATACCATGTCAATACCTTGGGTTTTGTATGGAAAGGTTGTTCAATTCAAATTTAGAAGAAAAACAAATCGGAAAATTATGAGAAACTTAAGTTCTTTTAGTAATTCTTATTATTTCTATTGTTTTCCGCCATTTTGTTCTTGAAAAACAAAGAAAAAACAAAAACAAACAAGTAACATCTATTTGTTGATATTGTGATTTACTTTTGTACAGTTTATACATTTCAAATAGAAAACACTTGTTTAGTGCAAGGAAAACAAAATAAGACTTTAATTGACAAACATGCCTTTAAGAAAGTGGTTACCATGGCAACGGGAAAAACCTGACACTTCTAAATTTCATACCACAATGTTCCCTATAAAATTTTAGGAAAAGTCACCGAATTTGGTGAAAATTGGATGAAAAATGTGGGCGTGGCAGTACAAAATATGGTAGGGGGGGGGGGGCTCATTCAGCCCCCCCTTAGGCTTGATAGGGTTAAAGGAAAAGGCCAGTAGTGGAAAATAACTTTATTGGTCAAACTAATTGATAAGTATTATTGAAATAACATAAAAAGGAGCGTGTGTGGAAAAATCTGAACCGTACTATCGTCAAATGCAGAAAATCATTTATAAAAGCCGCTGACATTGAGCCTAAATTCACCGTCAGCTTGGCCCGTCTGCGCTGGCCACATTCGTACGCTTCGTTCGAGCGATTTGCTTGGGCGAATTACCATGTGCGCATTTGCCATAGGATTTACACGCATCGCATGTAGCTGTATATCAACCGTCGCGATATCTATCCAGGCCGGATCGATATGATAATTTACCAAATATATCAATTAGTAGGTGGTTTCGAGGCAAAATTTGTATCATCACGTATTAGTCAAAACATATTCTTTCACATGATTGGTAATAAGAGCTTCCATTTAATTTTTTGAGAGGGGGGCGTTTTCAAAACTGGTCTATACTTTTAAGACCAGTTAATATAGTTTTTAACAAATGTATTCTTATTGGTTCAACACTATATCAACGATTTCGTTGAAACAAATGAGACTTGGCATACCAATAATTAGATTATATCTTATAATAACAATACCAATGAATACCTTCGGCCGGTCAGTATCTTCTTCAATCTAGTCCTAGAGTCTTTCTGTTCGAGTATCATCAGCTGATTTCGTTTAGTTGGCCTCTCGCTATTCTTACTAGCATCATTCATGGCGCTGTGTCCCTTTTCTTCGAAAAGAACGTCTAGAGGATCTGTCGGAATAATAAAGACGGAATATACACAGTTAACTTTATCGAATAGTTATTCAGTTTAAGCACACTGTCACACATGACAAAGAAAAAACGAGGTAAAACATGTTAAAGGAAGCAGAAGCAAAACAAGTTACTAGTAGCAGATAAACGAAATATGTAGAAATGTATATTTACCGGGCCCAAGATGAGTAGTAGCCACTTGGCAAAAATTCGCATCTTCAAGCTTCAGCCGAAACTGGGAGCGACTCTCTTCCTTCGAATTGTTTATCCAATCACAAAACAGATCTCGGGTCGCGTCTTCTGAAGTGAACCTCACACCGATCTTCTTCAAATGCTTCTCAAGGTCCGAAGTTGTCAGGCCCAGGTGATGCACAAGGATGGTTTGTTTCTGCCGATCCCCGATACCGCTTGCAAGAGCGTCGATATCATTTTTGGAAACAATCTCTGTTATGGTGGGGAAGGCAGCGCGAGAAATACAAAATTACCAACGGATGGCCACAAAGCTATTTAAATGCGTCATCTTAAAAACATTTATTACTACGAAAGTTACAATTAATTGAGAGAAGAACAAACTAATCATGCTTCATAAAAATGATTTATGACTGTAAGTTTCAAGGATTCAATAAAAAGATATTATGTATCGTGCTATAAATGTTTAGCACATTGATGTTACTAAACTTATCTTGTAAAAAAGGGGCTGCACATGGTCGCAGAAATCATCCACTGAAAAATACAGAAAATGTTGTTTCAGACTGGAAATATATAACTCTCTCCCTCCCTCTCTCTCCCTTGTTTCTAAGGTTAAAGGGATAGTTGAGTTCTGTTAAAAAGAGTAAAGTTTTTGTCAAACTGAATTTTAGTAACCAAAACCTTCACCATTACATTACAAAATAATAGTTATAACTGGAAAGGAATGCAAAATTACAAATGACTTAGTAAAGATCCTGTTATCATTCAAAGAGAGCCGTTTAAACTCAAGAAGGCGCTCTCTAAACACTCATCGGTTTCAACCATTTAAAATAAAGTATTGTGCATGTGATGTTTTCTTGAAATAGTGATTAGATAGAGAGATAATCAACAACTATTTAAAAACCTCTTTTGTAAATTTTTGAAAAGAGGAAGCATTTTTTTAAAAATTTGTTAACGGCTGGTTCAAGCTTATCGAAAAGTGTGGGGCCCCACATTTATTACAAATTGTTATGTTTATGGATATTTCAGCCATTTGTGAACCGATTTTGATCAAATAAAGTTTATTCTGTCATTAAAATTGTATGCTCTTTGGAATTTAACACTCAGTTTTTCATTTTCTAGCAAACAAATTATTTTGTGTAGCGCCCTCTCTACCAAAACTCATCTATCCCTTTAAATGGGTAGTACAGTTTTAGTAAGGCTGAACCAAAACCTGCGCAGTAACATTACAAACTAATGACTCCACCATGCTCGAATACTATACAAAATTACAAACGACTAAGTAAAAAGCCTGTTATGATTCAAAAAGAGCCATTAAAACACAAGAGGGCGCTTTCTAAAAAGCCATTGGTTTCAACCATTTTTCATACAAAATTATGCATGTGATGTTTTGTTGAAATAATGACTAAACAGAAAGATCATTAACAACTATTTAAAAACCCGCTTTTTAAATTTTTTGAAAAAGCATTTTTTAAATTCGTTTTAAAAATCATCGAATAAATCTGGGGCCCAAATGTATTACGATCGGATATTTGTATTGATATTTAAGCCCTATCTGAACCGATTTTGACCAAATAAAGTTTATTCTGCCATTAAAATTACATGTTCTTTCAAATTCGACACTCAGTTTTTCATTACCTCACAAAAGAATTGTGTTGTTCAGCGCCCTCTCTACAAAAACTTAACTACCCCTTTAATCCCTAAACATCTGAAATATTTTGGCAATAAATACCTTTCCCTAGAATCTTCGCACAAGTTTGTTCGTATCCTGCTTCCTCTAGGGCCTGTCGAAGGCTGCTCCGCTGCTTTTGGTGAGACCTTTTCATCCAGTCTTGCAAGACTTCGAGGATCGATTTCTTGTCATTTTCTCCGGCTGTCGTCATTGTGGTAAAGTTGTTTCGGGAGAGGCCAAGATTTGGGTTGATCACCAGCAGTGAACACTGATTGCAGTTTCCAACTGCTTTTGCAATTCTTGAAAACTCGTACTTTTCAATTTTCTCTGCAAAATGAATAAAAAAAAAAAAAGATTTTGTACTTGGCCCTATAACTAATACCTTGCTTAGAAAAACGTTGGTGTGGCAAGATTGGTAAATAAATGGGTACCGGAAAGATGGAACGTAGTTTCTTAGCGTTGTGTGCGCCCACAAGGTTGCCTGTCTGGAATGCTCCCCAGAGAGTGGAAAACGTGCACAGTATGTGCTGGATTGATTGCAGAATGTATCCGATGACCGGGGTAATAATATAATTGTAAAGCGCGTATGGATGATTATCAATCGTGATAGGCGCTATATAAATCGAGAAAATTATTATCACAAATACCACTATTACCAAAATAACTACCCGTACATATTTGCCATTAACATGTATCATAAATCATTCCTTTTAGAAAAAGAGAGCACAATAATATTTAGTCAAATGCATGTGACTTAATCTTTGCACATTTGTTAAGTGTAATATTATAGTCAAACATACCCAAATGTTTCTCGGCAAGATCTCCTAACCCAGATTGTTGAAGAACTTCTTGCAGTTTGGAGCGCTTGTTCCCATCGTGTTCCTTTACCCATTTTTCAAGAAGTGCCTGAGTTGATCTGGTTGATGAAGTCTGTCCAGAATCCGCAGAGGTCTTTCTCAACCCAAGCTCAATGAAAAGTGGAGCCGATCTGCTACCGTCAGCGATTGATTTGGAAACGTATTCCAACTCACTCTTGGAAACGACACCTGCTTTGAACGTGTTAAGGAAGAGAAAACAAAATAGTGACCCTTGTAGTTGTAGTTGTAAAAATAATTTGCGCATGTAACTGAACAAAAAGGAAAAAAGCTAAATTAATAAAGTATCTAAGAATAATTGTAAAACAGTACGCATATATAATATCAATATACGTGATTAAAATAATTATTGAAAACGTCTTATATTTGTATCTTTTGGCAAAACGCTATGATCAATGTACACTGTTGGTCATAATGTTGAAAACATTTTTTTTTTAGATCCAACTTTATTCTTTTTCCTGTTTTTTGCGCCTAATGAATCATTTTAGACTAAAAATAATCATTATATTATGTTTCCAAACTACCAATGTACAATACATGGTAGCATGAATTTGCATTAATTAATTTATTCTTTTGTTTTGAGCTTTGAAAGGTAGGACATTTGATGATTGGCCCCTTTCTTTCTCCAAAGCGTATGTCCAACGAGTCATCGTTATGGGTCATTTCTCAAAGTAGGCCGTGAGATTTTCAACCAAAATTGGCACAGCGGCTCTCGAGGCCATACCCGGTCCAGTGCCATTGGCTACCCGCCGAACGATGCTTGTGCTCCACCAGGAAGGGGTGTCAACAAGCAATGTCCACTATTTCGTTGGACCATCGTAGGTTAAGGTCTGTAAAGTCCTCAGATTTCATCGAGAGAAGGGTCAATTAAAGCCAAGATTATCTCTAGGACGTTTACGATTGACCACCAGGATAGATTATCGCAAATTGCTTAATCTGTGCCGTAGAAACCGGAAATGCCAAAAGGAGAGCCTTCGCCGACTATGAAGAAAACACTATGGAATCAACGCCTTCCGCCAAACTGTACATCAGCAATCCCTCTAACATGGTCACATAGCAAGACAAACTACCAAGTGTCCACCCATTACCATATAACCGAGATTTACCGGACGTCCCTGGACTAGGGAGCCCAGAAGATTTCCGCCTGGACAATAGAGATACGGTATGTCATCTTAATGGGTACGAGCCATACCACTGTTGGGACGTCACAAACTCAAGTCGTTTAGTGAATGCAGACAACTTGGAACTTCTCGCCACGTAATCGGAGAACCATTTGTCTTCCATCTGTTTGGTCAAGGATGTTATGGCTCGTACCCATTAAGATGACATATCTCTAGTGTCCAGGCGGAAATTTTCTGGGCTCCCTAGTCCAGGGACGTCCAGTAAATCTCGGTTACATGGTATTGGGTGGACACTTGGTAGTTTGTCTTGCTATGTGACCATGTTAGAGGGATTGCTGATGTACAGTTTGGCGGAAGTCGTTGATTCCATAGTGTTTTCTTCATAGTCGGCGAAGACTCCTTTTTGGCATTTCCGGTTTCTACGGCACAGGCTATGCAATTTTGCGATAATCTATCCTGGTGGTCAATCGTAGATGTCCTAGAGATAATCTTGGCTTTAATTGACCCTTCTCTCGATGACATCTGAGGACTTAACAGACCTTAACCTGCGATGGTCCAACGAAATAGTGGACATTGCTTGTTGACACCCCTTCCTGCTGGAGCACAAGCATCGTTCGGCGGGTAGCCAATAGCATTGGACCGTGTATGGCCTCGAGAGCCTCTGTGCCAATTTTGGTTGAAAATCTCACTGCCAACTTTGAGAAATGACCCATAACGATGACTCGTTGGACATACGCCTTGGAGGAGGAAAGTGGCCAATCATCAAAGGTCCTGCCTTTCAAAGCTCAAAACAAAAGAATTAATTAATTAATGCAAATTCATGCTACCATGTATTGTACATTGGTAGTTTAGAAACATAATGTAATGATTATTTTTAGTCTAAAATGATTCATTAGGCGCAAAAAACAGGAAAAAGAATAAAGTTGGATCTAAAAAAATATATATATATTCCAACATTATGACCAACAGTGTACATGGATACAAAATTACAGGCCCGTAGTCAGGGGTGCGTTGGATGCGTACACACCCCCCCCCCCCCCCCCTCCCCCAATTCAAAATGGCCCACTTTTTTATCTGCCACCCCCCCCCCCCCCCCTTTAAAATCCTGCCTACGGGTCTGCATTATACAATAATTAGCTTACCATAACCACATTACTAGCGTGGATAAGTAAGCTATATATTTTTTGGTTAATGTGGGCCGCAATATATATTCATTCACAATCCCCTTCCACAGAAAAATTGACAATTATATTACCTTCAGCAAATTTCCTACCTTGTTGAAGGCATGTGTTCGACAAGTGTGAGAGTCCAGTCCTCTCCAGAACATCTAACAGCCGAGTCCTTTCTTTCATTTTTGATTGCCCCACCCATTGCTTTAGAAATCTTTCAATACCATCTGTACGGACGGATTCTCCATCTTTAATACAGTGAGTGTTGATGTCTTTAACACTGAACCCCATTTCGAGAAGCAACAGAGTTGACCTCGTACAATTTCCGATGGCCTTTGACAGCTTCTGGAGATCAGCATCAGGTACACTTTCTGCGGGTTGGATCGAAATGACATGGTTCTTAAAGCGAACATACAGCTTGGTAAATTTTATGTGTTTTTTTTTTTTGTATTGTTCATGTTGTTGTTTTGGTGGAACAACTATAAATAATACCTTTATAAAAAAAGAATAATTACATAAATTAATGGAAAAACATGAATTCCGTCCATCATGTCCATAATCCATATCAATATATCATCGACCTTCGGTACAATATGAAACAATGGCAGGAATATTACCTTAATTTTACAGTTGATTATCTTTAATCAATATTTAGTGTCATTATACAGTTTAATAATGTATGACAAAAAGCATCGATAATGAAATTGCTAAAATATATGTTTGTTAAAGGGATATAGTTGAGTTTAAGTATAGAGGGCGCTACAAAATAAAATATTTTGTGAGATAATGAAAAACTGAGTGTCATATTCGAAAGAACATTTTAATGACGCGATAATCTTTATTTGATCAAAATCAGTTCAGAAATGGCTGAAATATCCACAAACAAAACCAGTTGAAATAATTGTGTAATAATTATTATATAATTTTGAACCAGCCGTTAAAAAGGTTTTTAAAATTCTTTCTCTTTTCAAATTTATAAAAGAAGTGTTTAAATAGTTGTTGATTATTTCTCTATCTTACTACTATTTTAAACAAAACAACACATGCACAGTATTTGATTTAAAATGGTAAAAACCGATGTGTGTTTAGATAGAACCCTCTTGGGTTTTAACGGCTCTTTTTGAATGATAACAGGCTTTTTACCTAGTCATTTGTAATTTGTTTATTCCTTTCGAGCATGGCGGAGAATATAAATGTTAAGTTTGTAATGTAATGATGCAGGTTTTTGTTACTGAAATTCAGTATGACCAAAACTGTACTCTCTTTACCAAAACTCAACAATCCCCACCATTTGCAAGATAGATTCTACTCAGCTCTTGCAGTCCTGCATTTCTTAGTGCTTCACGCAAAGCATGTCGTTGGGATTCATGTGTTTTCTTTGTCCAGTCTTGAAGGAGATCAAGTGTGTTGATCTCGCTTTTTTTCCTTGTCCCTTTCATGCACAGCTGTACGTTGTCCGAAGTAAGACCAAGCTCTTGGATCAGTACCACACAAAGTGGCCAATCTCCTAGTTCCTTCGCCAGCATATCCAGTTCTTCTTCTGAAACTGATTTTAATGCATGACAAAGAAAGAAAATTACTACGTTTAATGGTCATTTCGGTGGCGGAAATGGCGTAACGATGACCAATGGGCGAAAGACATAATTATATTTGGAATATTAAGTGTATCATATTTGTATAAACATTCACCTAATTAGCATCGACTTCACTACTTATCGCTTACCTTTCTCTACCATTATGTGCAGAGCCTCTTGAAGCTGATCTGTTTTTCGTTGGCTTTCGATGTTTTTCTTCCAAGAACTAAAATGCGTTTTAGTTTTCGTCGACATTTGATTCATGCCATCTTCCTTGGCACTTTCTCTGAGCTCATATACGTTTGCACCTCTCAATGTTGGATTCTCCTCGAGAAGTTGCACTAAGTCTTTGCTAGTTTTGATGACATTATTGATGTTGATTTTCTGCTTTTTCTTGCTTGTTGAAGCTCGTTTTGCATCTGTAAGCACAATAAATAAAATTTAAAAAAACGTTTCTAACCGATGTACACAATAGGCCCGTTCACACAGGCTTGAACAGAGAATTTCGACATTATTTTTCTGTTGACCGTTCACTTACGCAGCGCGTGCCAAATAATCACGATGATTTCTGACAAATCGCAAAACTTATCGTGATTTGCACCGCGATCCTCATCACGATTATTTTCAAAATTGTCCACACGGCAACAAATTTCGAAATTTGGATCGCGATGCAAATTTCGAAATTTGCATCGCGATTATTTGCGCCAGTGAGAATGGGCCCAATAGGAACTATTGCACCCTTTAAACAATAATCCAACTAGATGGATCTTCCACTGCGCGCAGTCGAAATAGTGCTTCCGCTATTACGCTATTTTTATATCAAGCCCAAATTAAAGGGGTAGTACAGTTTTGGTAAGGCTGAACTTTAGTAACCAAACCTGGACAGTAACATTATAAACATATAGTTATTACTCCACCATGCTCGAAAGGTATACAAAATTACAAACGACTAAGTAAAAAGCCTGTTATCATTCAAAAAAGAGCCATTAAAACACAAGAGGACGCTTTCTAAAAAGGCATTGGTTTCAACCAATTTTTCATACAAAATAATGCATGTGATGTTATATTGAAATAATGATTAAGTATATAGATCATCAACAACTATTTAAAAAACACTTTAGACAATTTTTTAAAAAGTGTAAGCATTTTCTTTTTTTTCTTTTTTTAAATCAGCTAGTTATTTGGGCCCCAAAAATGTATATAGGTTAAAATATATTTATTGATATTTCAGCCGTTTCTGGACCGATTTTGACCAAATAAAGTTTATTCTGCCATTAAAATTGCATGTTCTCTCAAATTCGACACTCAGTTTTTCATTATCTCACAAAAAAATTGTGTTTTGCAGCGCCCTCTCTACCAAAACTAAACTAACCCTTTAACCTGCACCGAGTTAATTCTGTGAACTCAATTTTGATGGCAATTCATGAACCATATCTTAAGGTATCACAATTACGAGCTATTTTGCATGTATACGTGCCTTCGCAGTTGTTGCGATTGCAAGATCACGTGACAAAATTCTAGTACGGCCGGATTGCAAAACGACGTAGCAGCCGCCGCTTTGTGTATAGTGTCAATGGACTCTTTACTTCCTGGCATGACACCCGAAACTAAATGAAGATATTTATTCAAGAATATTAATTTCATGAAACTTTCAGTGCTAATTATGCAAAGAGAACAACATCTGTCTAACATTTCCAACAAATTCGATAATTTCTGTCACATTGTAATGCAACAAACTGAATTTTAATGAACATATTTCGAAACTCGAATGCCACTTATAATCACACGGCTGGCGGCGCACTGCATTGCATGCAATCAAGCTGCATGCAGTTCAAGCACTGTCTGCATTGTACAGGGGCCGCACCCGGGCCGTGCTATACATAATGTTTTGCTCGGGAAACTGCAACAAACACAGTCTCAAATGAAGGGTAAGAATTGTCTTTGTATGGAAAAGCATTGAAATGTATTTTAGATATTCCATACTAAGGGGAAATCATATCAAGTTTGTCAGAAATGAATACTAAGTAGTTAAATTTGGGTTTGATCGGGCTCTTGATTTCGTTCTGCATGAAATACGAAACACGAAACAACATGTTTGAGTGCAATGTACGGCGCGGCAGGAAGAAAGGTGAGTAATTTTTGTCAATCAAAATCGAGTTGTATCCTTGAATTTTAAACAAACGATCGTATTCCTTGAATTATCTGAAAATGTATATTGTTCTCGATATATGTTTGTCACGTGATCTTGCAATCGCAACAACTGCGAAGGCACGTATTATGAGTCATGTGACCTCCTGATCCCAGAATTGTATTTGGTAAATTGGCTCCCTAAAATACATTAAGGTACCGAGTGTGATTGAAATCTAGCATTCAGTTCTTGAGATTTTGCCATTACAGGCTATTTTAGAAATACACTACTCACACAAAATAAGTACCCCCGTAGCATCTCAAAAAATGTTTTACCGATTTTAATCATTCAAACGGTAATGGAAATGGAATTTTCTTACGCAAAAAATGAAAATCTTGCACTTTTGTAATTTGTTTCAGCTTCTACACAAATAACAAGAGAATCACGCATGTTTCTAAACTTTCAAGCACCATTTATTGCATGTCACTCTAAGTTTTATTTTTAAAAGGCATCACAATTAAAACAGGACATGACTTCGGCCACTCTAATCCCCAAACATTTCATAATGAAAGGCCTATGGTTCAGAAAAATGCATGCTTTTGGAAAATGGTTCCACTAACAATGCAGTAGTAGTACTGATTTACATAAAAGTTTTGTGAATTAGGCCAATATGGTTGCAATAGAATTGCGTTTTCATCATCAAAATATGTTTCTGATACAAAGTGCAAAAGAAAAGTTGCACGTTAAGTTTTATATAGCATATTGGGTACATTTTGTATACGAGTAAGCATCTTCATTGAAGATGACCCGACACACAAATCTGTAATGTAATTCAGTACTACTGCTGCATTGTTCTTAATGGAACAATTTTTTCAAAAGCATACATTTTTCTGAAAAAATAGGCCTTTCAATATGAAATTTTTGGGGATTAGAGTGGCCGAAGTCATGTCCTGTTCTAATTGTGATGCTTATTAAAAGTAAAACATAGAGTGACATGCAATAAATGGTGCATTCAAATTCAGAAACATGCGTGATTTTCTTGTTATTTTTTGTCACACCTTTTGTCATAACATGCATGATTTCACACCAACAATGCCATCAATTGGCAGACACATACCATTCATTTTTTGAGTAAGAAAATCCATATCCATTACCGTTTGAATGATCAAAATCAGTAAAATTCTTGTTGAGATATATGAAAAAATGCTAGGGGGGTAGGCTACTTACTTTTTGAGAGTAGTGCATATTCGCCCTGTGCCCTTGACCTTTTACCTCATGACCCTCAAAATCTAATCAGATCATTGCCACCCCAATATGTAAACTCATACTAAGTTTGAAATTGATCTGGCAACCGGTTCTTGAGATATCGCGAGAATGAAAACGGGACGGACTGACGTACGGACGGACGGACAACCCCAAAACATAATACCGCGGGCCACTTCGTTGGCGGAAGCATAAACACTTTTCCTCTTATCCCTCAGTTGTTTTTGTATTCACTTGACCCGCCATAGCAAAACCGTGCACTTGTCGGTAATTCATGTTTTGAAGAAATTGGCATTTTTAGTTTACATAATGTGTGTAAGATACTTATGATTGTAAAATTCAATCACTCATATTTTCGCCAATTATTGACCAATTTGTTAGAACACAGCATCAAAAGAAATCTTGTGATGATGCCTTTCTAATGGTATTTTGAAAATGAAGATGCACGAAATTAAGAAATAGGGAAGGAAGAAAGAAAAGAAGAAGAAGAAGAAGAAGAAGAAGAAGAAGAAGAAGAAGAAGAAGAAGAAGAAGAAGAAGACAAAGAAGAAGAAGAAAAGAAGAAGAAGAAGAAGAAGAAGAAGAAGAAGAAGAAGAAGAAGAAGAGGAAGAGGAAGAAGAAGAAGAAGAAGAAGAAGAAGAAGAAGAAGAAGAAGAAGAAGAAGAAGAAGAAGAAGAAGAAGAAGAAGAAGAAGAAGAAGAAGAAGAAGAAGAAGAAAAAAAGAAAAAGAAAAAGAAAAAGAAAAAGAAAAAGAAAAAGAAAAAGAAGAAGAAGAAGGAGAAGAAGAAGAAAGAAGAGGAGGAGGAGCCCCGAAAAATAAGGATAAGGTCATTTAACCGAAGGAGATCGAGCTAGCTGGCATGGTGGGAGGAGAAGATATACACTAACAGAAAAAACAAATGGTGTTGTTACTAATGTATCTATTAAGACAGTTACCATCCTGCGAGAGAATTCGTTGCAGTTCGGGAAGTTTTGTTTTTTCAAGGGCGTCTTGCAGGTTTGATCGCTGATTTCCTGGATTTTTCTTGGCCCATGTTGCAAGGAGATCCCGACTTCCGATGACTTCTTCATCCCCGCTCTCTGAACTCTGAATGCATTGCTTTACCTCACTTGGAGTCAGGCCAAGCTCAAGCAGTAGCGGCGCTGTCAGTGGACAGTTCCCAATGGCTTCGGCTAATCTGCTGATATCGGTCCAAGAAACGGCATCTGATGCACGTTATGGAAGATAAAAGTAACTTAGGAAGTATTCGTAATGACTGACACTCATTTCAGAGAAGGGTATGTTGTGTTTAGTTTACGTATGTATGTACACGTGCACTGGGGTACCCAGGATTTTTTCGAGGGGGGGGGGGGGGGGGGGGGTAAACAAAATAATGATCAAGGGGGGGGGGGGGGGCTGTCTGTGAAGATATTTTGAGGGAGGAGGTGACCGTCAAGTGTTTTAGAAGAGGGTGGGATGTCGGTCAAAAATTGTCAAGGGGGGTGTCTGTCAAGAATGTTTGAAGCCGAGTACGAGATCCTTCAAAAATGTTCGATGCCGAGACCAAGATCCGTCAAAACTGTTCGGAGGTCAAGACCGAGGCCACTTGTTAAGTTGCGGCCGAGACCATTGGTTATAATGGTCGAGACCGCTAATGAGTGGTCATCAAAAGGGGGAGGTTTGAACCCTCGAACTCACCCCCCCCCCCCCCTCCCCGGGTACACCTGCTGCCGTCCCAAGGAAAAAGGCAGTAAAAATACACGATTCAGCGTTTTCTAGAAACTGAGATATTGACCCTTTTGTGTTTTTGCCACAACCGCTCGGAAATAATAAACTTGTGAAGATATCTTAAGTGTGTGATTAAAGGCTATATAGGTGTCTATTTTTCTTCATACATGAACAATTGAATTTTCCGTTTAATTTTGAGATTTTCATGAAAATGTAGATACTTTGGGGAAATCCATGGTTCGTGACCGATTTCCCCAAGGAAAAAAGCAGTATCTACATAGAAATTCGGAGGGTGTTAAATTATGCCTTACGTTATGGATAAAACAATCGAAAATGTTTCGGATATATTCTGTATGTACTATTAACATACTTTAAAGGGAAAAAAGTTTGATTAATTAAAAAGCGCCCTCTCTAGGCGAGTCACACTTTTCTTTAAAAAGGGACTTATTGGCCCATATTTCCGCAATGAAAGAAAATACGAAGCATGAATTGTATTCATTAACCACGCAAAAATGATTGTTTATACATTTGTTATAAAAGTGTATAAGTTAGAGTTAAAACAAAACTTTGAAATGATGAAGAGCGCTCTCTCTTATCAAGTCTTAAGTTACTTTAAATATGGAATAATGCATGTTACATGCTCCCAACACGGTGCGTGATCGATTTCCCCAAGGAAAAACGCAGTATCATCTACATAGAAATTTGGAGGGTGATGAATTATGCCTTATGTTATGGATAAAACAATTCTTACTAATCCATGCTGGCACTGAAGAGCTTAATTTAGTAGAAGATTAGGACTGCATTACTGTACATACATGACTCAATTGCATGTATGTATGCGTTAAAATCACATGCCATTAACACACTGCACAGCATCACATGCCGTGCGCAGTCAGTCTGTGCATTGTGTGAATGTGGCAGAGGTACACGCACTTTCATGCATACTTGAATAGCCTTTGTCACAAACTCTGTGCTTTATAGAAGAATGTTGGTCGTATTGCAAAATGCACTTATATGTTAAATTTGCTTCAATATTTTGTGCTTCGCAATTCATATAAGTAGTGAAATTTGTTCATACAAGATATAATTATTATAATGCGCATTATTCATATTGTCTGCTTATAAATAATTGGTTTGTCTTGGCGAGACTAGCTGTGTAGATACTGCTTTTTTCCTTGGGGGAAAGTGGAGGTTGACTGTAGATACTGCGTTTGAGGGTTGGGAAAAAATGGTGTTCCCAAATTTTGTTCAGAAAACTGAATGTATCACATGAAAGAGCATTGTTTATTGAGTATTTTTCTGCAAAAAAGTGAAAATCAACAAAAATGTCAGATACTGCTTTTTTCCTTGGGAGGGCAGTAGCATACGTGTCATATAACTCATAATCGACCTATTTCAATCAATATTGATGGACTCTATACATAACTATGTATGCCCTTTCTTTATAATATTATACTGCCTTATCAAGATTCCGCCATACGCACGAACAGTGTTGCACACCTGTATGCATACAGACTAATTATTAAAGTACATACATTTCAATTATGGTTTAATCACCTACGATACACATCATTTACTATAACTTCTATATATGTTACATTTTAAATAAATCATTAATTTGCTAGAAGTCTAACCCCTAATATACTTAAAAGTATAGTTAAATCCCGGCTTTGATTCAGGGTTTATAGCTTGAATATGTGCCTATATTGATATACCAACACTCTTTTGTTTAAAGAAATCCTTAAGTTATGGCAAAAAAGGTAAATTTCATGCAACTTTTTGCATCGGCGTTCCATACTCCTAAACAAGTTATTTATAGCTGAGCGCGCGTGTGTGTGTACGTGCTCAGCGGTTCATGACGTCACATGGGGACCACGACACGGAGTACTAAGTACGAATGTGCATTGTTTACATGCAGAGCATTTGACTTGCTAGTAAAACAAACTCGTATTTGCTTTGGAAATTGAGACTTAACTGAAAATGCCTAAGAAATGCGTTGTAGCAGGATGCAGCAACCCCGGGGGGGGTACTCAGATTATAGTAGGACGGGGGTGTGCGGCTGAGACCTCCAAACCCATACCCACATCTAAGGGTCCTTTTGCGAAAAGGGGACCCATGTCTAAGGATTTTTTTTCGCCTGCGGCGCATGTTTTGGTCGTATTTCCTGCTGCGGGGCATGTGTTTTGGCGTATTTCCCGCAAATTCTATGGACCTTTCTTGAAAAAGTCACCCTTCCGAGCGGCACATCCCCGTATACCCAATATACGTGAGTACCCCACCCCCCCCCCCACCCCCCCCCCCCCCCCGGGGCAGCAACACATCTGAGTGTGGATACTCCATGATATAAACTTAAACAAATGTTTGCATATATTGAACAAAAATCGAAATAATATCTCTCTGTCAACGTGAGTAGATGCACACAGCGTGTACGTCTATGACAATAGAGTACCAAGCTATACGGCGATTGTCCCCATGTGACGACACAAAGATGACGTCATTTTCTCCGCCCGGACTCAATTTTTTTAAGGGTGTTCCTAAAATGAATTTACAAGTAGATTTTTTATTTTACCGGGTTTTCCCACGAGGAAAATATGTTTTTATAAGTAATCTTCATGAACATCTACCTTAGATACAGTCAAACACAATTTTGAGGTAGTTTTCTTGTCTGTATAGAGTTTTAATAGTTAATAATATGTATAATACCGTCTCCTAGATGTGAATTCGCCAGTTCCTGTAGACCTGCTCTGGCAAGAGTTTTCCTCATTACTGATCGATGAGTTGCTGTCTTCTTATCCTCCAAGCCACGAAGCAATTCAATTGTTGGTTGACTTTGACACTACCATCAGATTGCCTTACTTTCTCTCCGATTTGTTGACGTAGGTCTGCGCTGGTCAGACCAATCGCTTGAACCAGCAATGCGGACCGGGAACAGTCTCCGATGGCATCTGCAAGCCTACGCAGTTCAGTGTCGGAAACCCTTTCTGTACCAGATCAAAATGGAGAATATCAATTATAGATCGATGAACGAAAATGTACTCAATGAAATCAATGTATTCATAACTAATACCGGTATAATCTATTTGAACATCGGGATACCTAGGTTCTGATTGCCAGATATGAACACCTGTTATTCGATGTTCATAGATATTTTCTGTACCAAAACAAATATCATGATTATGGAGAATAATAGTTTAATCGGTGCATTAAAAATGTGTTAAGTTTTTTTTTCCTCTCCCGGATGCATCATAACTGTCAAAAAATGCAATAATTCATCAGTTTTTTATGTATTTCAATTTCTACTCAAGAACAATGCCAAAGTTACCAAGGTAATCGTCTGCCAGATCTGTACGCGCCGCATTCCTGAGGGCTGTTTGGAGAGTAGCGCGCTGTTCCTGCCTTTGATTTCTCGCCCAGTCGTCGAGCAACCCTTGTGTTTTTATTACACCGCCTTTGGTAACACGAGATCTTAGATCAGCACTGGAGAAACCGAGCTCGATCGCCAGCAGTGTCGCATCTGTGCAGTACCCGATGTCTTTGACAAGTTTTGTCAACTCATCTTTCGATATTTCTATACATGACAAGATAAACTACTTCAAATACAGGATATTCAAATAAGAATTAAAAACATGTTGTATAGGGAATTAAAAGAACTAAAGAATACAACGTACTTTGGCACCTATTCCATAGTTGACTTGTAAAATAGGTCTGCCGAAAAAAAAACTCCATGAAAATAAACATAGTAGTGATTTTAGACTAATTTTCTGATGCAAAATCTCACTTAGCAGCCAGTTTACGCCCCACCCACATTTTAGGGTCTAGAATCGACAGCGTGATTGATAATTCATTGGCTTACTTCATCTACAGATTTTAGTTCATTAGTGCGTTCTTTAGATGACGTCACATTTTGGAGATTTAAAAGGGGCTTTCCCAAGACAATTAGAAATTTACTAATTACCCCAAAAATGATTGATTTCATGGGAAATGACTGCAAAGTTCTTTTTCTTGAGGATAAATTACGTATAGAGAGCCTAATTATGAAAATTAGGCCATCTAGACGCTGTAGTTCCTTTAAACAAAAAAAGGGAAGAGGTAGAGAGTGTGTCTAAAAAACAAAAATAGAAGTGACCCAATATAAAACATACATTACATCTGTATCTTCTCGTTGATGTTAAATCAATATTGTGTTATCGAGTAAACAAGATTATTGCAATAGTCTATTCTATGGATTACCAAACTCACAGATAGTAAAGTTTAAAGCGGGTTCAAAATACCTGTGCAAGAGTGATTTGTAATCTTTCTAAATTTGATCATGTTACACCACTGTTAAAATAATGACATTGGTTACTCATTCGTCATAGAATTGAATTTAAGATGTTGATGATAGTTTATAAAACGCTAAATGGCCAAGCTTCTAGTTACATTATTGAATTATTGAATTTTAAATTTCAAACCCATAGTCATAATCCTCGTAGTACACAACACACACTAGCTGGCAATGCAGATTCCCCATATAAGAACAAAAGTAACCTTAGGTGATCGATCATTTCTTTGTGCAACTCCTAGATTATGGAATAAGTTACCTGTGGATATAATCACATCTCAAACATTAGAAAGCTTTAAAATAAAAGTAAAAACCATTTTGTTTGAAACATAGATTACATTTTTGTTTATTGTATGCTTTACATTATATAGCATTGTGTAGTGGAATAGCATTTATGAGCTCTTGAAGCGCAGTAGAATATATACACAAAGTTTCTGCGCTCTATATATGATTTATTATTATTATTATTATCACTACTTGATATCATTCTCGGGACTTTTTGCAGTAAGAACAGATCGACAAAATCATGTCATTGTCATTTCATCATTGACAGGCATCTAAAAGCCAAAGATTGTCTTCAGGAGTTGTGCCCTGATGCCCCCATGCAAGACAGAAACCTAGCTTATAGCCACTGACTCTGTACTCACCATCTGGAAGAAGCTTCTCTGCAAGTGATCTGAACCCGACATGATAAAGTATGTCACGAAGAGTAGACCGGCAGCTTTTCTTTGTATCCCCTTGCCAGTCCTCTAGTATTTCCTTTGTTTCTTTAATTCCCTGTTTCCAAACTTTCACCTTCGAATTCTTTATGTCGGAAGGGTTTGTTACACCAAGTGCCAAGACCAGTAAAGTTGCATCGGGAAAGTCGCCAACTGCGTCAGCTATTTTTTCAAGATCACGCTGACAAATGCTTTCTGTATAACGAACATTGATAAAGGCATACACAAAAGTACACAGATTCATACATGTTACAATAAGCCATGAAGGTCACTATATTGCATGCGTTGTTGGACTTTACAATGGCATTCATTTCATTCAGTTTTGAGGGGAAAGTTGGCATATACATCGATGGTGATGATAAATTAAAAGTGTATAAACTATATCACAATATGAATCATTATGATTATCATATTACATAGATCAAAACATTTAAGTCTAACTAAACATTTAATTCTAAAAAGTCCAAGCTATTTGAAATCTTGTTAAAGTCTTATTATTTTGATGTTCTACTTATTTATGTGTTTTTCAAAAGTATATGTATAACATTGCTTCATCGTATTATTTAATTTCTAAGTATTATTCAACCATAATGTTGAGTCCCAAAACAAACATCTGGAATGGGAACGACATTAATAATCAATGATTTATTCTTATTCAAAAATTAAATTTTGGACAATGTCATAACGAACATGCAAAGACAAAAGTCACGTGCTTCGAATGTGGTAGGTCCGATTTTCCCAAAGTCGGTGTTAAAAGATGCGCATGACTTGAAAGGAACGAACCATGAAGCGGCGGTGTGAGACCTCCACGCTTTGCCGAGCAGTCGGGAAAATCGCGGAGGGATTTAATTACAGTATATGCCTCCTGACACTTTTAGGATTTATTACAGTATTCTAAATTTCAATAATGTGAACAAAGTTACGTACCTTCTCCGATAGACCGAGCGAGCTTGTCGTATTTCGCTTTCCGTAAAACATTCCGTAAGTCTGTTCGCCTGTCCTCCCATGCCGAAAGACATGTCCGAGTATCATCCGAGGAAACCTTTCTCCGCGCTCCGGAACGAAGCTCATGAAGCAGGTATGGGGCCTGTACGCAATCCCCGATGTCGGCTACAATTCTCCTCAACTCCCTATCCGACACTGTCTCTGAATGTTTGTAAACATTCAAAATTAATTACGAATAATTGTTAATATACGCTAATTATATGGAACATACTGAATCGACTGGTTATGGACAGACGTTACCAAGAAAAAATAACATGAAAATAATAATGACATAGCATTATATCCACGAATAAGCCTTCGACGTACAGTTGCATTTATAACATAAAATTTTCTGTAAATTTGTAATCACTTTAAATTATGCTGTCATGGTATGTTGCATTTAAATATCAAAGTGTTTTATTGTGTATATATACCGACACATACATTTTATATTTGTTATATCATGACAAGGAGCATATAGAGTGGTAAAACGAATGTTACACGAGGCAGAATTCCTCGATCCCCTAGCTGTTCCAACAAAACCTGCAATTTTACAAATTATGAAGGACATTTAGCCACGTACCTGAAAGTTCATCGCGTGACATATGAGGCACTTTATCATCGATACCTGTCAGGAATGAAAAAAAACATACTTAGCGTAGATATTCTAAAAATATGGATCATAATTATATTGATTATATAAAACAAGTTATGTGCTTGTCCGAAACTACTCGGATAAAGAGAAGCAAAGCAATACATCTACGTCAACAAAAATTTTTAAAGGAATGTATATTGTTAACCATAAGAAATACATACTTAAGGATCATTCATATTACTGTAATTACTGTAATTACTGTAACGTGCTAATTACATGTCAAGTACCAGTATGCCCCATATGGCACCTGTGTGGGGATCGGAGCAATATTGTGGATAGAGACGTGCCTTGCTGAAGAACACTAGTTAGTGATGTGTTTGCGGCATCGATCTGGGTAATTCAAGAACTTTTAAGAACACGGTAACGTTGCAAAATCATTGTTTTTAAAAGCTCATTTGCTCCCGTTCGTCACAGTAGAGACTTTAATCATAAGACAATCAAGACGTTAACACCATGGTTAATGGCGAGTAAAAAGTGTGTGCGCATATCAAATGGCTGAGGTAATAATTTCCCCGTAAAGCATTTTGCCGGGTTGATCAATTGGTTTATTATTGGTAATATTCTAATCATCATTATCAATACTATTGTATTGATTTTTATTATAAGTAGTACCATCATTATCATTGTAATTATTTTCATTATTACATTATAATCATCATCATAATTTGTATTTCCATGTAACTGTCTTTCAACAGGACCGGGACCTTACCTCGAGTTCGGGTGCTCGCCATGTTTCCTGAAGATATTGCTGCCAGAAAATACAGTTTTGATAAGAAAAATTATTGGATCTTCACGCAAGGAAGACGGGAAATGTTGGGAAAATGTGTCATTAGTATCATCAATATATAGGCGTATAATATCATGAATATGTAACCAAAATACACGAAGTGAGTATCAAAATATGTATCATTTTACTATGTTGTGCCATGCGTAATTGAACCTCATGTTGTTTAACACTATCATATATTATATTCCCCATACTAAGAATCTTGCTCTACGATAGAGTCAAAAGTTAATCACGTGATGAAACATAGTTTCGCCCATCATTGATGGGAGAAGAAAAGTTCGTTACACTGTGTACTATCCTGGGTGCACTGTGTACTATCTTCGGTGAAAGTGCGTTGCACTGTGTACTATCTTCAACGCAGCTGCGTATACGTACAATACGTACGTAAGTACTGCATGCACTGTATGTATTGTACACCGTTTGCTCTATAAAATGGCGGAAGCAGTTATATTGTCTTTCTCGTAGACCCTATCAGTGAAATGTTTCCGATGTGGAATATAAAGCAAATAATCACCGTTTGGTTTCAGGCGATGGCAAAATATTACCTTCACCAACGGTACTTATTTGCTTACTATTCAAATGATACGTAAATATTAATTTCATGTAGATTATTACTCCAACAATAATTATAGCTAAACCGATACCTAAAACAATTGTGGTAGCACATGAAAAGTTGTAAGAACCTATTTCAATACGCAATGCATACTGAACAATTACGAGTATACAGATCTAAATGTAGTTATTCAAGTGAATGGTTTAACTAAACTTTAAATTCATATGCTCCTATATATATATCAGTGAGTGGCTTCTAGATCTAAGCAGTATTGCGGCATACGTACTTTTAGTTTCAGTTTATTTTGTTCATTTCCGATGGTTGAATTTCAAGAAAATAATATTCTAAAATGACTAATATCATTTACATTAAATTGTAAACCGGGAAGTTATAATTATAGGAAATACAAACGATTTAGAAATAGAAAGTAATATACAAGTATACAAAATTATGATATACTTACAGTTACTTACCGTATAGCCTATAGGCAACACTCTCAGAATAGGGCGAGACTAGAACATTGCTTCATAATTCATATCAGTAGCGAGTGTGTTACGTCGATGTGTTGTTCACTGTGTATAATTGTTAAAGGAAAAGCGAGAATAAGATTAATTACATAAGTGGTTGTTCCTTTACAAGACCTGTCATCACCCTAGCACTCTCCATACCATAAACATACCGAATATTCAAATGCAGTAGTAAACAGGAACTACGTCGGATCAACGGATCAACAGATCAAGGGGTCAAAGTCTAGAGTCGGTATAAGTCGAAGTTCATGCAGTCGATGATTTTGCGCCAAGTGTAAAAAGAAAAAGACACTCGTGTTCAAATAAGCGAACAATTCTGAATAGTGAATATTGTCTGCGACGAATATTATATTCAACACGAATGGGTGCAAACTTCACAACGGTTGTGTCAATATGGCGCGAATATTTCAGGCATAGAGTTTGTGTTTATTCCAGTGCAGATGCCCAAGCGCACGTACTTGTAATTTAATTAAACTCGGACAAATCATATTTATAATCATCAGCTTGAATATAATTATGTCTTCATGCATTGTGATATGCATAGGGTTTATCTGATAAACACAAAATCATTCTCGAAGTGATGAGTATAGGCACTAAAATGTCTTATCCAACTCATCATGGTATATCCCAGAGTGCTATAATCTATGAGATTCAAGTACGAGTATGGCTGTGTGACCTACATGTACACATCGTCGACACATCACAATACAATGTGCGTGCGTATTGTGTTTATAAAATTATAAACTGCAGTTTATCGTCGATCGTCGATTGTGGAAATAAACAAAACGAAATTAAATTAAATGAAATACCACTGCACTGATATATATTATGGCGGGCCCGTGTACGTATGGGGATTCCCCGCTTTCATAGCCGTTAGTCAAGGCTCTATGTATGTGGTTGTTGTATGTACAATGGACATTCGATATACAAGCTGACAGCTTGACTGCATATGCAGTATGACCTCAACTTCGGGCAGTTCGCTTCACTCATGACGCGGGGCACGCCTTGACAAAAGGCTAGTACAGGGTCATACAGTATAAATTGGTTTTCCCCATTATACAGGCGGCTCTGCTTTTTCCAAATTATAACGACTTAGTATAGTTCAAGCACATAATACTAGCGATGGATTGTAATCGATATTTAACATTCCATTCCATTCACGTGTAAATTAATTCATTATTTATTAGGGAAATTAATAATAATCCAGATAATGAAATGAGACTCGAAATAAAGCCAATATTTGTTTCTAATTGTCTGTCCACTTGCTCATGGAATTGCCCGAATAACATGTTCGATATCATACATGACGATGACTAGCTGACTGTTGAACATTTTCAAGGAAGAACCCGTACGTTAAAAAAACATGACACAGTGAGATCATGACTTTAGTTTGATACGGTATAAGTGACGTTTACATTATACAAAATGTATGCAAACTATAGGTAAACTAATATATCGTTTGCCTGAAGATGTCAGTATCTTCATTCATATATCATTGTATGCACCGTGTTCAATACATGAAAGTTTAACGTACATTTAATCTATAATTATAGAGAAACTGCATGCCATTGGGGAAGCCATAAATTATCATGCCATGCATATGTATAAATTGTCCAATAATGAACTTCCTGAAAGTTTTATGACGATATTTAAAAAAGAATCATTATTTTCATACTTACCCCACTCGGCAGAGTGGTTTCTTTCATTTACCACGAACGCGTACACTATTTGCCCAAAAAACAATTTTATTTTCTGGTCCAAAATTTTGTAATGATCTTCCAACAGAAATTACTACAAGCCCCTCTCTCTTTGTATTTAAACGTAAATTAAAATTATTATTATTGATCAAGAACTATATATAAGTATTGTTTAGTGTTTTTTTTATTAATTTACATTATATACATATAATGTATGTATATGTCATATTAACTACAGTTTATTTTGAAACATTTATACAAAATATAATAGTATCTCCGATTAGACCAACCGAAATAACACTTTTAAAAAGTCTGTAACATTTAGACTAGAGGCATGCTCTGATTTAATAAAATCATTAGAAAAGGTCATATATGTACTATTTAGAATATCCCACATGAGGTGGTTGTTATTGACTAGTTACTAGTCTCCCATTATATTATTCACATTATAATCACTTACCTATGTATTTCTGTCAACTTCAGTACTAGGATCAATCAGTTCTGTTTATGGCGAATATTCTGTATAGCACAATATTTAGTGTCCCTGCTCTTATATGCAGTGCATATTGTGACATACACGCGATAATTATAATTGTGATGTTCCCCAATAGGAGACAAATAATACAGCATAGTCCTACATATAATATACAACTCTTCGTGTGGTAGCGTGCACGGGATCGAAGTCAACCAGTTACAATGATTGTATTCATAACCATATCGCACTTATCATTTCCGCAAATAGAACAGTTATGTCAGCACAATGTACTCATCGCATTTTCAGACTAAAATTATGTTAACGGCTGTCCTGTTCTCATCTGATGTACGAATATTTTCAGTCCAAGGAGCAGATCAACGTGAATCATTGCATACGTCGATATGAAATTATAATTTCATTCGTCAGAATTGAAATGCGAGGCCACTTGTGAGACACGGTGATCAAGGTCAATGTTTAGGACCCATCCACTTATTCCTAGTTTCGTTATATTGATCAACATTTAGGCAAACAATCATTCGAACAAACTATTCTTTAATAATAGAGTTGCCTTTTCTGACATGACTTGTACTCGTGCATGTGTACGATTGTACACGCATGCATGCGCGCATGGGTACGTGTGTGCAAAAGCGCTAATAATGAGTGTACCGCCTGATCAGCGCGATCTGGGGATTCCCCAACGCATTACTGGTTTTTCCAAATAAATATTCTTAGTTCAAGCATAGGCCTACTGTACACATTTCGCTTTCACTTTTCGCCTTACTTAAATAATTAATTTATAATGATGGTAATTTTCAATTTGCATTTGGTTTGTGCATTTTTTGCATATACTAGAAAGCACAACAAAATGTACGGTATAGGTCTATGGTGTTATCTCTCTATAGGCCCTATATATATATATCCATTTTCCGTAGCACAGACTGTCTCACTCATGGGATTCATTGCACCCTCTTAGCCTCCCCTCCCCCCCCCCCCCCCCCCCACACACACAAACACACACACATATCCCCACACCATTGAGAGTACACTATAGCTGCAAGACTACTACATGTCTCGTACAATGATTTGTAATTGTTGCAATTTTATTTTAAAATAAAAGGCGGCGTGAAAGCTATAGGTTAAAATGTTTGGGCCTAAGCTATAATTATGCCGTGACGTATTCATAATAAACCACTCGATTGCACTCGACTTTATAACCGTCATCACGTTAAGGTGCGCGATCATATTTTCTATTATTATGAGTTTTGTGATTCTTATGAATGACCGAAAACATGGCGGCGTAATATTAAAACAGAAATCCGAGCAGTAGTGGGTGTTCAATTAACGGAACCCACTGCACCGGTTAATTTGAGCTATCCGGTGATGATGTGACTGTACTCTTACATTGCGCTGCACCCAGATAACGCGTGACTTGAATAAAAGACGTTTATGAGAGAACCAAGATTGATTTCATTTGATTGCAATTTATTCCGTAATTCTTAATTAAAGATTAGTTTTACAATTGCTAGATAGAAATGTAATACAAAATACAAAAAGCATAAACTACAACTAAACTTGAATACAATCATTCAACGAATGGTTTGAAACATGAAACATTACACGGGAACCAACAAGAAGCATTAACATTTATAAAATATCTGGTTTCTAAAGGCAATGTCGTTAACAAATGATCAAAATTTTAAAATTAACATTTTATCACTCATAATTTAAAAAAAGAGAGAAAGTTGAGATGGTGTCATGCCAAATTTCAATAATGTATAAACTTATATTTTGATTTAAATGTAACGACAATTGATATTTCTATTTCTGCGAAAAAATAACTTGTAAACAAAACCTGGTTAAATACAACTATATCATATACTGTAATATTATATGGCGTACTGAAATAATAGTCACTAATTGGCTAAACACGTTAACTTGATTTCAATGTAATTCAGTAAATTCCACGGAAGAGTGGAATGTCTCACCCCTCAGAGTCGCAAAATATCGATACAGGAGGATTTTCCAACTTCCAAATATTGTGTTGGTATGAGATTAAAAAATCATGAGACAGATTCGATCATACATGCATGTGATAATTAATATCATTTATAAACATATCTATGGAAACATATTAAATGAAAGCGATAATCAATACTTTTGTTGAAAACCCACTTGTAAACATAAAATATTAAGCTGATGAATACTATACTGCATTGCAATATTACTATTACATGTATGATGTGATATGACATTGTGTAATACAAAACAACTTCCCAATATTGTGATGTTGCGAGCTACAAAACCATAAGACATGTTTCTATCACGCATGCATGTCATAATTACAATCACTTATAATCTGAACTGATATAAAATGGAAACGATGCTCCATATTACTGGTGAAATGATAGCGTTCATGATAGAATACTTGATTATACATATATGTGCTATATTGTACTCCGACATGTATGATACAATATGATATAATCAAACAGAAAGTGTTTACAACATAATTATTCAAAACCAACGGATAACTACTGTGATGCAATGGGCTAAGAGTCATAAGACAAATAAAATCCCCACACATTTCATAATCATAACTAGTGCTCAGTTATTACGTTTATTTTACTTAATGTTTAATAAATGTTGTCTCTAAAGTTGTTAACCCTATTGTAATGGACCGAAACGGCAACAAATATTAATTTGGAGCCCTGCTTTACTACATGTATTACTAAATATATTCCAATATCTACAAACAAATGTTTTTAAACGAACTCGAAAAACATCTCCAATCTGCTAATTAAATTCAGTCACATCTTAATTATAACAAACCATAACTGTAGGGTGCATACTTTACTTTTAAAAACAACGTGTACACATATAATGTAAAATTGGTGATAAAATACAATGACATACATGATAATATTCTATACTATAATGACATATTGATATAATGTAGTATACAAGTATTTCAAACCAACTTCGAAATAGTATATCACACATGCATGTTATAATTGCAATCAGTTATCACTTACATTTGGACTCATATCCAATGGAAACGATGACCAATACAACTTGAATACTTAGAATATCAAGCTGGTGATAGAATACTATATAATATAATTATGCTATACTATAATGTATGGAATAATAATATGGTAGTTTATTCTAATGCTTCAACAAAAGATCTTGAGACAGATTTCTATCACAGCGTATGTATGTATGCAATAATTACAATCATTTATACTAAACTTACATTTGGACTCAGAAAATGGGAGCAATGGCCAATACTTCCGGTGAAAAAAAGCACTATATAGAATATCAAGCTGGTGATAGAATACTATTTATGATTATTTACTATGACATTAAAGATATACTACGATATACCAAAACCAGCTTTCAAATATTGCGTTCTTTTATGAACTATAAATTAAGAAGGTAGTCTTCTACCACCCATGCATGTACTAATTACAATAATTAATAAATTAACATTATTAACAGGACTCCGATCACATAGAAACAACGATCAATTAATTGCGGTAATAAAAATTGTGAACATACATCGTCAAGTTGGTGTTATAATACATATGATTTTCTGTACTACATTGTCCTTTGACATCGTTTGATATAATATGAGATAATATAATAGAAAACTATGTACAACGATCTTTCAATATTGATACTTAACGGTAAAAGTCGTAACAAGACATATATCTAAACTGGGCTCCAAAAGAAACTGATCACTTTTTCAGAGCGACGCTCACTAAAATCCATAGCATCAAATTGAATCATATTTAGACACAGATAAGCTATCATTCTCCTTATGAAGCATATCCTACAAATTAAAAGTTTGCTTTTACCAAAAATTAGAAAAATTCGATGGAATCACTACAGATCACTTTTCAAAAATCACAGGAACTGCTCGCTGCGAACATCCACGAAAGGCGGTCTATTCAGAACTTTCAATAGCTATTCATTCGACTTCAAAGCGGGTTATGTTACCACTAGACTGGCTATTGTCCGTACCGAGCTCTGTGCCCGGAAGGCGAGCAGTTTCTGTGATTTTTTTTAAAATGACCTCTTGCGATTTTTTTTTAGATGAGCTTGCTAAGGGGTATTATAGCTAATCTACGCCCAATTATGATTGATGTTTATGCTTTGGATTTTAATGTGTGTCGCTCTGAAGAAGTGATAAGTTTCTTTTGGAACCCAGTTTATATCTTTTGTAATCATTAATACATTCATATTGTGAGTCAGATGAATTAGAAGCGACCTGATCAATACTTGCAGTGAAAAACAATTCTTGAAAACATAATATATCCAGTTAGTGATAAAACACTATGTAATATGATCTTAAACTAATAATAAACTATGACATAAATGATATAAATATGATATAATAACCAACCTCCAAATATAGCGATTTTGCAGTGTGGGTTATACATTCAGGTGGTTGTCTACCACTCATGTATGTTATTATTACAACAATTTATAAAGTAGCTTATTTTTCGACTCGGATGAAATGAAAACGATGATCAATACGTCCGGTGAAAAACATCTTGTGAACATAAAACGTCACGCTAGTGAAATAATATTATCAGATAATGTACTATGACATGAATGAATTATTCCATATGATGTAACAACAATTTATTCTCACCACTGTGATGAAATGGGCTAAGATCATGACACATAATGACACCGATGCATTTAATAACTACACTCATTTATAAACATATATTATTTGGACTGGGATACAACGGAAACAACGATCAATACTAACGTTAAAAAGAAAATGTAAAAAAATAACGTCAAGTTCGTGAAAAAATGCTCTATAATGTTCTCTGTACTATGAAAGACATAACATAATATTAGGTTATAATGAAACATAATTCACAACCAACTTACAAATGTTGTGATGCTATGACTTACAAATCATGAAACATATTTTCTTTTACCTATGCATGTGATAATTTACTATCATTTATTTACCTATCTATGGACTTATATAAAATAGAAACGATCATCAATACTTCAGGTGAAAAACATCTTGAAAACATGAAATATAATGATGGTTAAAATATTGTATAAGATATAATATAAACTTATTTACAACCAACTTCCACATACTGTCAGGCTAAGAGCTAAAATTCATGAGACAAATTTCTTTCATCAATGCATGTAGCAATTACATTTACGCATAAACTTATAATAATTTGGAATCAATGAAATGGACAATGATCAATACGTCCGGTGAAAAACAACAAATAAAACATAACGTATACAGATGGTGATTAAATAAGGAATGATAGGATTATAAACTACAATAAATACAATGTCATGAATGATATAATAAACCAATTTCCAAATATTGCGAATAATGTGGAATGATGAGAAAGTTTATTATGTAAAATTCTTCTTTACAAACTAAACAAAACTTTTCTAACACGAGATTATTTCAACGCAGTCACAGCAACGGCTATGACCTACACATTAAACACAAGTTCATCGTGCAAGGTAAGATTAATAGACTGTGACTTCTTTAAGGGAAACATTGAACACAAATAGCGTAAACATACAGTTGTACAAACATTAATAGTAAAATAGAACATCAAATAACTGATGTACATGCTGAAATTCAAATATCTCCTCAATCACAATTATGTGAGAAAAACAGTGTCCAGTAGAATATTGCGTTCATAAACACCTGATAAGTATACTGCTGGCAACTGAATACAGCTACCACGACAATAAGAATATTTTCAAATTGAATTCCAAATTATTATTGCTAATTTCCATGTACAATATTGAAATACACAGTACACAAGCAAAACGTGAATTATAAACTAAGGTCAAATGGCCTTGTGGATATTAACATCCTCTTCTATAACCGTATTTAGAAGGTAACTTGAAATAATTATTTAGACAAATCTGTCACAGGTTTTACTCATAATCAAAGACAACATGGTAAGATAGTTGCATTTATCACTCAAAGGTATAACCTGATTAGATTATACCTTTCTTGCATGTTATGTATGAGTATGCCGAATTCCATACGATTCAGACAGCTAATTACTCAATATTATGTAAAAGAATTTCGTGTATATATACATATACAATCTATAAACATGTATATGTGCTCCTTTTTATCTTGTCACACATTTCGTACGCATGGTAAGTGTTGGTAATATTTTACAAGGGCATACCATTACACATACATTGTTGTTTGATCAGGAAATTAAAAAAGAAGAATACATTTCTTAGTGGAGAATTCATGTAAAAATAATCATGTCATCTGAAGGCAGTCACGGCTAGACAAGATCCTTGTTAAGTAGGACATTAGCGGGGACATTAGCTCACCGTAGTGAATGACCATATAAAACAAAGAAAGTATACACAGTGTAATATGTCTGACAAAACATGTCTACATTTCGGTGGCAGTTTACGTGGCAGTTGCATTCTGTAAAATTCATGTTACACGTATGTTACTAAAATAATCAATCAGATAAACATAGAGTGGATCATTAAACATGAAGAGTAACCATTACAGATAATAAATACATACTTTGCACACAACACAAGTACATGTGCATTTACATAGAACAGTATACATTAGCATTTAACATAAAAACCTCATCGCAAATTATGAATTAATTTAAGTCGTCCCTTCTTACAGGCAATATAAATTTCCGTAAAACATTCATGAAACACGAGGATAGAATGCAATGTACATCTAGTTGGTGAAATTTGATATATTTTACATGGATAAAGGATTATCATACAAAATGAAACAACTACTATGTAGTATGTCATTTCCTTTGTATTCTGGATCAACGTATTATGGATTCTTATTACAAGTTTAGTAACGTAAGTCGAAGAAAAATAACGTTACAGCATACATATGATTGAGTCACTTTGATTATGCTTAACCAAAACGAATATACCAACATTTGGTTGTAAACACTTGTAAAAACAAATAGTAAAATTAATGGTCTCAAGTTGATTGGGCTAACTTCTTTTTCAAATATCAAAATATCATTGTGATTCCACAAAAATATATCATTCTTCAACATTTGAATTTTGGCTCGCAAAAGGATGTTATTTTTCTTATGAGGAATTACCCCCTTTCTTCCTGTCGCATGCACGGGTTGTGAATTGCATTGCCACGGTCGAAAAGATTTTGCTTGTGAACACCTTGTCTAACCAAATAATACAATTAATGGCCTCAAGTTGTTAGGGCTATCTTTGCAATATCTAATATCATTGTGATTCCACGAAAAGATCCATGAACACACCCCCCCCCCCCCCCCCCCCCCCCCTCTCCCCACTTGAACCAACCCCGGGGGTTGAAAATTGCCATGTTATTCGGGCAAATAGCTCCTATATACAATTCGGGTAAAACATGTATTTTGCGGGCAAAACCATGCAATATTTGGGAAATCCCATATTGCATTCGGGCAAACTAATGTTTAGGCAAGAACATGTCATTTTTTGCCCAATGCGTCTCATATTCGGGCATAATCGTGTTATTTTCGGACTAAACTATCAAAACATGTCTTTATCCGGCACGATAATCGAAGTCCCCCCCCCCCCCCTTTTTTTTTTTTTTTTTTTTGCGTGTCAGGAGAAAAACGGCATGGATATTTATTCGGGCAAAATACCTCAACCCTCGTCAGAAAATATGACCCTACTCCCACGTCTGTATTAAGTGTATTCGCATCTAGTTCAAAACACTCAAGATTTATACTTACGTGTACATACGAAAACGTGACGAAACGTCGATAGAATATTGTGATTAATAATAATAAAACACGGTGCATGTAGCCAAACGTAGTGCCAAAATGGCCTGTTTAACAAGGCCCTCTATTAAATACATTGCAATGTACATGTACTAGATCTAAACACATAAGCATCATACTTTCGTGTACATACATACAATTCATGGAAAGGGGGACATGAAAAGAAACATCAGAGGTATAACATCATTAGTCTATAATAATTAAGGTAATATACTAATTATTAAAAATAATCAAGGTGAAACATTAATTGCGATGTAATAAAATATAAATTTGCTTGCAAAATGAAGACGGTATTTTTGTACAACACAGTACGCGTATCTCAGTTAATAGTCCTGGTTCACAGGGCTCTGTATCGAGTGGATATTAAAATGCATAGTACATTTAGCTCAAATCACACAAGACTCATACTTACATGTATACACAAACAACACATAGCACAGGGATAATGATCAATACAAATATATATGTACAGTATTGTGATACAAAATGTAATTAAGTGACTTGGGTTTAATTGAGTGACATCGTTTTACAGACTGGTGTTGTCGAAGGCGTTGTGTGTAACATAATGCTTTCTCGGTTTCTTCTTCAAGATGGTGTTGTAATTCAAGAAAAATAATAAGAATCAGCGGCGTAGCGTGCTGTAATGATTGGAGGGGCACGCGAATTATAAAGGGGCAAACCTCATGTATTTCTTTTGTTATTGTTTTTTTTTCTCGAATCATTGGTGTCCACTTGCCCCCCCCCCCCCCCCCTCCATACTGCTACGCTTCTGATTAGAAGTCATCGTAAATCTACACTGTAGTGTCAGCGAATGCCGAGATGTGTTTTACGATCAACAACAACGACAACAGCAACTACAGCATCCGTTCTCCTTGTTTGAGCCTGTGAAGGTAAAAGCAAAATATTGCATAATTATCGCATCAAAAATATTACTAATCTTTCTCTTAGACAAATGGAATTCTTACACATGAAAACACATTACTTGATGAAGTTTGCTGGTGGTTTCGTGGTGTATTGGCGCAGGATATACGTCTTTCATTACGAAGGTCGTTGCTTCGATTCTCAACCGTGAAACGTGTACCCTTCATCAAGATCCTTAATCCACATATGATTATCTAAACCCATGTATGAACATGGTACTTGGCAGGAACTGATTCTTTGTACTGCTTGAGGGCCCCCATCATGGTGGCTAGGCTAAAGCCAAGGTAATAGAGCTCATATTGTTTTGAGACTTCTATGATAAAGCGGCGCTAATTTGACCATTATTATTATTAGTAGTAGTAGTAGTAGTATTGTTATTATTAGTAGTAGTAGTATTATGATTATTATCATTATTATTATTACGATAATTATTATTATTATTATAACCCGTATGACTAAACTATTATTTTAGGGGTCATTATTGATCATAATTTCACTTGGACATACTGAAAAACATTACTTTTTACATGAGATTTATAAAGTCATTGTAGTTTAAAATAAACTTAAACATCTTACTAGGGCCGCCGTTGCAGAAAGAGATACAATCGATTGTAAGTAACAATTTATTGTAAGTCAGAACATTTGCGCGTTGTATACCAATCAGATTTGCGCATTTAGAGCACATGATCTGACTTACAATTAATTGTAACTTACAATCGATTGTATCGTTTTTCTGCAACGGGGCCCAGTACGTATATTTGTTAATTTGTATAATAGTATGATTCTGTCATATCGTAATTATTATATCATTATATGTGGAAATTGTGCCTTGTATTTAATGCAAAATATATTTTTATTACAAAAGAGCTCCGTCAGGGTTAGAAATCGTTCTTGTTATGAAGCAAATACAAACACATTATTGGTAATTGGAATTGTTAAATCCACATAGTGAGATACGTGTTGCAGCTTTAATGTTTGTTATATATACAAACATGTACTAGCCCGATTGATTTAATGATGATTTTCTTTGTAATAGAAATATTAAATTTATACTCTACTAGAAATTCACTCAAACTGTATGTTCAATCTTTTCGTTATATTTGGTTTAGAACTGATATAAAATACTTCGGGTACATTATTTTGAATAATTTACCGTACTTTTTAAAAGAATATCAAAGATTTTCTAGTTTTAAGCGCAAATTTTAATTCAAACAAATAACAAGTTACAATGTAATTCTATGAAATAACTTAATTCTGCCTGACTTACGTATGTGTGTGTTTAAGTGTGTTATGTTACATATTGCCCATAACATTATTATAATATTTTACTGATAATACTATTTATGATTTTGTAGAAAACATAGGACCAGCCTGGACAGGTCAAAGGCTTACTCTGGTCCCTTACATCCCTACATTACCCATTATATTATTGCAGTTGTTGCACAATATTTGTATCATTACATGGTGTATATAGTTTTTTTTTTTTTTTATCTGATTGTTATGTAAAATTAACTAAAACTGAAACTGAACAAATATCATTATCATTAATGTTTTGTTTTTATTGGGGGGGGGGGGGGCTTATTCTACACACTTAAGGATAATTGTATTTTGTTTATAATTGGTTGCAACATCTTTATTGTATTTTTTGTTTAAGTTTTAGTCCTCTCCTTTCACCCTTTGTAACACTACATGATATATGTCAAATTTGTTAGTAAATCTATCATGTCCATATCAAAGATTACTTCGAATTTAGGCAGTAGTCATATTCAATCGATCATGTTTATACTCTACTACTGTACTACATATCTTTTAAGGTTTGATTTTAGTTTCAACAAGCGATCACATAACTCTGATCGGAAGACTCGTAATGCCTGCGTCACAATTCAAACGGACCCCGGCCAAATGTATAGATCGCCAGAGAGTCGCCGAATTTCAAATCCGCCAGGGAGTCGAGCGTATTGTTCGCATGAAATCTACGCTGTCACATATTGGACGGAGCTCGGGAGGCGCCCGTTGAACATAAGTGATTATAAATCGCTCGGCGCCCGTTAGTAAATGTGATGCCCGGGCGGGCTCCTTGTGAAGCCCGGGCGGGCTCCTTGTGATGCCCGGGCGGGCTCCGTCCGATGCGTCCGCGCCTCGAATATATAGTATACAATGTATACAGCATTTACAATAACTGGAGACATTTCTGAGGTTAGCATCGGAAAACATTCGGTCGATATATGCGGGCGACAATCCGACAATTTTATACCATTTTAGGCTTTTAAATTCGGACGGACAAGGCAGAGCTGCGCGACCGCCGCACGGCCTCCTTGCGATACTTGGCCGACCTACTCCCGTATCCCGCGTGACTTGTACAAAGTCGGGCGTGCTTCGAGCGTGCGTCGGGCTGCCGACGGGCGGCTGACGCGCGCGCGTCGGGCGGCTTCTACGGGCCCCGGTCGGCTCCTTCTTTGAACTTAGGAATTTAGCCTCTGGGGTATATATAGGCCTGCATTCTCAATCTGGTCTTCTTCTTTGAATAGTAATTCCCTATGCCCATAAAAGATGCCCCAGATTGACAATGAATAGCATTTTCCCTCTTACACACGCAATACTTTACCAATGTATTTTGTTTTAACTCACAGTTGCTGAAATTAATCTGAAACTGTTTTTTTCGAAGCGAATTTATAATAATAGAAGAATAAAAGACATTTATGCCACCAGTTACACACCGAAATGTGAACACTCCTCCGCTTTGTACTGCTAGAGTTTGAATAATATCTGTGAATCTATCTGGTAAACGTTTTAAATGATCAAATGTGTAAAATATTTTTAACACCTAATACAAGCAAAAATTGAGTTTTTGAAAATTCAAATATGTACTCCAGCTATTCCAGATGAAGGCAAAACTTACGTTTGGTCCCCATCCCCAATGTCATGCACAGATATTCCAATAACGCCATCTTCTTGACCTTGTTCTTGTAATCAGGGCTGCCCTTATCATAGAACAGAGGGTTGGCCTCGTTAAAATCGGCAGTTACTTCTTCCATAGATTTCAACGAATTCACATGGGGCCTATTTGCTTGTACCTCGTCGAGGTCATCTCCCCCATCCGGTGCCATCTGTGCATCAGACTCAGGCTCTCGCGCCACCCCCTTCTTGGAAACGGATTTCCTTGCCCCCTTTGACTTTTTTGGCGGCATCGTAGTACGGTTTGAAAATACAAATTTGTACTCTTACTTAACCCTGTTCTATTCTATCTCTCTCTAACCTCAGAAATGTCTCCAGTTATTGTAAATTCTGTATACATTGTATACTATATATTCGAGGCGCGGACGCATCGGACGGAGCCCGCCCGGGCGTCATAAGGAGCCCGCCCGGGCATCACAAGGAGCCCGTCCGGGCATCACAAGGAGCCCGCCCGGGCGTTGCCCGGGTGTCGGGCAGGCACCGACAGACCTATTGGTCATCGACCGAAACTCTGACGGCGCCCGCCCTTATGTCGAGCAGGCTTCGCCCGACTCCCGTTTGTTTAATAACGGGCGCCGAGCGATTTATAATCGCTTATGTTCAACGGGCGCCTCCCGAGCTCAGTCCAATATGTGACAGCGTAGATTTCAAGCGAACAATACGCTCGACTCCCTGGCGGATTTGAAATTCGGCGACTCTCTGGCGATCTATACATTCGGCCGGGGTCCGTTTGAATTGTGACGCAGGCATTAGGGTAGGTTTTCAAAGCATTACGCAATTAAGGGGTGTAAACTTACGAAGGTGCGATACACGATTTAGGGTCCATTTCAGAGGTTGATGGACAGAATGGGTAGCACATATGTATGAGAGCATTCTAAATAAGAATGCCCCCCCCCCCCCCCCCCCAAGTGCTTACATTCTTGTGAAATTTTGAATTTGACAATAATTTTACTCCGGGCTATAATTTATATTACTATCGAAATACATCTAACTAGTCTAGTGGAAATAAGGAGTGTTCGTGCACACCTTGAATTATTTGTTAACATAGGTCAACAAATGTTTACAAACAACAGTTGTCATAAGATGCAAATTGTTGGTCTAAAACAAGGTTTTCATGATGATTTGATTGTTTGACACCTAAAATGTATGTCTATTTATCAGAAAAGAAAATAGTGTAAGTCATTTAAAAATAACAAAGTAGGATAATGTGAGTTAGTAACGTCATGATATGCAAATCAGGACCTTAATAATTGTCACTATATCAAAACCAATATTGTGCAGATAATGGGCGTTTAACGAATCGACACCTACGTTATAATGGTAACAAATTATGGTTAACTTAGTCCTGAAGTAACCAGAGGATTATGTGAGTTAGTGATAGTGATATGCAAATAAAAAAACAAAATTAGCACTTCAAGACCATGTTTGCATAATTGACCAGTATGTGAGTAAATACCCCCTTACTCCCCCCCCCCCCCCGTTTTATTGATATCTGCACATCACATTTACTTGCCCTCCATTCATATTAATTTAGGTATGCTACGTTATGCAAATTATGACTACCATTACATAACAAAAAAAGTGCTCTCACGATAATAATAAGATGCAAATTGTATAGATTGTAAAGTTCGAGGTTTTCTCTGACCAAATTTCATACGAAATATCATTACCAAGTTGTCATTGACTAGAAATAACTTTCACGATAATGATATTGCTTGTCTTTCTTTTATGGAAAAGTGCTCCTAAACAATGAAAATACTAAGAAGGTTAACATCACTGTTTGGAGTGAAATTGTATTATATTTTTTCAATAAAAATATGTAAAAAGTGTTTTATACAAACCTCCTAAAATAGCATAATAAAACAAACTATTACTTAGGGCATGTAGGGGGTGGCGTACTCCAAGAGCCGTGCCACAGACAGATCGACAGTCACATGCACATTGCTCGTTATAGATCACAATGACTGTTATGTGTTATACGTACTTCTCCATTCCGCGGGTAAAAGAGGTGTGGCCTTGGTACAGTCATCCGCGCGTGTAGCTTGATGTTCTTCCATTCGTACTAGTGTATAAAACATAGAAAACGATACGAATTGTTTTAATTTTCATACATGACAAGTACCCCGAAAAATGTGAACGACATACCTTTCAGTGCTTTGCTGTAGCATGGGCTTCCTGACTGAGAACTCATTCAGGTGCCCCCCACCCCCTACCCCCACCCCCTTGTATTGCTCAGCCTCATTTTATTTTAATGAACATTTTTGTCCCTACTACACAGGTAATAATTTAGTATCATTCATTTAGCCCTGCTTTATTTTTTGCACAGTGCAGTCTCGTGATAATCGTATTGATGCTTCAGAATTTTCTGATACTGAAATAAATTAGATTAAAGATCGTAACATTTTAAAAACATACCTCCCAGCCATAGGCGTACCCAGGGGGGGAGGGTTTGGGGGGTTCAAACCCCCCCCCCCCCCCCTTTGGCCCCAAAATGGCTGTTTTGGGGGGTTTGAACCCCCCCCCCCCCCCCCTTTTCAGATTTTAGCAGGTCTCGAGACCACTTACAAGCGGTCTCGACCCTCATTAACCTGGTCTCGGCATCGAAAATTTGCGAAGAAACCCGGTCTCGGGCTTGAAAATGTTGAAATTTCTTGGTCTCGGCTTCAAAAATTTTCCACGAGATAATATTGAAACAAATGCCAATTTCCGATGTTAAATTGCTAAAATGTTCGAGCTCGCAGCGCTCGCATTTGTATATATATATATTCTACAACCTCGGGTGTTTATATATTACCTTTCAAAACGCAATAACATAACACGAATATACCCATACAATAATACTGAAACAAATGGCAATTTCCGATGTTAAATTGCTAAAATTTTCAAGCTCGCTTCGCTCGCATTCTTATATATATAATATTCTACAACCTCGGGTGTTTATATACTCCCTTCAAAACGAAATATCATAATACGAATATACCCATACAATAATATTGAAACAAATGGTAATTTCCGATGTTAAATTGATAAAATTTTCAAGCTCGCTTCGCTCGCATTCGGTATATATGTTATTCTACAACCTCGGGTGTTTATATATTACCCTTCAAAACGCAATAACATAACACGAATATAGTATATTGAAACAAATGGCAATTTCAGATGTTACATTGCTAAAATTTTCAAGCTCGCTCCGCTCGCAGTCCCATATATAATATTTCATAACCTCGGGTGTTTATATATTACCCTTTCAAAACGCAATAACATAACACGAATACACCCATACCATAATATTGAAACAAATGGCAATTTCAGATGTTAGATTGCTAAAATTTTCAAGCTCGCTTCGCTCGCCTTAATAACGCCATTATCATAAGTCATAAACGAATATACCCATACAATAATATTGAACCAAATGGTAATTTTCCCATGTTAAATTGCTAAAATGTTTAAGCTCGCTTCGCTCGCATTCGTATATATATAATATTCTACAACCTCGGGGGTTTATATATTACCCTTAAAAATGCATTATATATATCGAAGAGATGGGTGCGGTTCGTTATTCCGAAGGTTCGTTATTCCGAACACGCAAATTTCCTATACCTGAGTGTTCGTTAATCCGAAAATGAAATAGGGTTCGTTAATCCGAATATTTGTTGCATTATTCCGAAGGTTCGTTATTCCGAAGGTTCGTTATTCCGAAGGTTCGTTGATCCGAAAATAAAATCGGGTTCGTTATTCCGAAGGTTCGTTATTCCGAAGGTTCGTTGATCCGAAAATAAAATCGGGTTCGTTATTCCGAAGGTTCTTTATTCCGAAGGTTCGTTATTCTGAAGGTTCGTTATTCCGAAGGTTCGTTATTCCGAAGGTTCGTTGATCCGAAAATAAAATCGGGTTCGTTATTCCGAAGGTTCGTTAGTCCTAAAATGAAATAGGGTTCGTAAATCCGAAAATTAAATAAATACGACATAGAAAAGAATTGAGTGGATTTGATTTTGAGCAGTGTGGACTTGGGAAAGGGGATCAATCTTACTCTAATTGCCATGGCTGCATTGGGGTGGGGGAGAAGGGGAGGGGGGCAAAGAGTGGCTTTACAATTCTAGTCAAATTGTATTTTATTTGTCTTTTTAAAACAGTGCAATAAGAATGAGATATATATTTATATCTTTCTCATGTAAAAAAAACATGAAATAAGACCAAAATCAATTTGATATAATTATAATTATGTCATAAAGTAAGATTTTGCTGCTTGATATCAGTCCAAAATCACATTTTATTTGTCTGAATTGTATGTATTTCATCATAAATAGCAACTAAGGGCAGGGGGGGGGTGCTATTTTGAATCCCCGCAAGTGATGTTTTCCACACATCACATTTTCACTTGGCAGCCCAAGGGGGAGGGGGGGGGTTGTTCCCTTTTTAATGTTCATGATTCCTTCATGCATGCATGTTTATGCTTTATTAATGATTTAAATTGATTTGGGAGGGGGGCCCATGACACCCCCCCCCCCCCCCCCCCCACCACTACGCCAGTGCACACACACACACACACACACACACACACACACACACACACACACACACACACACACACACACGCACACACACGCACACACACCCTCATTTTCGGATTAACGAACCCTAATTCATTTTCAGACTAACGAACCTTCGGAATAACGAACCCGATTTCATTTTAGGAATAGCGAACCTTCGGAATAACGAACCTTTGGAATAACGAACCCGATTTCATTTTAGGAATAGCGAACCTTCGGAATAACGAACCTTCGGAAAAACGAACCTTCAGAATAACGAACCTTCGGAATAACGAACCTTCGGAATAACGAAACTTCGGAATAATGCAACAAATGTTCGGATTAACGAACCCTATTTCATTTTCGGATTAACGAACACTCAGGTATAGGAAATTTGCGTGTTCGGAATAACGAACCTTCGGAATAACGAACCTTCGGAATAACGAACCGCACCCACAATTATATTGAAACCAATGGCAATTTCAGATGTTAAATTGCTAAAAATTTACAAGCTCGCTCTGCTCGCTCCCCCCTCCCCCCCACTGAGAGGGGTTCTCAACCAATGGTCTTGGTCTCGGCCTCGAAAAATGTTGACGGACCGTGGTCTCGGTCTCGAAAATTCTGAAGGTACTTGGTCTCGGCTTCGAAAATTTTACAAAATAACCCCCCCCCCCCCCTTGAAAGAATCCTGGGTACGCCATTGCTCCCAGCTCGATTGTTTCCTGAAGAACCTCTGCTCCGCTGAATTTCGTGTCTGGGACATCACTCGCAGGACGAGAAAGAACGCTATCTGACGCTTCTTCGACTGAAACGACTTCTGCTCGAATTCTGCTCGAATTCAGTGTACAGTATGTTACATCACTCGCAGGACAATAAGGGACGTTATCAGTAGCATTCGATAGATCCGATGAAGGTGCTACCTCAGACTCGTATTCGCATTAATTTCCCAGTGCAACTTTGGGGAAATAATTTCAGCAAATGAGGGAATATGAATAGTTGTTGTTTCCTTTTTTTCTTGAAATGTACATTTGGGCTGATAAAAGTCACCAATGATTAACGGAAACAAGACACTTTTCGTTTAACCAGTTCAATATGGGAACCTGGTGTGTTGACTCTATCCATATATGGGCGTGTGTTTTGAACTGGGCCAGTAAATACGTCGTATCGTTACATGTGTGCAGGGACCATGAACTTAATACGAGAGCCAAGTTGTAAAGATATGGTCGACATAGTAATACTTCGTATTAATTTAAAGGGTATTTTACTGACAACTAATCACAATTATCAAACATGTTAATAGTAAATATATTATCCATTGCGGATATAGTATCGGAAATAATATCGCTAGTGATATTCGTTTGTCTCGCAATGTATGGTCAAACTAGGAATCTAAAAGATCATGACGTTTCGTGTGCCGCTGCAACACTTTGTCAAATGTGTGTGTCTTATGTTTAATCGGCGTCTCAATCATACATGATTATTTACGCCATTCTTTGTTTATTTTATTTAATGTGCATCCATGCACATACATATATACACATATACGCATATATGTGTCTATAAATACAATCTAATATTTATCTAATTACTTCAATTACGAGGGGCTGGGGCAAGGCGTTCAGCACCTGACTAGTGCCGGTACACTAGTTCGCGGAGGCCACGAAAAAACCCCAGTAATTACTGGAGGAAACGTGGATGCGTCAAACGTGGATGCGTCAAATGATATTATCTAATGTAGACAATCGGTATTTATGCTCTACCGTGGCTCCCAACGCAGAATCTCACATAAGCGAGCACGTACCCGATAGGTTAAAAACGGGCCGCATTGATTGGCCGGTGCACACGGGCACGCAACCAATCAACGGGACACTGGATCGGTCCGCCTACCGAACCAGCGTACGATACGTCGCCATGACACTCCCCTACAATCCGGCCCCCCCACCGGTTGATTCGAAACCCACGGTCGGGCTAAGCCACCTTCTTGCTACAACGCTCATATCTACGTATCAATTTCAGTGAGATTCTGCGTTGGGAGCCACGGTAGAGCATAAATACCGATTGTCTACATTAGATAATATCATTTGACAAAGTGTTGCAGCGGCACACGAAACGTCAGATCTTTTAGATCCCTAGTTTGACCATACATTGCGAGACAATCGAATATCACTAGCGATATTATTTCCGATACTATATCCGCAATGGATAATATATTTACTATTATTGATTGAACATACGGGCGCCTTGCCCTGAAATTGATACGTAGATATGAGCGTTGTAGCAAGAAGGTGGCTTAGCCCGACCGTGGGTTTCGAATCAACCGGTGGGGGGCCGGATTGTAGGGGAGTGTAATGGCGACGCATCGTACGCTGGTTTGGTAGGCGGACCGATCCAGTGTCCCGTTGATTGGTTGCGTGCCCGTGTGCACCGGCCAATCAATGCGGCCCGTTTTTGACCTATCGGGTTACGTGCTCGCTTATGTGAGATTCTGCGTTGGGAGCCACGGTAGAGCATAAATACCGATTGTCTACATTAGATAATATCATTTGACAAAGTGTTGCAGCGGCACACGAAACGTCATGATCTTTTAGATTCCTAGTTTGACCATACATTGCGAGACAAACGAATATCACTAGCGATATTATTTCCGATCAAACATGTTGTTTGTTTACTTGCCTTTTAGTAGATACCAACCAACTAGCACGAAGTAGTATACAGATATTGACTGCCTAGAGGGGCAATATAACATTTGAGATCCTAGGGAAATGAAATTTTATATATGGTTCCCGAAGGAAAAAGTCAATATCTGTTATATTATGATGACCTATATAGATACAAATCAAGATAAATAGAAAAATAAAGATAATAGAAAATTAGTTTTTTTAGTAACTTTTTAGTTGAAATTTGGTGTTGAAATAAAATCATGGACAAGGGAAAATCATCAAATTAAATCGAAATCCTTCCAGTAGAACAGACGTGCTGTTATCGAAATGCTCCTTTATTTGACCTTCCTTTCAAATTTACTTTCGGATCGCGCAATCTCCGTAGAAAGCTTGAAAACGCGCCCGTGCCAGGATGCTAATACGCGCAAAATTGTTCATCTTCACACACGTCCATTGAAATGCGTGTTAAAGTTTGCTACACGGGAATGCGTGTGGCAGGGTATGGTGACCCTTACCAAACAAAACTGCTTATTAAGCAGTCCCCAAGCAGTCACTAAACCTTCGACCACATCAGACTGCTTAACCCAAGCAGTCATGGTTTTTGAAGACCTTCTTGTAAGCAGTCCTGAATTGCGACTGCTTAAATAGGTAGTCAGAGAAAAGAAGGCCTTCATGCTAAGCAGTCGAAGAGTTGGCCCTTAGTAGTCGAACGTTGAAGGCCTAATTGAAGACCTTCTTGTAAGCAGTCCTAAATTGCGACTGCTAAAATAGGTAGTCATAGAAAAAAGGCCTTCATGCTAAGCAGTCGAAGAGTTGGTCCTTAGTAGTCGAACGTTGAAGGCCTATATAATTACATGAAGGCTTATGGCAGTTTGAAATTTGGGGGGAAAATACTGCCCATCATGCATCTGCGATAATTGAAAGTCAATGGGAGCATGCATGCAGTCTACTTTAGCTACTCTGCCAGTAGAATTTTCAAATTTTAGGTAAGATTAACTGTCTACTTTCATCATTCCTACATGCAGGAATTACTAACAATTCTTTGTAACACTATTAGGCCAAAGTGTATCATATAGTCACTAATAAACTGACTTGAATCAATCATTACATGGCAGTGCTATATATTTCAAAATAACACTACAGTCCCACTCATTGAGTTTTGTGTGGCTTATTTTTTTCAATGTATGCTTGTGGATTTACAGATTATTTATGCATGCATGTTTTGTAACTTGTATTTGGGTCTGGCTATACAATTTCCAACATTTTGCTAATTAATTGAATAAAAACGCAATGCTGCATGAAGTGAAAATTTGGCCTGATATCATATAGTTCATACCTCAATAATTACTTGTTGATTGCTTATATAGCAAGATACAGTGTTAAAGCTTCAGGTTAAAGTGATTCAGGTAAAGTGTCAGATATTGCACAAAATGACATTTGAGACTTCAATCCTATATCAATATCATTGTAAAATACAATTGAAAGATTTGTGAAAGTTTGAAATAAAACGAAAACCGTTTACCTCGTGAAAAAAGGGAATATTGATTTCATATTTTATCACCGAAAACTGATGGCTTACCGTAAATTTGTCACAGGAATGATGGTCCCGCCGTTGATATGCGCACCCGTACATGTACACATCGGCTCAGCTCAACAGTCGCGGGTACATCGACTCGTTGAATTGCGCTGCCGTGTCTATCGGGGAGGTTCAGCCCGTGATCGCGTTGCCTGCATGTTGCGCGCCCGCCGGGTGGGCGTGAACGTAATAACTACAGCTACCGTAGCTACCAAATAAAAGCAACTCCACGTACGCATATTCTGAATTTCCATTGTTCTCTTTCAAATTTTCTTATATAATTACTCACTCTCCCTCTCTCATATAGTAGGCAACATCCGCCATATTGTGTATTCATTTTTCATAGAGACAATCGAATAGCGGGTCAGACTGAAAGGGGGCACACCGTATATTTTTTTCTACAGAATGTTCCCCCTGTATAATACATTATTGGCTTTCTTGCAGTGGCATGACTATTTTGAAAAGTGGGGGTGGGGTCGTGGAAGGGAGCAGGGATGGTGTGGGAGGGGTATCGCACTATCGACCCTCCCACAGTAGGGAGCTTTTGCAACTTTTCACTCGAAAAAATGTGCAGTGTGTTCCTTACCTTGGAATATACTAGAATTCAAGAAAGCATGACCTCGGGACCACATGATTGAAACCATTATAGAAACAGGCATACACCCTACATGCATGTCTATAATATATAGGCTACATTTGGGGAGGGTATGTGGGTAGATGTTTTGTATGTATCACCTCGGAAGTATGCTAGTTGTGCAAAGGATAGATTTCCCCCACCATTCACCCTGTCATACCCCCAATCTATTCCTGTGATGTTTATATTGCATGTCTATATATAGGCGACATTTGGGGAGGGTATGTGGGTAGATTATTTGTATGTATATCTTTAGAAGTATGCTAGTTATGCAAAGGAGAGATATCCCCCACCCTTCACCCTGTCATACCCCCAATCTATTCATGTGATGTTTTGTATTTTTATGGCAAATTATTAGGGGGGATGCGCCCCCAGGCAACATCACTGCATGTAGAGGTTGCTCCCCATGTACTCCTTATTTTTTAATAACACAGTGAATGAAAGATATAGATTTTCAGACAGTGTGAGCACATTATTTATCTTTTATGTCAACCAGTTGCAAATAACTACAAGTCTGTTTTGTGTTAGTATCTAACATGCGCACACACACCCACACTCACACATACTCTGCGGATACAAACCTGTTATAGCAGCCACCTTTTTATAGCAGCAAACCTGCCTATAATGGCCACCAAACATGATCCCTTGCAGAGAAAAGGAATGTAATGGAACCTGTCTATAGTGATCACCTTTCTACAGTGGCCACTTTGATTGGCAGTCATGGTACACAGGTTTGACTGTACATTTTCATGCTTCTAGCCGTTTTCCCCCTTTACCTGGTACTATGTGTGCATTTTTTACATTTCAAACTAACAAAATCGCCTGTTTGTGTATGCTGGTAAATTGTACTTTTTTGAAGTAGGATTTACATTCCTGAAATTTGAAGCAATGCAAATGGTTGAATAACTTGTGTATTTACACAGCATTTTCACATTTTATGAAAATCAATTATATAACAATATGCAATTATTGTTATTTGGATACTTTTTATTTAATTTTTCAATAAATGCAGAAGCAACTGTTACAAAAAATGAAATACTGGGTGATTGATTCAACTTTTGGATGTGTGCAGATCTGTGAATTTATTTATTTATTTATTTATTTATTTATTTTGGTATACATTTCAAACTGATCAGCAGCAGTGCTGAAAGGATCAGTGTACATTGAACATCAAAACATACATAGTATAAACAGTACAATATAGCAATTGTTACATTCGAATTTGAATGAATTGGAACAACAAAATTTACAAAAGTAAATCACTATAAAATAAACAAAGCTACATTACACAAAGAATGAATATCAGATCATTGTGCATAATTGTGGCTCATACATTGTCCACCTAGCCATTTGGTTGATCCTGATCTATGAAAAATACAATTGAGTTGGCCGACCCTTCAATACCCTGCACATAATAGGGGAAGCCTCTGTGAATCCAAGCAAAAGGAGGGTTAAAAGGACAATTGGCATAGTGATACACACTCACATTTCTTCATGGGTGTTATTAGCAACTTCAATCATACATTATATCAATAACCTTGTACAATTATTCTGAATTATATTATTTATTAGTATTTCATCTGAGAAAAACAATGGTTTGTTTGAGTTTTAAAAAATGATAAATTTATGTCATACAGGGAAACCCCGTTTAGCTCGCTTATAACGAGGTACCGTACTGCCCACTGATTTGAACTACAAATTAAAAACATTCTTTTTCATTAAATCATAATTACCTTTATCACATGTAATAGAGAAGACATGAAAGATATATTATCAAATTTATTTTGATTGAATTTGAAAAAAATAACAGATTGTTGCTATGAGCACTATTCGGTCATTGTTACTTGCCGCAACAAAACTTATCTTTGTTGATACAGTGGAACCTCCTAACAAGAGGTACCGGATACAGCGATGATAATTTTACACGTCAAGGATCTTTGTATTTTATTATTTTTAAGCCCAGACACAAGATACCCGACATAAGGTATTCAATCCAATTGTGCCTGAGGTGCTTGTTATAATAAGGTTTTGTTAATTTTTGCCAAAATGTGTGCGTGAATAATTCCATGCTAAAGAGTTGTATTTGAGAAATGAACTGTTTATGCTATATATCAATTTGAAGGCCTTATCGGTAGGGCCTTAACCCCTTGACCACAGGAACCAAGTGGGTTGTGTACAAAGTCTATGGGGATTTCATAAACTCGTAGGTAACGGGTTAATTTGGCATCGGCATGGTGAGGGATCTGTGGGCAATCACTGGCCGAACATCCCTGCCACTTCCCACGGTCGACGTCCACATCTAACATGGATATAGAGCAATGGCACAGTGCAGTGTGTGTGTGCCCTTTTTTGGCTCTTAAAATCTCAAGATTTTTCATCTCATTTGAGACTTTATTTTGTGTGTCTATTCTATTTACTGGGAAGAATTGCTGGATTCAATGATATATCTGAATTTTGTGTGATGTTTTTGCCTGGATATTGGATATTGAGACACCTTCTACTCAACTACTTCTGCAATGTGAAATCAGCCTTCACAACACCAGTCCCATGTGTGGTTTTTCATGTAGTGTCAGCTCAGCTTGAGTTTTCCTGGACTTGGATGCATTCTCCAGCCCAATAGATCTTGTTTATGGATACCTACAAACAATCTTATGTGCTAGTTATGTAGCATCAGTCTTTCCTAGGATATTTTGATTAAATTTTGATTTTACTTGTTGATTTTTTACTCTGGTCAACAAGTTTTTGGAGATTAATATTTTTGGCGGGAAAAGGGAGTCACCTGACTTCTTGTCATTAATTATATGTACACTATAGACTGTATTTAAAGGAGACTGTATTATACTTATAGTTTACGGACATCTGCAACCTGATTGTATTCTATTCATGTTACTGTGGCAGCCATCTGGATATTCTATATTATTGTTAATGGATCCTGCAAATTTGCAAAATTGACAATTTTGGCGGGAAAATTGAGAGACTTTAGTCTTTAGATCAGGACAATTTTCGTGGGAATATTGAGTCACCAGGCTTGATTCATACACACACTGAATTGAGACGATACTACAACCATGGCTACTAGATGTTTCATCAACAGCTGTTGTTTGGTTCTGTTCTTGTTAGTCATCACAAACATCATATTGACCACCCAGCAAACCGGTGAGACAGATGTGCATTCATCAAACATTTCCAGCCTGAAGATGTTCTACAACTATGGCAGGAACGGATCTCCCCCAGGTAATCTGCTTCAACCATTTCGTCTTCATCAAGAGCTGAGAAATTCCTTGCAGAAGAGACATCAAAGGCGGAAAGCACTACAACTGGAGTGGCATGGTGATTCTACTGATTTTAGATCCAAGGCGCATGCTCTTCTCTACCTTAGCTTGTTACTGCTCGTCAATGCCTCAGACGTTGAACTTAATCCAGGCCCTCGCACCGGCGTGAAATATCCATGTCAGATCTGCAACCGTGCAGTCAGATGGAATCAACGTGGCGTTGCATGTGACGATTGTCAAGACTGGTATCATGTCGATTGCATGCACATGTCAACACCAGTGTACCAAGCTCTAACCAATGTTAGCGTGTCATGGCAATGCGTGTCATGCGGCATGCCCCAGTTTTCCACATCTTTATTTGACTCTTTTAGAGTGGAACAAACCAACCCATTCGATAGTTTGTCTTCATCTTCACCTAGCGAGGGATCTGCTCATAACACTAGGGACTGCCTTGGACCACCACTGTTTCACTCGTCACCAAGGAACACGCAACATGCCTGCTCCTCAAAGAAACAACGCAACACAAGATCTACAAACGTCAAGATTTTGAATGTAAATTTTCAGAGCGTAAGAAACAAGAAGGCTGAAATTGGTAACTTGATCGACTCTTCCTCTCCAAGCATTATCATCGGCACTGAAACATGGCTGAACAGCGCATTCTACAGTTCTGAGATATTCCCATCAACATTTGACGCTATCCGCAGGGATCGAGATGATGGTTTTGGTGGTGTTCTCCTTGCCATTAACAAGGAACTCATCTATGAAACTATTCAGCTCGACTCTGAGCATTGTGAAGCAGTCTTTGCAAAACTGCCGCTACAAGGGAACAAGGCTCTCATCGTAGGCTCAGTGTACCGTCCACCCTCAAGCCCCTTAGCCTACATGGAGGAGCTTTGCACTACCATCGAAAGCTTACACCATAGGTATAAGAATGCTGTGTTTTGGATTGGAGGCGACTTCAACCTCCCAGATATTAACTGGACCACACAGTCAATTCAGGGGAACAGAAATGTCGTCGCAATCAACCAACGTTTCCTTGACATGGTTGGGACCTGTGGCCTGCAGCAGATGGTCGACTTTCCCACAAGAAACGAGAACACCCTGGATCTCTTCTTGACAAACAGACCGTCACTTGTCAACCGTTGTGCTGCTCTCCCTGGCATCAGTGACCACGACATCGTGTTCGTCGATACTGATATCACCCCCAGAAGGATCAAACCAAGGAAACGTAAAATCTACCTCTGGAAAAAAGCAAAACTGCAAGACATGAGGGAAGAGTGCAAGACTTTTCAATTGATATTTGTAGAGAAATACAAAACCGACAGCCCGATCGCTGAGATGTGGGACGACATCAAGTCTACCCTCCTCCTCCTTCTCGACAGACATGTACCATCCAAGATGACGTCTTCTCGGTTTAACCAGCCGTGGATCACCACAACTGTGAAACGCCTTACTAGACGGAAAAAGAGAAGCTTTGCAAAGGCTAAACATTCCAAGAAGGCAAAGGACTTTGAGAGATACCAGCATCTCAAGTCACAGTGTAGGTCAGAATGCAAGCAAGCATACAACAACTTCCTTACCGACATTGTGAGCCCGGACTCTAAAAGCAACCCAAAGAGATTCTGGAGCTTCATAAATGGAAAGAAATGCGACTCATCAGGTGTAGCTCCTCTGAAGTCCTCCGAGGGAATCGTGTTTTCTGATAGCAAGACCAAAGCCAGGATCCTGAACTCACAGTTCACGTCTGTCTTCAACCATGATGAAGATGAAACCAGCATCAAAGACAAAGGGAAGAGCCCACATCCAGAAATGCCTCACATCAACATATGTGCTGCTGGTGTATACAAGCTCCTCTCTTGTTTGGACATCTACAAAGCACCTGGGCCAGACAGAATACCACCCAGACTGCTGAAGGAGCTCGCCTTAGAAATCACCCCAGTATTCAAACTACTCTTCCAGGCATCACTTGACCAGGGTGAAATACCAGACGACTGGAGGAAGGCTGATGTTGCTCCCATATTCAAAAGTGGTGAGAAGTGCAAGCCAGCAAATTACAGGCCTATCTCACTCACGTCAATCACCTGCAAGATCATGGAACACATAGTTACGAGCAACATGATGTCACACCTTGAGGAGGCCAAGATTCTTTCTGACGCTCAACATGGGTTTCGAAAGAAACGTTCATGTGAGACACAACTGATACTGGCAATTCAAGACCTAGCAAAGAGCCTTGACTCCAGAGCACAGAGTGATGTCATCCTCTTAGACCTGTCCAAAGCCTTTGACAAGGTTCCGCATGCAAGACTTTTGTATAAATTGGACTTCTATGGAATTACCAGCACGACTCATAACTGGATCAGAAACTTCCTCAAGGACAGATCTCAACAAGTTGTCTTGGAAGGAGTAACTTCAGAAACATCAGAAGTCACATCTGGCGTACCCCAAGGAAGTGTGCTAGGGCCCCTCCTCTTCCTCCTATTCGTTAACGATCTCCCGGAGTACGTATCACCAAACACCAAGGTGAGATTGTTTGCAGATGATTGCATGTTGTACCGAGACATAAAGACAGAAGCCGATGCCACCCAACTCCAAGAAGACCTAACCTCACTCGAGAGGTGGGAAAAGGATTGGCTAATGGATTTCAACCCAAAGAAATGCCAAGTACTTCATGTCTCCAAGAAGAAGAAGCCCATAACCTTCCGCTACACAATCCATGACCACACACTTGACAGCCCAGACTCAGCCAAGTACCTTGGGGTGCATCTAGCAAAAGACCTCAGCTGGAACCAACACGCCAATGCTGTTGCAAAAAAGGCTAGCTCTGCAAGTGCCTTCCTGCAACGTAACATCGGACCTTGTCCACGCAATACGAAGGTGCTTTGCTACAAGGCTCTGATCCGCCCCATTGTAGAGTATGCCTGCACAGTCTGGGATCCCTCTACCCAAAAAAACATCAACAAACTGGAGATGATACAACGCCGTTACGCTCGGTTCATATACAACGACTTCCGACGTACAAGCAGTGTCACAACAATGCTTCATCAACTTCAGTGGCCGACACTGCAGGAACGGAGGGCCCAGTTTAAGGTGGTGATGGTGTACAGGATAGTGCATTGTCTCATCGACATCCCACGCGAACACCTCCAACCTGCAATAACATCTCAAAGAGGACACACACAGAAATTCATTGTTCCATTTGCAAGAACTCTCCTGTACCAACGAGCATTCTTCCCCGACTCCATCCGACTGTGGAATGCTCTGCCAAAGGACATGGTCAACTGCACATCTGTAGACCAGTTTCGGCAGAAGGTACAGGAAACCCAGCTTCGTTAGTGGGAGACGAGCATCTTTTTAAATGCACATAGAACTTAGTCATTTTATTATTGCACTGTACATACTGCACTGTGACCGCCAAACCAGTACGCGATACACCAGTAGGTGGACTGTACTACACCAGAAGAAGAAAAAAAAGAAGAAGTCTCATACGCTAGAAGTCCTGCTCCAATATTATGGTGTTTTTGCTCAGCGACGTACAGAGCTTTCAACGACGCAGGGAGCGATCTATTGCCCCGTTTACCGCGCTCAAATAACTTTCGTTGACAAGCAGTTTCGCTAATTTGGTGAAGGCGGACGTACATTCGTAGACTGCATGACGTCACATCTCGTTGTCACAAGCAATGTATAGACAACGCATGGCTGGCTTGTATTGTTAACACGCCAACTAATTGTCTATGTACTACACATGATAGCAATGTGCTGAATGTTTACCTCGCTACAAGCATGTTGATTGGTTGACCATAGAGCTGTATCGTGCCGTCGCATAATAACCGGAATAATTCTGACCAAAGTGTGTCGCAGATTTAAACCCAAGAACGGTCGGCCCGCTGTTACTGTAGGAAGTTCTTGATTTTGCACACGAACTGCAGGATTCCCCGTTTGCAAAAACCTGCTAGCTTAGTTCCTTGCTAATGGACGTTGTGGGTCCGTTTCCCGCAGGGTATGAGCATGGCGACTGAAGGGTCTGCGAGAACTTCGGTGTTGGCGGCCTGGTTATTTGTTCTGGGTGGTGTGGTATAGTGGGTGTGTAGAATCTTGATGGGTCTTGAAGAAATCTATAGAGAGGGTGAGATTTGTGAAAAAAGGAATGCAATCAGATAAATAGTAATGTGTAAGTCATGTGCACTTATTGCACAAAATGAACCACAAACATGTATTCATGTAGTAAAAATAGGATTTGATTTCTAATCAACATGGACCAAATTTGTTATTTTCCCTTCAGTTTGTTATTCAGCTGTTAGGATCGAAAGCTACACTATAATTATTGACTCTAATTTTATTCCATTGTCAATTTTTCAGTAGCAGTTTTCATCTGTTTTTCAATCGGTATACAGTATTCAGTATACAGTATGCCTAATGCATTTGTCTCTAATAAGCAAAATAATAAATCTAAGGTCCACATTCTGAAAATATTGCAGAGATACAAAATAAAATCATGCTAAAATAATTTTCATCATTCTGAAAATGGTGTAAGGGAATGCAAATTCTACAATGCATTGTGAATCTTTTCTCATGTCCAGTAATGTCGGCCCTTGTTTATTGAGATTTTCTGTTATATAACATAACAATCAAGCCCATGATAAGTTTTCAAAATATGCGCTCAATGCACATTCTTTCCTCCTCTGACATTTATCTGTGTTGTTTTCCCAGTTTCGAATCCCAGTGAGATCACTTTGTGCAAGTATAGCAATCGACACACAATGGTATGCCAAAATAAACTCTCATTGATTTTGCCTGCTAATTTGAAGATGAAATTCTAGTTTCAGAACACAGATCTATCATTTATCTCTGTCCACAGTCCAAGAAAAAGGTTCTCAATGAATTACCTTAACCATAAGTCAATCGGGGTCACCACCAGCACAAATCGTGTGAGTCGTGTCAGCATGCAGATTGCACGTCCATTCTATCGGTACTCGGAAATCCTCTATGTATAATGTCGAAGAGAACAGCCACATCCAATGCTATAAAATGAGGATAAAAATCAAAAAGTTGCTTAATGATGGCAATTGGTATGGAAAGTCAATTGCCTTATGTAAGACAAAAAGAAAACACTGATCATCCAAGGTTTTTTCCCCAACATTTTGGTTGCCAAGCCTAATATCTAATGAAAAAAACTTGTCCTGAAGTAAGAGATTTGCAGATTAGCCGGAATTTTCCATGGAGGCGGAGGGGGGGGGGGGGGGGGGGGGTGAGGTGGGTCACACAAGGGAGCAGAGCTATGCGGCTTTGTACGGCAACAACATGGGCGGCGGGCCGGTACAGAAAGTTTGACATATTTGACGTAGTCGTACAACATTTCCGAAGCCGAGAGTATGATTTAGTATTGGTTTAAAATTTTCGACATTTTCGAGGCCGAGACCACGGTTCTTCGTACTTTACGAGGTCAAGACTGCTAAAGTATCATCTCGGACCAGTAAAAATTTGAAATTGGGAGGTGGATCAATCCACCCAATGCACCACCTGACCACCACAATTCACAATGACAATAATTTTTTTATTTTGCAACATTTCACTTTTGTCTTTTGAGTTAGACCGAGTACTACACAGACCTAGACATAGACCTAACATTATCAAAAATGAGCATCGATAAAAAAAACACAAAAAACGGATTACCCATTCTATATCAAATTTGAGAAGGCCCATCATTTCATAATCATAAGTCATAACAAAAGTCAAAAGAGATATCAACATAACTAGATCGGCAAATCTATTGCTTTCATGGCCTCTTTGACATGATTATCATTGTCATTTTCACAGTGAAAAAGACAATAATAATGTCAAAGAGACCATGAAAGCGATAGATTTGTCGATCTACACTCAAACTTGAATTGCTGATTCTGTAATTGGGGGTGATCTCGGTACCTTAGCCCGGGGCTTCGATCGGCGCTGAGAACTCAATCAGTCCGAGAGCGAGTATCCCGGCCGTGCATGACCGTGTGTGTCGTCTTCGATCACCTGCAGCTTCTCAGACTCAGCTCTGCATGCATCTCAATTATCAACCAAATTGTTGTTTTTTCTTCTTGATGAACCTCTAGATCTCCTCCCAGGCCGCATTCTCATTCGCATTTTATTTGTAGATTCTCAAACGGTTTCTTCAACAAATTTGCTAATGGTATTTAGTACACAATGCAAATATGCACAGTACTTCGCTCACTACCGCTGTAGATGTACGCGTATCGTACACGTATTACGTACGGCTCTACGAACGTACGTCTAGCTATGACTGTATGCAAGCGCCGGGCGGGGATCGGACACAATATAGCAGGCACGACAAGGTCAAAGGTCACCAAAGACGTTAATTAACGCAATTGAAATAAAAGATTTAAATGATAATTATCTTCATACTAAAGGGACATTTGAAAAAATCGAACCCTATTTTATTCCTCTCTTACCATAAGCTAAACAACACGGTAGAAGAGAAATGAGGAAGCTCCAAGTCATTTTCGTGGATTTGGACACTTTACCTGAATCACTTTAAGCAGTCGACCGCCTAATTAGAGCTTCAGGTAAGCAGTCGAACGCCATATTAGAGCTTCATGTAAGCAGTCAAATGCTTAATTAGAGCTTCACGTAAGCAGTCGGAAGGCCTAATTAGAGCTTCAGGCTAAGTAGTCGAAGGCTTATTAGAGCTTCGGATTAAGCAGTCGAATGCTTATACTGAAGCAGTCCGTACCTAATTTGCATATTAACTTGTCCGAATGAAGGCTTATAAGCCTTCAAATGCCTCGCGCCATAGCCTTACGGACTGCCTTCGACTGCTTATAAGCCTTCGAAGGCTTAAAAGACCAATTGACTACATAATGTGCATCGAAGGCTTGTGTGCAATTGAAGACCTATCTGCGACTACTTATGGGAATGCTTAGCGAATGCTTAGCGAAGGCCTTCTGTTTGGTAAGAGGAAGAATTTCTTGTTGATATGTCATGGTTACGAAATCAGGCCAATATCACACGAATTGTGAGTTTAAATCGAAAATGTTAAAGATACATCGAATCCTCAGAATAGAGGGAGTATTTCAATGCTTGTTTCATTCAGATTAAAGTAATTTTGTTGATCCTACGACACTTTGAAAAAGTTCGACATTTTCGTGCGCGAATTTACAATACACCTTCATACAATTCACCATTCGAACCTACGCATAGTATGATCGAAGAAACTTACTCAGTTCAGTTGCTGTAATTGTTTCCGAAATTGTTAATCCTTTGTGTTCACTGTAAGCTTTTATAAAACGGCTCCGGTAAATTCAGTAACGTGATTGGCTAATACCGATCACGTGGGCATTGATTACTTTTCACCAACTGCACCACCGTACCGATACTGCGCAACCACCGTGACGATACCGCGCAACCATCGTGCCGAAGGTGTGCAACCCCGTGACGTCACAATGCTCGTTTACATAGTTCTACGAAGACAAACTTGCGAAAGTGAAGAAAAAAAGATGTAAAATGCTTCGTTTTGTAAATTATCTGTTCTGTAGTAAATAAATCGTAGCAGTTTTGTAAATTATATGGTATGTGGTTTGATATTGGTAAGTTTTGGAATGGAAATGCATAAAATTCTTTGATAATTCTCACTTTTATGGGAAAATCTTCGGCAATATCCCATCAACTGCATTTGATCTGCAGAGTCAAATTCAGTGAAGCGAGTGCAGTAAAGAGTCTGGGTTACTAATTTTGGCAAGTCTGTTTTCAATAATCCAGCAAAATAAAACAAGCAAAATATTATTTGTATATCAGCACATTCTGAGCTACATTGATGACTTTCTTAGTAGAACGGGAATCCTTTTCATCAATTATTTTGTCCAATTCTTCCTCACCAAGGCCAAGCGAAGCGAATCGGCTAGTTGAAACTGCCATAATTGCGTGATATTTGTCGTGCGAAGCGGCGGTGTACGTAAATTACGTCATACCTCTGTATATAACGGCGTTATATTAAGAGGTATGACGTAATTTACGTCATGTTTTGACAATATAACGCTTCTCATCCTTGTAGCGATGATCACGTGACAGCATTTTAACCAATCGCACACCAGTATCTATATAGATCATATAATATTCGTGTATGTACGATGGTAGAGGATGGGAGCATGAATTTAATGAAAATATGTATATCTCCTGAATCGGATTAGCATAAAAACTTGGAATGTCAACGCATCTTCCAAAGAAGATGATTGATGAAAATTGTGGGTCGCGAGATCAAAGGTCAAAGGTCACAGAGCAACTTGAGAATTTACAAGTGGCTGATTATTGCTGGATTTCCAGTTCATCAAACAGTATTTCCCAGATTACAATCAAACTTGGTATATGTATCAACTTTAAGATGACATAACCAATCCTTTTGGAGCCATTGTGTTAAAAATAAAGTGGGCTTATTGTGTACAATCCAATGCAAACTTGTTGTAATTGCAACTTGTTGCATTGGCATGCTCACTATCAATCAAATTATTGGCTACAAACTTGGTAGGACATACCTGTATGAACTGGTTATTAAGAAGTGATTTTTAAATATTAAAAAAAAATAGGTTATAGGTTCATATATGATATCACATTGCATTGTAAAGCAATTTTCCTTATTTCATCAAATTGATATCAATATTTTCTGGAAATTAGTTACTTTTTATATTCCCCTAAACATTTTAAATATGATTGCACAAAATAAATGTACATACCAAACCTAAGACATGTGCCCGTCAAATTATATATCATTGGAACGCTTACGATAAGGAGGATTAAAGCATGCAATTTAAATTGAATGAAGATGCAGTTTTCTTTCCTGTATTTTAAAATTTAAATTATGTTTTTAGGTATTGTTCATGTTTTCTTATCGTTAAGTATTTTCTAAAGATAACATTTACATTTTTAACTGTATGTTTTAGATACTTAAACAATTTCCTTTTAGAAAATGTATACTTGTATAGGCATTATATATAAATTAACGCAATATCCTTCCATGAACCCACAGCTGTGAAATATGCAGAAAAATGCAGACGTAACGTGTACTGGCCTAGTTTAAAGCACACGGCCATATGATATACGTAGGATGCAAAATCTCGTAGACACAATCACAAGGCTTGTATTTCAATTGGGAGTTGGCGGTGCCAGGTGCCATATGGGCAGTTGCGGCGCCATGGGCATGACATGTGGGCATTTCTCCCACCCTCCGTTTAAATCCATCAGATTAAATTTGTGCTCTGTTTAATTAACAACTATCATCACCGTTATAAGTGCTATCTTCAATAATTATATTTTTAGCGCATATGCCTGAAGATTCTCAACATGTTGTACGTTTGAACACCGATTCAATATTGAGTCGTTGTTGAAAAGTCACGAAGGGACATGTGTTGGGAACTTACTCACGACCTACTGATTACTATACAGGGTGGCCCAGAAAGAATGCAACACCTCGTTAATTTCGTCAACACCATCGACCAAATATCATTGTTTTTTGTTTGATGGTAGAACATTCTTTTTCCAACAAAATTATACCATGAGCATTGATTTTGGGTACCGCGTTTGGATCCTAGGGCCATTTTTCTGAGGCAATGTCGTTTCCTAAATTTGCTACTTTTTCGTCTCCAGCGATCCTCTGAACACTGAGACATTCTCGCCCCACGGCCTGCCATAGAATTAGCTGTACAGAAGAACCGCATGACTGCTCTCCCTTTGATATAAAGGAAGACAATGTGAGCCATACCGTACTAGTCCGTGGGCCAGAGGGGTCTACCGGTGACCCCCCCCCCCCCCCCCCCCCCCTATGATCCTCCGACTTGGGTGTCATTTTGTCCATTGACATGTCTAATGTTAGAAACAAAATGTTAACAAGAAAAAAACTCATATACACTATGTTTTTTACTACTTTTTTGGAGGTATGTAAAAATAGCACTTTTTCATTTTTTGCTGCATTTCTTAGGGTTGGTGAAAATTGAGATTGCGTTAAGTGCTTTCATTTGATAATGGCTAGGTCTTTCTCAACTAAATTTTGCTGATACATATTTTTATATATGCCTAAGACACAGGAAAAGTTTAATGGTCAAAGTTGATTGGCTTCATATAATTATGACGTCATCAAATTTGCATATGAAAAATCATGGGAATTTCCGTAAACAAAACGGTCAAAAAAACAATGTTCATTAGTATAGTTTATTTTTTTCACCATGATAATGATGATAATGAGCTTAAACTTATGTCTATTTCTGAAAGTATATTCAAATCAGAAATGCTATTATCCTTTGAATATAATGTACAAAAATGACATTTTTTATTACGTAATCACCATGCGTCATATGCAATTGTAAGGCATATGATGGCCATTTTGTGTAGGGCACAAATCGGTACATAGTGCTCCCTCTATAATTTCTTTATTTTAGAACCAATCACTCTCATATTTGGCACAAATGTAAAACTAGTAGGGCTCATCAGTTTGCAATAAGTAGAATTTCAAAAGGTCATCAAATGAGGGCGCTATTTACTAAAAAATTGATAAAAACATACAAAATCCTATATATTCTGATTAAAATGTTATTTTTTCTCTATCTGTCTGAATTGTATAGACAACTTGACATTTTGTTTGCATTATTATGCAACTTTACTTTCCCTAGAATGAAATTTAAGACTGTTATGTTGTATCTTGTATATTTTAGGGTCTAAATTAGGTATAACTCAGACTGAATTTTACCTTAAAAGTGGAATGGGGATTACATTGTGCTATATACATACAAACAATTTCAGATTATTCACTTAATAGTAACCCTATGTATCTAGTACTGAGTGAGATTTTCGATAGCATGTACTCCAATATCAAGTTAAGACAAAATGTGTGGGGAAAATTCTGGTCAGAAACTTGTTTTTCAATATTTGTATTATACTTCTGTTTGGCATCACATTTTTTTGTTTCAGAAAAGAGAACAAATGAACACCTCTTGTTTACAGTTCATTATTTGATAAACCTACCCTCCAAAAGTGATAAAACTTCATGTGACAACTAGATGAGTACACATTCATGCATTTAAATGATTACCATGGTGACAGAAAGTGGCGAATGAATTTAATACAAATTAAAGTTAACAACCACATTGAAAAATGTTTTAGATCATGAAAAGTTGTCTGGAATTTATAGAGGCACATGCAGGGGAATGTCTGTGTGTGTAGAACTGTTAACTCCTTTTGCAACATTTGCGCTCTTATTTTTTACCAAAATAAACGTACTATGTCTCAATATTCATAATACATGTATACGGGATACTAAATACATTCCATTAATCACTGACACCTCACAAATGATCTCTTAGCATGAAGGCCTGTGAAAGCATGGTTGTGGCAATAGCTGGTGTCAGTTAGATTCCATATTTCATGCTGTTTGTTTTTCTTCACTTTGAATGAATGGTATAAGCAAAATATACGGGTGACAAATAGTGTATACCTCGAATTTTATCATGGAACTTATGCAATGTTACACCGTCTGTCTCATTTACTGTAGTGATCAGATATAATGTCAAAGTATCACTATCTTTATGCCAGGAAATTATCATAAAGAATGATAAAATAATTAAGCATCTGCCTTCTGTGCCACATTTTTAAGCTTTTGAAGCGCTTGATCCTAAGCCAGCACCATGCAATCACAAAGCACCCCAATCTTGGGCAGGCTGGCTCCTGACCAATGCTATTAATCACGAGCTAAGTAATTAATTTGCCACAGTCCATAGAAGATGGCTTAAAACCAACTGCTGCCTATGCATATGGAACCGTAAGCCACTGGCTCATCCTAAATTACATGTAAATGAGATTACAATTGATTTCACTTAACCAAACTGCTGAAGCAATTTAAATTTATGCTGAAAACCTGTGAATTGTTGTCAAGAGCACAAACAAAAAGAAGTAATCTCTGATATTAAGATCACACTCACTACAATCCTAAACAATTTACATGTGTGGACAACTGTTGGGAGGACACTTTCCCTGTCGTGGAACGACATCCATCAGAACATGCCATGCAAGCTCCAAAAAAAGGCCCATCAGCAACAAAGCGTTACAGACCGGTCTCACTTCTTTCCCACACATTTAAGCTGTTCGAGCGACTAATTCTGACCCACCCACCTAAGTGCAGTTGTATAACCATCTCTGATGAAGGAGCAGTCATGATTCCAGCCTAGGAAGTATTGCACAAGACAACTGCTTAACCTTACGGTTACCCAACATATAGAATATGTTTTCCAGTAAATGTCTTAACTGGAGTTGTGTTTGTAGACCTCTCAGCAGCTTATGCTACTGTGCACAGACTCTACACAAACTACTGAATGTGAACAACATGCACTTGACCAACATGGTGAATACCCTGATTGAAAACAGACGCTTCTTCGTCGAGCTGTCTGGAAAGAAGTGTCGTTGGCGCAGGAAGCATTCTGGCCAAACTCTGTTCAACATCCATTGGCATAGATCTGTCATTGATACATATTCATCAGGGGGGGGGGGGGGGGGGGTGATACGCAAGTATCTACGCGCCGCCCATGTCAACATCTATGTTAACGACCAACTATATCTACTCTGAGACCAGGAGTTTCATCTATTAGACGACCTGTGTATCACCACCCACAGTGATGACTTCCCTAAGGCAGAATCCACCTTGTGTGAGGGATTTACCAACCTATCCTTGTACTACAAAGAGAACCATCTGAAGGCTAATTCAATTCAACTAAATCTCAAATATGCGCCTTTCATCTGAAGAACATGCATGCAAACCAGAAACTGAAGATCACTTGGAATGGAACTAGACTGGGACACTGTGATAGTCCTGTCTACATAGGTGCGACCGTTATATCATGATGTATGAGAATAACGAGAACTGATAACGGATACCTCATCTCTGGCATCGCATCCCAGCTGTAATAAGGAGGGCTGCTGCTAGCCAGAAGGAACGACTGAGACAAACAGAGGTGAAGGACACCCACTCCATGTCCACCCACTGCATCCTCGGCGCTTTAAGTCACGGAAAAGCTTCCTTTCATGATCTGTTGAACCCCTGGACTACAGCGTGTCTTCAAGAAGGCTCAAACTCTGGGAAGAGAGGCTGAGCTCTATAGGACATACCGGTATCGTATGCCTATGGTGCCATCAGAAAAACTGTCCACAGGATTCAACCATGCACCCCTGGGTGACTTTGCGTAGCCGGAATAGGCTTTGGCAGGCGTGGGAAGATGCAAGCCAACATGTTGAACTGGGGATATATCGAAGGTGCATCAGAATGCGAGTGCGGTCAAGCCCCTCAGATTATTGACCAACTGCTTAGTTGTGATCTGGTACATGGAATGTGCACAATCAAAGATCCGACAGAGGCCAACGACGTAGCGCTCAGATTTGCCCGACATTGGCAGGAAGTTGTATGGTGATACGAAATAATAAATGAAACAAGCTCCAAACTGCTATTACAGGTGGGGGTAATAAACAAAAGCAACCGATAATCTCCTTTGAAAGCAAACAGTTTATCAATCTGCAGCAGATAATGCCTTCACTGTACGGGAGATATCCTACCACGTAGAAAAGGTAGACTTATCTCCAACACTTGTCTATCGCCAAATATTATCGAGGCAGAGCTCTGAAAAGCGGCCTTGTATTGTTTTGATGAAAATGAGACTTATAGGAGCGGCGATTGGCTTTTTCAAAATGAAAATGGGAACCTTAGGAGTGGCTGGATCGGCTGTAAAAACAGGGGTCTTTGAAGCGACACATACCCGTATTGAAAATATACACGAGTACCCCCCCCCCCCCCCCCCCCTCCCCCTTCGGGTCATTGATGATGATGGTTGACCAGGGTTTCTTACCGTTTGTTATCGACATGGCCACATTGATCTTTGTAGCTTATTTATGCCATGGATATCTCCTAAAGAAAATACATTTAAAAGGAAAAAAGTTCAACAGATATGTGTCGTTCATTCCTTCGTTGTTATTTAAGCTTAAAAGTGTGTATGCTCTGCTACCGTTTCCCACACAGTGGATAAAACAGCGAATCGATATCAACAATGTAGCCATAGTGGCTTTTCAGGCCGTGATCCTTCCAAATTATTTAGGGTTCTGAGGAAGGCCAAATTATATTGAACGGCTACAACTTTATCTTTACCATTCACATGTGTCAATGACTAATGGAATGTCTCCACTTAATTGCTGTAAATAAACATTGATGTAACATCCTGCTTGATGAATATGAATAGTATGCTTCATCTTTATTAAAGAAAAAGAGTTGCAGAAGATACAAAACAATTCTGTACACACAGACTGCCCCTGTGCCTATAAGTTTTGTAAACTCTCTGTTTCTCTGGTAACCCCAAACTTCTAAACATGAAGTTCCCGTATTATCAAATGTGAACTTTTTTTAATTTTAAGAAAATAATGTTTATCCTTGTTAATGAGACGTAGTATGCTGTTCCCTTTTCTGACCAAAATGGTGGTCCAAGCAAACAAGTAATAGAGTTAACATTTTTCGTTTTAAATCTGACTAGATGTATTTTGTGTTTGTTATGTTTGTATTCGTAAATATATTCAGACAGAAACAACTTACCCAGTGCTAGATTAACAGGCCTGAACAAATGGTACGTAAAAACATCATATGTATCGCAATGTATTTCTTAATTCACTTTGAAGGTCACATTCAGACAGTTTTTGCCTTAATTAGCCCGTAAAAATAAAATAAAATATTATAAACATCCTCGTAAGTATGGACTTGAATACTAATGAAGCAAAATCCATTTGTCAACACAGAACCATCAGTTTGAGACAAAAACTCATAATTGAGGAGGTATCAAATAATGAACTTGTCAACGAGACGTATTTTTTCTCTTCTCTTAAAAAAAAGTGATGCCAAAGATAATATTACAAAATATTTAGAAAAAAAAGTTTCTGGCAAGACGTCCCCACACATTTTGCCTTAATTTTATATCGTAATAAACATGCTATCGAAAATCTCACTCAGGACTAGATTCATAGAGTTAGGATTTAATAAATAATCGAAATAGTTAATTGTGTATAGCGCACTGTATTCCCTATTCCACTCTTAGGGTAAAATCTAGAGGGAGTTATGCCTTATTTATACGCTAAAAGATATAAGATACAACATAACAGTCTTTAATTTTTTTAATTCTAGGAAAAGTAAGGTTGCATAATAATGCAAACAAAATGTCAAGTTGTTTATACAAATCAGGCAGATAGAGAAAAAAAACATTTTTATCATAATTTATAGGATTTTGTATGTTTTTATCAAATTTTAGTAAATAGCGCCCTCATATGATGACCTTTTGAAATTCTACTTATTGCAAACTAAAGAGCTCTACTAGCTTTACATATGTGCCAAAGATGAGAGTGATTGGTTCTAAAATAAAGAAATTATAGAGGGAGCAATATGTACCGATTTGTGCCCTACACAAAATGGCCATCATATGCCTTACAATTGCATATGACGCATGGTGAATACGTAATAAAAAATGTCATTTTTGTACATTATATTCAAAGGATAATAGCATTTCTGATTTGAATATAAATGATACGCAAGTGGTTAAGTGGACAAGCCAGATATTTTACCCGATATTTTACTTGGTGGATCTTATTTACAATTGCCTTCATAAACTGTGTGTATTTTATGGACATGTAATTCTGTGTTTAGACATCATTTGTTATCCAGAAATCACTTTTACCTGGACTATATAAAGCTGGAACTTTGGACTAAATATTTGCTGCAAATGCCGACCAAGGTAATTTGATATTGTTAAGTCCCACCTATACTTGTACGTGTTGGATTTTACACAAACTTTGCTGGCGAAATTGGACATTGAAATTAGCTTTTAAATCAAACATTCCTACTTATTTTCCACTTGACAACTGGACATATCATTTTATATTCATATGCCATTATTTTAATACAATGCCTGCAACCAGAGAGAGTTCCAAGAAGGTAAAGGAGTGGGACAAAACAACCAACTCAACACCTGCTGACACAGCGTCCTCTACCGGCGATGCGACCACGGAAGAGAACGTCAACATTCTCGATCGTATCGAGAGTATTGTGGAAGCCACGGTCGCCAAGCAGATGGCACTCGAGCGGGTGAAACTCAACCAAGACATGGAGAGGAGGGAAAATAACTTCAGAGAAATCCTGGATGCTAAACTAGCATCACTTCATGATCTGGAAGTATCCATTGATCGCAAACTGCACGAGGTTACAGAGATGAAGCGGGATGTTCAGATGAACACAGAGAAGACCGACGAGCTCTCATTTCGATTAGACCAGTTAGAGCAGTATTCTAGACGCAACAACATTCGTATCCTTGGCATCGGAGAAACAGCGCAGGAAAGTACCGATCAGATCGTCTGCGAGGTGGCATCGCGAATCGCCATTCATCTGGCGCCAGAAGACATCGATAGATCGCACAGAATCGCGAAGCGAACAGAGCAACGATCCCAGAACTCAACCTACGCAGGAGCTGCACAGCAGAATGGCTCATCAACAAAGAAACCTACCCACATCATCGTGAAATTCACTTCGTACAAGCACAAACACAAATTCATACAAAATCGACGAAAGCTGAAAGGCACCGGCACGGTGATAGTTGAGGACCTGACAAAGCGGAATGGATAACTGCTCAGCCAGACATCAAAGAACAAGAAAGTAAGCGCGTCGTGGTCTATGGACGGAAGAATTTTCGCCATGATCAAATCTACAAATGGCAATGAAACTCGAAAGCTGATCACATCACTGTCAGATCTCAGACCACTGTGATCTCTTGCTGATTTATGCAGGTGGTAGCCTATATCTGCACTTCTTCGCTTTCTTGCCAATACATTTCTCTACCATTAATACAAAACTCTAAATTCAATCAATCTTTCGAAATGGTGAGAATACCCAGCAACATTTATTAACTCTTTTTATAAGGTTTCTGGATACAACTTTTTAAAGATTTATATTTGTGTGATTTTTTTTTTCTTTTTTTTTCTCTTTTTTGTCTACTTTTTCTTTTGTAGATTTAAATAAAATACGTATCTTTGTTTCTGCTTGAGTGTGTGTAGTTGAGTGAAGTAGGATTAATATGCCCAATACCGACAACATATTGATAGTTTTGATGTATCTCACTTATCAGAATATTTATCGCCTAATGTAAATGAAATTGATAATGGACATTCTCCTTCATTCTTTTTGCCTGATGAGTTTAATAATTATACAAATAAAAAGAGGTGTTGTGGAGATAAAGTGTTTTCTTGTATTCATATGAATTGTAGGAGTATTGTTAAAAATATTGATTCTATAACATCTCTTTTGGATACTTTGAATACTCAGTTTTGTGCAATAGGTACTTCAGAGACATGGCTTAAATTTGATGATCCCTTTTGTAAAACATGCATAGAAGGTTATGATTTTGTTGGAAATAGTCGTGAGGCAAGACGAGGTGGAGGTGTGGGAATTTTCATTCGCTAAGATTTAGACTTTATACATAGAGAGGAATTAGATGTTAATACAGACTTTTTTGAAAGTATATTTGTAGAAATTAAATCATTCCATAAAAATATAATTGTTGGTACTGTATATAGACCACCCGGTCAATCTATTCAATTATTTCAAGAGTCTCTTTCCTTATCATTACAATTAATTCAGAAAACAAGTAGGTGTACTTGATGGGAGATTTTAATATTGATTTATTGAATGCGTTTTCTACTTCAAGTGTTAATGACTTTCTTGATTTTTATATGGTAAATTCTGTTTCCTTTGATTCATATTCCGACTCGGATCACTCAGTCTACATGTACACTGCTTGATAACATATTTACAAATGATTTAGAAAATATATTTTCTGGTGTATTACTAGCAGACATAAGTGATCATTTTCCCATATTTTCTATTTGTTATGATTATTGTAAAGATAGAAATTACTCTTTTAATATGAAGAGGAATTTGAGTGAAGCCAATATGATTAACTTTATTGATAAAATTAGTAATATATCATGGATATTGGACAATGATCCTAATCACAGTTATGATTGCTTCTTGAAACAATTTTTACAATGTTATAATGATTCTTTTCCTATTACATTTGTTGCAGGTGGACAAAACAAACCATGGTTTTCTAAAAGATTACGGAAAATGTGCAAAAAGAAATGGCTATTATATAAACAATATTTACGCAACCGTACAGATTATAGACTTACTAAATATAAAAGATATAGAAATTGGGTGAATAATGAAATTAAGAAATCTAAAAATGTATATTTTAAACAGAAGTTTGATAGTGCTAAGGGAAATATGAAGCACACATGGAAAATATTGCAAGGCATTCTAGGTAATAAGAGGAACAATAGAAAACCTATAATAGAAATATTATTTGAAGATCATACTATACAGAATAAAGAGGAAATTTCTAACATTTTTAATGCATATTTTGTGAACATTGGTCACAACTTAAGGGGTAATGTGCAATCAACTGAAGAAGACTGCATGAAATGCATTGATAACAATAATAAATCTGCATTTTTTTTCACCTGTGACATGTAAAGAAATTATTGATATTGTTTGCGACCTTAAGAATCATTCAAGCCCTGGATTTGATGATATTCATATTTCTCTTGTTAAACGTGTCATTCATATTATTTGTATTCCATTGTGTAAGATTTTTAATTTATCCTTAGAAAGTGGCATATTTCCTGACCAAATGAAAATTGCAAGAGTAATTCCAGTATATAAAGGTGGCTTAGAAAATAATGTCTGCAATTATAGGCCCATTTCAGTGCTCCCTGTTTTTTCGAAAATTTTAGAAAAATGTTTTTATAACCGACTTATATGTTTTTTTAATGAATGTAATATTATTTCTCAGAATCAATATGGATTTAGATCGGGGCACTCCACATCTTCAGCCTTACTTGAGTTTATTCATAAAGTAAATTTTTGTTTTGATAATAAAAGAATTATGTTGGGCTTGTTCCTTGACCTTAGTAAGTCGTTTGACACTCTTGATCATTCTATTTTAGTAAACAAATTAAGAACATATGGAATTAGAGGTGTATTAGTAGATTGGTGTATAAGTTTTTTGTTGGATCGAAAACAATATGTTGTGATTAATGATAGTAAATCAGAAAAGAGACAAATAAGATGTGGAGTGCCCCAGGGCTCTATCCTGGGACCACTATTGTTTTTAGTTTATATGAATGATTTATGTAACATTTCTGAACGTTTAAATTTCATTCAGTTTGCAGATGACACCAGTGTGTTCATGACACATGACGATCCACATACTTTAATGGAAAATTTTAATCAATAATTAGAGAAGCTTTTTGATTGGTTACTTGTAAATAAATTGGTCTTAAATGTAAATAAAACAAAATATATGGTCTTCACTAAAAGACATATTGAATATGATTTTAATATTAAAATAGGTAATCAATATTATAGAGAAGGTCTCTTCATTGAAATTCTTAGGAGTGACCATAGATAGTGGATTGACATGGCATGAACACATTGGTGTCGTCTGCAACACAGTATCTAAAAGCATTGGTGTTATAAACAAGCTACAATTTTTCCCTCAGAGTATTTTGAAATTGTTATATAATGCTATTATTCTTCCACACTTGAATTATTGTAACATAACTTGGGCTAATTCTAATGATTATTATGTATCTAGATTGTTTTTGTTACAAAAGAAGGCTGTCAGAATTATTTCACACTCTTCATACCTTGCCCACACAAAACCAATTTTTGAACACTTGAAAATACTCAATATTTTTTGTTTGAATAATTATAATATTGCAATTGTTATGTATTTGTGTTCTAGAAACAAAATTCCGGATAGATTATGCTCTTACTTTTCTTTTAATTTGGATTATCATAATTATAATACAAGATCTGCATCAAACTATCATTTACCTAAAGTTAGAACGGTGGTTTATAAACACTCTATATTTTATAAAGGCCCTATAATTTGGAATGACCTCACTTTAGAAATACGCAAAAGTCCAACTCTCAATACTTTTAAACGAAAACTCAAAATAACTTTGTTAGAGAACTCGTCAATATGAAATGGTTAGGGCATGTATGTGTGTTTGCGTGGGTATGTACTTGAATGTGTGATTTGTTATGGATAGGATATATAGTTGTATTTGTGAAATACACTGACTAGAATATGTGTAAAATATTATTTGTTTTTAAAGTGTCTATTTGTTTAATTTAAAAAACACTTCCTCTTGCATTATAATATTTTTCTTTCTTAACCGGGGTCAACACCAAATAAGGCTTATGCTCTTCCAAGTTGGCCCCACATTCTCAATTGATTTAATTTGCTATTTAATTATAATCGACATTTATTTTGTATAACTTATTGTAATAATTTATATATTGTATCTTTTGATGTTTTTATGAAGAATGTAAATAAACTGAAACTTATAACTTATAGAAATAGACATCATAAGTTTAAGCTCATTATCATCATTCTCATGGTGAAAAAAATAAACTATACTAATGAACATTGTTTTTTTGACCGTTTTGTTTACGGAAATTCCCATGATTTTTCATATGCAAATTTTATGACGTCATAATTATATGAAACCAATGAACTTTGAACATGAAACTTTTCCTGTATCTTAGGCATATATACAAATATGTATCAGCAAAATTTAGTTGATAAAGACCAAGCCATTATCAAATGAGAGCACTTAACACAATCTCAAATGCAGCAAAAAATGAAAAGCTGCTATTTTTACATACCTCCAAAAAAGTTGTAAAAAAACATAGTGTATATGAGTTTTTTTCTTGTTAACATTTTGTTTCTAACATTAGACATATCAATGGACAAAATTACACCCAAGTCGGAGGATCATAGGGGGGGGGGGGGGGTCACCGGTAGACCCCTCTGGCCCACGGACTATACGGGGTAATCGAGTACGCAACGTCGCGCTGTTCAACAGTGGTATGAATGGGGGGGGGGGACAGAAGAAGGTGGTTTATTGTCATTAACGGTGCTTGGTGGGGAAAGGGCATTGTCTTCCTTATCAAAGGGAGAGCAGTAATGCGGTTCTTCTGTATAGCTAATTATATGGCACGCCATAGGGCGAGAATGTTTCAGTGTTCGACAGAGGATCGCTGGAGACGAAAAAGTAGCAAATTTAGGAAACGACATTGCCTTAGAAAAATGGCCCTAGGATTCAAACGCCTTACCCAAAATCAATGCTGATGGTATCATTTTGTTGGAAAGATAATGTTCTACCCAATCAAGTAAAAAAAACAATGACATTTGGTCGATGGTGTTGATTAAATTAACGATCGTAGGTGTTGCATTCTTTCTGGGCCACCCTGTATATACAGACTTCATTCAGTACATTATAATACTACACAACTGAGATCGCCTGTTTTAGGGCTTTTGTATATGGTTCTTGATCACCAAATAAAGCAACGGGCACTGCTTTTAATTGAAATTTCACATTCGTCATCATCTTGATTACCTGTAGATTCTAGGGAAGAAGGAGTGGGATCCTCGTCAGAGAACTCGACGTTCAGTGTTCTCAATTCTGTCATAATGTAAAACATGTTATAGTTACACATACTTATCATAATTATTGTTTACGTTTGCGAATTATTTTAGTTTATAATATACTAGTACATAATTATATATATATATTATTATATATTTTTGTATCATACATAATTATTTAATAGACAACTAATTAAATTTGCTTCACATTTTTTTCTTCTTTTGGTAATCACATTTGTTTCATTCCCTTTGCTCATGGCATGCATGGTGAGCATTTATTTGAGTATTGCAGGTCATTAGTTACCATGTTATTTGTCCCATGATTTATATTTATTTTTTCAAATATAAAAAGTGTTAATTTTTTTTCCTGAATCATCGAAATTAATGACAACAAACGCTTCTATGTTTACAGTATTGTATATTGTACATTGTATTCATACCATGCTCTAGTAGTTCAGCAACCGGTGCCATATTGTTTTCCCTAAGAATGGTACGAAGCTTGAGGGCACTCTGCTCCTTAGTGCCGTGCTTGAGGACAAATCTCTGGAGTAATTCGTTGTAGGCATCTTGTGGGGCGAGCTGTGTTAGACCCCTGATCATGGCGCTGCTTCCTTCTCCAATTCCAAACCCAAGATATATGCTGAAGTGTTGAGCAGGTACCTGTCCCGCATCGATCTTCTTCGATAGTTCGAGGATGAGCGTGTCGGTCAGGACTATGCGTTAAGAGGGGCAACGAATTACGAATTTGAAATTTAGTAGCACATCTTGTTACAAAAACTATATTAAATTTATTTCTAGCCAAGCGCATTCAATATATGAAGAGCTTTCTTCCAAAAGGTGCTATATCCACTTTTTCACCTTTCGAGGAAAACAGCCTTCTTTGCCCAACTTTGTACACGTGCATATGGGAATATGAAAATGTAACTTTTTATAAACCCCTCAAAAAAAGTTCGGAAACTCAACTTTGATCGATTATATCACTCTTATTGTCAATTTTTTTCTTTTAGTGTCATTGTAATGCATGATGGTTTCCCTTTAAAATGTTACATTATTTGTCATTTATTTAAAATCAGGGAATACGCAGTGCGTTTCAGAATGGAGGACGGTCAGAAGTCAAATGTCGCAAAATGGGCCGAAAGTATTCAATTAGGAAATATGACTTTTGTGTCGTATTTTTTAATGTTCAAGTTGTATCGAAGATTGTAGCGTGTTCAAATTATTTAAACTTATCAAATTTGGTGTCATTTTAAAGCCCATGTGTCTATCTTTTCAATACAATTATGTCCGTACCAATTTTATTAACAGGTTAAGTATGGTACAGCTGAATATGGGGAGGGCCGAAAGTGAAATGTTGCAAAATGCATTTCATTTTGTGAAATTGAAGGCGTTGTATGGAAAAACGACTATTGGAGGAGATGTTTTGGGGTTTTACAATGCATAATCATCAGTAAATTTAACATCATGTGAAAGCGTGTTTATTTTTCCTTAAAATCATGTCTCACCTGTAATAATTATGCTATTGGGGTGTGTGCAGTAAAACCGGATATGGGGGTCTATTAATGCTATGAATTTAAGACCGTGGCTTCTTGTTTCAAGATTCCGGTAAGATATTGTTGTATTAATCATAACTCTATCATCATTCCGTGTTGCACTATCGGAAAGATCGTTAATTTATCTTTAATATGATATCTCATTTGCAATGAGTATGCTGAATGTGAGTGTGCAGTACAGGAAACTCACAAACTTGATGTATTAAAAATGCATCAAATTTCTCTAAACCTACGCAAACTGGCCAGAACTGTCATATTAGCGCCCTCTTTGACCGTGTAGGTATGCCCTTATTACCACGTAATGTTCTTGGATTATTGTAGAGGTGGGCTAAGATTAACTGACTTCCATTTATTCATTTTAGTGCAGAGGATTATGTGGGTAAAGAGACTTTTAACGGGGGATGCAAATATGGGATGGAAGCAATATTTTAATTATTTAACTAAAGATTTTGGTGGAACTTTGATATTTTATAATAATAATGCAATCATAGATATTTTAAAATTAGCATTACCAGCTTTTTATAGAGACATGTTGGACGCTTGGATTGCCACAAAAACATTTTTGTTAAAAGAAAATATTTCTAAAAGGAATGAAATTATTTATAATAATAGATTTGTTTTTATTGATGGACATGTTCCTTTCAATGAACAGTTATTTAAAAAGAATATGTATAGGTTGCATCATATTGTTGATGGGGAAGGCAATATAAAATCAAATGAGGAATTTCAAAGAAAAGGTTTAAATAGTTTAGAGATTATGGAAATACAACGTATTTTTCTTGGCATTCCCCCTTCATGGAAACAATTTTTGAATAAAAATATTCACTTAAATATAGATAGGGAATTAGATATGAACCTTTTAATTTTTGACAAGGTATATATGTTAGATAAGGTTACTTCAAAAAAAAAGTAGAAAAATCATATGCAGAACGAAATTTAGAGCAGATTTATAATATTAATGGGAAAGACATACAATTAATATTCTTAAGACTTAGAAAATGCACTTTGAATAGTAAGCTTCGAGAATTTCAATTTAAAATGCTTTATAATATTATATATACTAAATTATATTTATATACATTTAAAACTGGTTGATAGTAATTTATGTTCTTTTTGTGGTTAATATGAAGAAACTTACGAGCATTTGTTTTTTCTTTGTGAGAAAGTAAAACCAATTTGGGAAGCGTGTGGAAATTTATTTAATTTAGTAGAGATTAGAAATATAAATTGGAAAGATATCCACGTAGGAATAGTTGAGTTAAATATAGGGAAGGAACAGTTATTAAATCATATAATAATTTTGGTAAAATACATGATATTTATAGATAATAAAAATAGAAATAAACCACCAACTGCTTTGGAGATAAAGAAAAGATTATTAGAAAATAGAAAGGAGGAGAAGAATTTAGCTGGGGACCGTGGTACACTAACGTATCATTTTAGAAAGTGGGACAATTTAGAATAAGGAAGGCAAACAGAAGCAATAATATTAATAAGGCGGACATAAGGGTCGAGATTCTCACCAGATGTAGGCATGTTTTCTGTGGATGGGTGTGTGGGTGTGTGCACGCGTGTGTGTGTGTGTGTGTGTATGTAAGCACTTGTATAGGTTTGTTCTTTGAGGGGAAAAGAGTTTTCCCCTCTTTTCCCCCTTTTTTATGTTCATGCTCTGCTTTATTTGATGTACAACAATACAATTTTGTTTGTATTATTTAGATGTAAATTTAAAATGATATTTTACATGATTATGTTAAGATGTGAAAATACGTTAACATACTGATTATATTATATGTACTGATTTCTCTTATTGTTTGTTATTGTTATTTTGTTTTGAGCAATGAATAAAATAAATATCATTGAAAAAAAAAAATGACAACAGTTATTAAATCATATAATAATTTTGGTAAAATACATGATATTTATAGATAGTAAAAATAGAAATAAACCACCAACTGCTTTGGAGATTAAGAAAAGATTATTAGAAAATAAAAAGGAGGAGAAGAAATTAGCTGGGAACCGTGGTACACTAACGTATCATTTTAGAAAGTGGGACAATTTAGAATAAGGAAGGCAAACAGAAGCAATAAAACGTATAAGGCGGACATAATGGTCGAGATTCTCTCCAGATGTAGGCATGTTTCCTGTGGATGGGTGTGTGGGTGTGTGCACGCGTGTGTGTGTATGTAAGCACTTGTATAGGGTGTTCTTTGAGGGGAAAAGAGTTTTCCCCTCTTTTCCCCCTTTTTTATGTTCATGCTCTGCTTTATTTGATGTACAACAATACAAATTTGTTTGTATCATTTAGATTTAAATTTAAAACTATATTTTACATGATTATGTTAAGATATGAAAATACGTATACTCATTATATTATGTACTGATTTATCGTATTGTTTGTTATTGTTATTTTGTTTTGAGCAATGAATACAATAAATATCATTGAAAAAAATATATATATATCAAACGGTGGAACTTCGACATTGCAACGTGTCATTTTGAGCCCCATACATTTAGAGGTACTACACACACCTCAATCACATAGTCATTATGAATGGGGCATTATTTTATTGACAAATTAACACGCTTCACTATGATGTTGAATTTCATAATGATTATGTAAAGTAAAGTACTAAAATATCCCCACAAAAAGTCGTTTTTGGATGCAACGCCTTCAATTTCACACAATCAAATGCATTTTGTTATTAGAAAGATAATTAAACAGGCTTTTGTCTGACAACATTTTTAACAGTATCTCTTCATTGTCAAGATATTCATCGTCGAAAAAATTTGAACTTGAGATAGAAGGTGATATGGGTGTCAGACCTTCCAACTGAAGTTTTTTGGCGCATTTTGTGACATTTCACTTCTGACATTCCCCCATTCTCAAATATACTGCGCATACCTCGTGCTCGTGATGCTTACGAATTTGGTATCATTTTAAAGAGGTATACACACTCTTTCAAGTGATACCAAATATAACCATTATGATTTCATAAGAAAATAGATATCATCGATCAAACTTGAGTTTCCGAACTTTTTTTGAGGGGTTTATTTTGATTTTGAGTGTGTAATTTGTCGTAAAATGTGGATTCCTAGATAGCTACGTAGCTTATACATGTAGATATATCGTTAACTCAGTTTTTATAGGAAGTGAATTTAGCGCCTTTTGGAACTGATCTCTTCATATATATGTATATTTATAGCTAGGTATTCGAGTCATTTCTTTTTTCTGCCGAAAATCGCTCGGTGGCCGTGAAAATGTGCAGACGTGACAAAATGAGATCTATCGATTAAACATGATGGTATTTAAATCATATGAGAACAATCATCTTAACCGATGTATGATTCATTTTATAGTGTACACATGTAATGTATAATATGTCAGATCATAATCGATATGTTTTGCATAATGCTCGAAATTAACGGTCGGGCCAGTAAGATTAGTATTTTTCCAAATTTGGTGGCCCGAAACCAAAATCTAATGGCCCGAAAAAAATAAGGAAAAACAAAATGATATTAATACAATAACCATATTGATAGTTTCAGGGTACTAGGCAATACTTTTAAGTTTTCATTCCCCTTTGTTTCATTGTAAGATCATTATATAAGCACGAATTAGGATGAATGTGTGTGTGTCATGTCTTTTTATTCATTGTCTTCATCAAAAAATCAGTGATTGAATACACACGAGTGACAATTACACTTCCAATTACACAATATTCATTAGCAGCAGTATTACTTGCTCAATTAACTTGCAACTTTTTAATAACCAATATTTTGTATGTGAGAAAAGGGTATAAGTTGCTGAATGCTACATTTAAATGCAAGCTCTTGTCATGCCCTAGACAGGACTAAACATGACTACTGGGTATCTGCAAAAAAAAAAATAAATAAATAAATAAATAAATAAAAACATTGTTTTATTTTTTTTTTTTGCTGGCCCAGTCGGGCGATCAAATATTTTTTTTACTGGCCCGACGGCAATTTTTAGTGGCCCCGGACCATCGGGCCTATGCTAATTTCGAGCATTGCGATAAGGGAATATTAGACATGATACATGTAGTAGATAGTTTATATTATATGACACTTTAGAATGTTCTTGCAATGTGATTGGTTGAATTCAGGTCACATGACATATTTCGTAGAAATGTACCATTCCACGATTTTGACGTCATTTTCATTGAATATAACTTTTTTTTTAGTACCATTCCACGATTTTGACGTCATAAACGTGGAATACTAATTTTGTATATTGTTGTTTTGTGCAAGCGCCAGCGCGCGTTAAAAATAACTGCGCGCATTGCGCAGATTTTCTTTTCATGAACAAGCGCATTAACAAACATTACGCACTCCATTCAAGGCCAGCTGTGCGCGGGGAAGTTTGTACACACTATACTCAAGTACTTTTTACACAACATGGCTTCTCAGAACCGGGATTTGTTTTGCTTACGGATGCCGATTCGGACGATTTAATCGACAGTGCGGATTCTTATAACACGAATAAGCAAATAAAGTAGGTGTCCTATAAAACAAATAATGATTTTTTTTTTTTCATTCGTGCAATGGTACGAATATTTTCATGTAACATTCCATCTTTCACCTCATGCAAATATTCGTACCATTCCACTCATAAACATTCATTATTTGTATAATATTTAACTCCAAACCCTGCACTATTTGTATAATAATGTATGATTGGGGCATCGAACTTCCCGCAGTTAACTTTTAACACATCATTTCGACAAGAAATATACTGATTTGTATAACGATTCTAAAAGCAGTTTATGATCTTATAATGTCTTCGTAATTTTCCATTGCATTATATTTGGATGATATTTGCAGTGATTATACTGGTAAAAATTTCACCAATTTGATCAAAGCTTACGAAATTTATTTAATTGCCTTTCACGTAATCAAATTTAAAAATAAGGTATATATATAGTAGAGCAGATAAGTGTAATAATCGTTCAAAGTTTGATACAAGCTAGAGAGTTGGTATGTAGGCTACCTTAGGGACACTTTTCAGGAAAAAACACTTAGACAAGCGAAATTCCAACATGGCGGCCATTTTCCAAGATGGCCGCCAAAAAGCTACTTTTTGATATACAAATTTACCGGTTTTGATAATCTCGGTGTTGATTTATATGTTTTTTGATATGCTAAAAACGATGGTGATATGAACGGACCAATATAATGGAGAAAATCCAAGATGGCTGCCACTTTCCAAGATGACCGCCAAGGATATTTTTTTCATATAAGTTGACTGAGTTTGCCAATTTTTATTATCTTGATGTTGATTTATATGTGACCTGATATGCATAAGACGATTATGATACATACAGACATATAGAATGGCGAAAATCCAACATGGCGGCCATTTTTCAAGACGGTTGTCAAAAAGCATTTTTTTAATTGTTCAACTGACTGAGTTGGCTGATTCTAATAAGCTTTGTACTGATTAAAAGGTTTTTTGATGAGCTGAAAACTACTTTCATACAAATGGATCTAAATAATGGTAAAAATTGAACATGGAGGCCATTTTCCAAGATGGCGTAGCTAGGGGATAAATGTTTTTCATGTTTTGGTAAAGGCTGCTACCTGATAGGAAATATTGCCCTAAAACTTTGTTTGCCACCCATCTCATCACTGGTAGTCCTTTGGTTATGCCTCTGGAATTTTTAGATGAAGAGTGACAATAATTGGACGATTGATAAATGCTACCTATGTCCTGAACCTGTGTATATCAGCAGAAAATCAATCAATGGTAAAAACAAATTTCAACGTGTTTGGAGTCCATTTATCATTGAATGAGTTATTTCCCCCACATCCCGGTTAGCATGTCCAAATCTCCACCTCCACCCTCCACCCTCCCCATGACAAAGCTAAACACCCCAAGCGTGTCAAAGACAGAACACAAGAAAACGTCAACTTGGACCAGAATCAAACCAGAAAGACTTCTGTCACCATCCCATATGTACATGATCTTTCGGACAAAATCAAGCGGTTGTTCAGTAAACACAGCATCTCCACAACATTCAAGCCGCAGAACACCTTGAGGCAAAGACTGGTACATGTCAAGGACCGCGTTCCAAAGGAAAAGAAAAGAAACGTGGTCTACGGTATTCGGTGCAAACAAGAGGACTGCAACGAATTATATGTGGGGGAGACCCAACAATCATTGAAAGCACGGATGAACCAACACCGAAGACCTAGTGATGCGGTTTGCATACCAGATTCCGCGGTCTTCACCCACATCACAGACAGCAACCACTCTTTCGATACGAAAGAAGTTACGATTTTGGACAGGGAGAAAAAGTGGCACGAGCGAGGTGTCAAAGAATCCATCTGGGAAAGAGTGGAACAACCCAGCCTAAACAAGAAGGGGGGCCTCCGTTTCAACCTTTCGCACGCGTGGGACAGGGCCGTCCGTGAAATCCCAAAACGTCTTTCACGCACACCGAGTGCGGTGGTGGGTGACACTGATTCCTGTACAGACTTATAAAAGACCACTCTACACATTGGAGAGTAGCCAGATGAAGCCGGGAGTTCTCCGGCGAAACGTCGCTTATTAATAGTAAGTGTTCCAGCTTATTGATTTATAATCACTACATTATACCGAAACATATTTTGTAAGAGTTTGGTCTTTTATTTGCTTCTCTGTAATTATTCACTTTGGGTTGTAAGTATAATTTATTACACATTGACTCGGACACTAGTCACCCAGCTATCACCTACACTCAGCAAAAAAAGAAAGTGAACACCTTTTCAAGTTCATATTTTTCATATAAGATTTTATGAAAAATAAACAAATTATATATCAAATTAAAGGATATTTAATTGGCTTTCGACTTAGACGGTGAATACAAATTGAAACTTTACGCATGAATGAACACATTCATTTGTCTGTTCCAAGGTACAAAAGTAAAAACTGCAAAATTGCACAAAAAATATAAACATTCATATTGCACAGAAAAGTTCAACAAAACATGATAAAGTTTTGCATGGTTCATATTGCACTTGAAAAGAAAATTATAAAAAAGAGTAATCGTTGTTTGTTTAGAGTCAGGTTCTTTTTTTCTTTGCAGTGTTTCTTTCTTTCTTTCTTTAAAGTCAATATCTTGTTGGGCCACCATGACTGTTAAACGGCGCATGTTGGATATCACTCCGTGTACTCTCTCCTGTGATAGGTTTCTCCACTCTTCGCGGTCAGGTATACCGACCCAGGTCTTCAAGGGTGTCACCAGGTCGGATGCGCCCATTTACGGCCTTTCCTAGTTGGTCCCATATGGCTTAGATAGGGTTCGTAAGGGGCAAGCAGGCTGAACAGGATCCATTCGCTCGATGTTGTGCTCTTCCAAAAACTGATGGACAACTCGAGCGGGATGAGGATGTGCGTTATCGTCCTTGAAGATGGTTTTCGGATTCCTCTCCACGTATGGCACTACAACGGGTTGGAGGATGTCACTGATGTACAGTTTTGCATTCAAGTTGCCGTTGAGGATGACCATCTCTGTACGGTCCTCACCCGTGCTGTCTCATACCATGATACTCCCTCTGTGTCCTTGCTGCACTTCCTTGACACAAGCATCCTTGAAGTGCTCATTCCTCCTCCTCCTCCAAACATGAATTATGCCGTCGCTGTTTTGCAGACAGAAACGGGACTCATCTGTCAAGAGTACTCGGCGCCATTGAACCCTTGTCCATCTCACATGGTTCCTTGCCCACTAGTCTTGCTTTTCTATGTGAAAGCGGGTTTTTGCTGCTTTTCTTGATTTGATTCCTTGAGCATGGAGTCGATTTCTTATGGTTTGTGTTGACACATGGCGAGCACCTTGACCGCTGGCTTCAAGTGCAATGAACCATGCAAATCTCTATCGTGTTTTGCTAAACTTTTCTGTACAATATGACTTTTTAAATCTTTTGCGCAATTTTGCAATTTTACTTTTGCACCTTGGAACAGACAATTGAATATGTTCACTCATGCGTAAAGTTTCACTTTGTTTTCATCTTAGAGGTTGAAAAACAATTAAATATCCTTTAATTTGATATATAATTTATTTGTTTTCTATAAAATCTTATATGAAAAATATGAACTTGAAAAAGTGTTCACTTTCTTTTTTTGCTGAGTGTATATAGATCCAAGTATGTCAGTCTCTAAAACATGTAAAAGCCCACTCCAGGCTCATCATTTGCTCGAGTATGATGACCATTCAGGGTGTAAAGATAAACTGCTAATTTGACCAACCACCATGAGCAAGTAGTGCAAACTCAGTCCAACTTCAATAAGAGAATGGATAAGCAATTGAACGTATCCCAGGAAATGGATGAACCCCTAAAAGAAAGAAATATGCAAGACACTAAGGATCTATAATGCACCTCATTTGATGTTGCTAAACTATTATATTTACACTGATATGTACAGATTATGCTTCTGGAATGGTTCAAAGGCATAGGTAAGGGGATGGATATGCAGACAGCATAATTATGTTCTTTATATCTATCATACGTCCTAGACACTAGATTTAATAAATGTTATGGAAATCTATTTTTCGAAACTTTTGGGATATAAAAACTGTTGCCTTATATTTGTAATAGTAATATTTTGGACCATGGTTCCCTGAAAAGATAAAGGCTGACATCGTCAAAAGGAGAAGCGCTGTGACCAGTGTCGGTGTCCATCTATACAATGTGGCATATCGAATAGTAACGTGTGATACTGTAACAGTAATATTATACCCCTATGACCCAAAGCTGATAAGAAGGAAGCTGCACAAATCTCTACAGTTTTGTTTGGTATGAAGGGTGGCCAAAAATAACGGAACGGGGCACTTCCCAAAGTAAAGTAACAAAATGAACATGTCCATCGGATAGGGTGTCCTTTCCAATAACCAACGATACCAAGAAAAGTAATTTAGGACGTGTAGTTTTTGTTTTAGGGCGCTTTGAGTGAGACCATGTCAGGTTCCTATTTTTGTCAATTTTTACCAAGTCAGTGCCTGATAAATGAGACTTATTGCCCTACATACCATTGAACACGCGAATATTCCGCGCGCCATTGTTAGTGTGCATTCAGCTTTGTGCCGAGCGGTGCCGAGAGAATGGACTTAATTGGTCACTAGTATGACGGGCAGTAAGTCTCATTTATCAGACACTGACTTGGTAAAAATTGACAAAAATAGGATCCTGACATGGTCTCACTCAAAGCGCCCTAAAACAAAAACTACACGTCCAAAATTACGTTTCTTGATATCTGTGTTCATTGGAAAAGACACCCTATCCGATGGACATGTTTATTTGGTTACTTTCTTTTGGGAAATGCCCCGTTCCGTTATTTCTGGGCCACCCTGTATAGAGTGGTCCATGGCGTAGCCAGTATTAAGCCATATGCCAACTGAGGAGGGGTCGGAAGGTAGTTTAATCTGAACATGTGAATTGATCTGGGTGTACAAAATGCTGTTTTATGCATACGGTACATGAACTCCCAATACATTATTAATGATATAAATCGTATTATTCTCTTAATAAACATGTTAGGCATATATTCAGGGGGCCAGGGGTTTGGACGGACCAGGATAAGGTAAAGAGATCGATCCGGGATAGGAAATAGCAATAAAGGAGCAGCCTATAAAAAAATCAAGAACAAAAGACATTTCATGAATTCATTACAGAAAGAGGGGTTATATCCGAGGTGGTGGGGGGGGGGGGGCACTTAAATTATTTGTTGACGGGGTGTGCCTCAAGGAACTCTGATATGGGGGTCTTAAGAGCTGACTACAAGCAAAACATATAGGGTCTTTGGAGCTACAAAAACCCTGAAACGGGAGTTAAGAGGTCTAAGGAGCAGACTAAAACTACAAAATACATGGACTTGGAGCTACCAAAGACCTACGGAAACCCTCAAATGGTGGTCCAAGAAGCTGACTAGAAGAAGAATAATGGACTTGACGCTACTCAACTACCTAGCCAAGTCATTTTTTGTTAGCGGCACATACCCGTTTTACATTATACATGAGTGCCCCCCCCCCCCCCCCCGGGGGGGGGGGGGGGGGTTATATAGCCCTATTTCCCTTAGCTACGCCATTGTTTAGGTCCTTGTGTAACACAAATGTTTTCAGCGCATCAAGAAACATATCAAAAGACACAGGGAATATCAAAATCGATCAACCCAGTCAATTTGTATATATCAAAAGTAGGTTTCGGACGGTCATCTTGTAAAAGGGCGGCTATTATGGATTTTAGCCATTAAATGAGTTAAATGTAACTTAATGGTTTTCAGCATACCAAGAAGCAAAATTCGACACCAAGATTATTAAAATCGGCAAAATCGTTAATTTTTTACATCAAAAAATAGTTTTTGGGCGGCCTCTTGGAAAATGGCTGCCATGTCGATTTTTTGCCAGCATCATATGGGTCCGTATGTGTCATAATCGGTTTTAGCATATCAATACACATCGAAATTGACACCAAAATAATGAAAATCGACGAACTAAGTCAATTTTTATATAAAAAAGTAGCTTTTTGGCGGCCATCTTGGAAAATGGCCGCCATCTTGGATTTTCGCTTGTCAAAGTGTTTTTTTTCTAAAAAGTGTCCCTAAGGTAGTCTGCATACCAAGTATGTTGCTTGTATCAAACTTTGAACGATTTCCATGATATTTTACACTTATCTGCTCTACTAATAGCTGGTTCTCAAAAGAGGATTTGGAAAATATCTTGATGTTTTTATTTACAAGGTTTGATACGAATGTATATTATGCTAGTCTCAGGTGATTTTTCTTCATTTGATAGCAATTAAAGAGGTAGTTCAGTTTTGGTAGAGAGGGCGCTGCACAACACAATTTTTTTGTGAGGTAATGAAAAACTGAGTGTCGAATTAGAAAGAACGTGCAATTTTCATGGCAGAATAAACTTTATTTGGTCAAAATCGGTTCAGAAATGGCTGAAATATCAATAAATATTTCCGATCATAATAAATTTGGGCCTCAAATTTATTCGATTTTTTGTTTTGTTTTAATGCTTACACTTTTTCAAAAATGTTCAAAAGCGGTTTTTAGATAGTTGTTGATGATCTCTCTATTTAATCATCATCTCAACAAAACATCATATGCATAATTTTGAATGAAAAATGGTTGAAACCAATGCCTTTTTAGAGAGCGCCCTCTTGTGATTTAGTGGCTCTTTTTTAATGATAACAGGCTTTTTACTTAGTCGTTTGGAATTTTGTATACTTTTCGAGCATGGTGGAGTTATAACTATTAGTTTGTAACGTTACTGTGCAGGTATTAAAATTCATCCTTACCAGCATTGTACTGCCCCTTTAACCTTCATTCCTAATGATGTGTTTTAGGTCAGATGAATATTTGTAAGAGTGTAATTTTTAGTATTTCAAATGACATGGGATAGTATGCAGAAAAAATTATTTTAATTCCTAAACTACCTGGACTTCTAAAACACTTCAAATAAAAAAAAACAGGAAAGAGGCATTTACTTTCTTGTTGGCCTCCTGTCGAGTCTGGCCAAATAATCTCAACAACTTTTATCAGCTGGCATCTGATGATGACTTTTCTCAAATTTTCCTTTTGATTGCATGTATTCTCCCTGGCACACCATTCCATCAGCATGCCCATAGTTCCAGAGTAGGGGGTGAAAAAATCATCTCTATTCCTCCGTGCGAAACGTTGTACATCATTATTTGTGAATTTCAGAGATAATGCCACATGACCAACCATGTTGAGAGGAATGTGGGAGGAGAGTTCAAGAATCGTTCTTTCTGTTACAAATCCCGGTGTGTTATCTTGTGACCTGGAGAAAAGGGGAATTGCATGCACAATTACGATTTTTTGTTCTCATTTAATCCTGCATAACCGTAACCCGGTTTTATTTTCTATCAAGTAGGAGATTTATTTTAGTACTAGTAACCCATACAATTAACATAATACTGTTAGTTATGGCTGTATGCAGTGGCGTAGCTACGGGGGGGCACGGGGGGCACGTGCCCCCCCAATCGTTTGGCAAAAAAAAAAAAAAAAAAAAAAAATGACGACTCGACATGAAGCCAAATCTGTCTACAATGTATATCATTCATTATTATCACGTTTTATTTAATGTGTGATAATAATCATTATCAACGATAATAACCAAGAACATAACAGTCGTTCCCTAGTACTAGCAATAGCGCACCTATATCAGTTTGAAGAATCCTTCCAATATAGCGTCTTATGCAAATTTTCAGTCCCGTGCGCGAGGATCGACGCTCACCGCATTTCAGAAGACATAGAGCGCGTATAGGCCTAACAAACTTCCTAACATGGTAAATCGTTTATCATACCAAGGGCCCTTTTAGGATCTTGAATCTGCCTCCCGCTTTTATAGATAATTTTGACGCCTTCATGCAGGCTATAAAGGCGCATAGCTGCACTACGTAGTTCTAAATGTCTAGGTAAAGACAAACTTCTTTTTACTAATTTCTTCACTCCAAATGCACCCGTTCCATTAATTCATGATGCATAATCTAGGCATATTGTTGATGATCATGATTGAAGGAGCACCAGTCATCTTCTCCAGAGTCGATATCTGCATCAGTTGAGCATAGGCCTACTGAAACTAATTCAAGGGACCCGAGCATAGCTGTTTTTTTTTTTAGTTTGAAAAGGACTGTAAATCTTAATTTTTGCCGCGCGCTTCGCGCGCATATTCTGAAATACTGATATATACGAAATGTATTAGACCATCATTTATCATGTCTATAGCAGACTATCATCGGAAAATAAAATAATTTGAAATAATATATCTTTTAGTAAATTCGGTCCATATGCGCTGAATGCAAATAAAATTGGAATATTATGCCCCCCACATTAGAAAGGGGAGGAGATTGTCCCCCTCCTTTGTCATTAAGTATGTTTGGTTCCATACTTATATACTTTATATTACGTGAAATTTCTGTCTTAGGTGTGCACCAAATCGCACAATTTCAGGCCCCAAAATACGAAAGCTCCCTACTGTGGGAGGGGGACACCCCCTCCCACACCCTCCCCCAATCGGTCGCTTCGCTTCCTCGCAATGTCTCCCCTCCACTTTTGCTTAGTTCCATTGGAGCTCAATGCCCTAGACTATATCGATGGCTCTATAGTATACAGGATCACGTGGATCCATTTCACGGGCTTAATCTTTCCTCGCTATTACCGTTTTAAAATACGTAACGAGTAGATTCACTATTATATACCATTTTAACACCCATGATTATGACAATGATAAAGACAATAATGACCATACTTCTACAGTGATATTTTAAACACCAATTTCAAAAATTTCAAAAAAATTGGGAGGGGGTGAACCCCCTCCCACACCCTCCCCCAAATAAATGTAGACAAGCATACGGCGTGAGAGTATTTGAGTCTGGTGTGTGTGTACACGTAGGTTTGATTGTGTGTGTATACTTTATCATGAGGGAAATGATTTCTTTAATTCAGTATTATCAAATTTCCTTCCAAGGTATGCACCAAATTGCATTATTTCAAGTAAAAATTTGCAAAAGCTCCCTACCGTGGGAGGGGGGACACCCCCTTCCCACACCCTCCCCCCCCCCCCCCCCTCGGGCGCTACGCTCCCTCGCAGCAGTGCCCCCCCCCCCCCCCAATCACTTGACCCTCGCTACGCCATTGGCTGTATGGCATAAGTTGTTAGTGGTATATAAGAAAGACATATATGGTTGTTGTAGAATAACAACATAACTTATAGTAGTAGAAGTAGCAGTTAATATATTTACCTCTTGGGGTCTGCCAAGTCACCTTTTGTCTCTGATAACGAATCCCTTTCTTTGTCTGTTTCCTCCTGTGTATTGTATAGTTTTATAGCATATTTGAGTAACTAGGGTCCAATCAATTGTATACCATGCACATTGTCAGGATTATATAAAGGTGGCAACTAAAACAACATTATTTCATATTTAGATCCTGATTTAAAATGAAGAAAAAAATGAAAACAATTGTATTCATGAAACGCTAATTAGAGATAACATAAATAATATCAGTGGTTGAACCACTTTGACCTGTATTAATGAATTTTCGTAATGAACAACACAATTTGAAAGGGGTATTATGTATAATGTTATGTATTGTGTCATGGTAAAGGCATGCAGTTGTCATGAGGATTGTTTTACACATCGACAAAGCATTGTACATCAAATCAGCAAATTTAATGACAAACTGTGTTGTTTGATACCTGTGACCTGTGTACAACGACTGCGATTGCTTGCTCTGTTTCCATTTCCTTTTCTTGTGGAGACGGGGCCTTCGGGACAACATCTGGGGCTGTAACATTTTCGTGTTGTTTGACAATTGGTGCGGTAATTGTCCTTTCTTTAGGCTTAGGTCCTGTTCCACTTTTCTGTGATTTTTCACCAGTTGAGACTTCATCCTTTATCTCCACTACTGAAAGCGTCTTGGGATTCTCTATGTTCTTAATATCTGTAACAAAATATAAATAAATGTTCGATTAAGATTGCAGACAGTGAATAAAGCCATATTTCATATGACATTATACAATTTACATAAAATAATTAAACATAGACAACTTCCTCCGAATAAATTTATCCTCGAAAGTCTCTGTAAAATAAAACTTTTTTCAATTACTAGCTACTAGATTAGTTAGTACAAATAGCACCAATACCACAATTGTGCAAACTGTACATGAATATCATTTATAATGTACATAAAATTGTCCCATAATAATATCATCAGTGTGGCCTCTGATTAGTACAACATAACGGTCTCGACTGGATGGAGAATCTTTACTATTGGACATTTGTTTCACTCTTAAGTGATTTCGTTAAACAATGCCAGTTTTCAAATTTGTCAGATTAAAAAAAAAAATTGTCCCGGAAATTTATTTGACCATCCAGCAAATATTGAATATGGTGAATATAGTAAATATGTTGGTTAATCGACATCTTTGATATTAATTTGCGGTTCATCCGGCGATGCACATTGAATACGACATTAGTTAAGGTAATAATTATGATAAGTTAATAAGTTAACCCGAGAAGTATGAGTAATTATTACTCATTACTCATACAATTTTAATGGCAAAATAAAGTTTCATGTGACTTTTGAAAAGTGACAATTTTGCCTTCAATGTGTGCTCACTCATCCATGACTCGACAGACCAATTTCATTTGTACACATAAGTTAGTCAATAAGTGTAGGAACAATCCTGCCAAGTTAGTTTACTCAAAATCTTTTCGTTAAAAAGTTACGTTATTTGTATTAGGGTGGACTTGATTTTTTTGTTGGGTTAAGATTAGTATTTTTGAAATAAACCCCAACAAAAAAAGTAATTCCCCCCTAATCAAAATAACGTAACTTTAAAACAAAAACATTTTGAGCAAAACAACTTGGCAGGATCGATCCTACACTTATTGACTAACTTCTGTGTGAAAATAAAATTGGTCCGTCGAGTCATGCATGAGTGAGCACACATTAAAGACAAAATTGTCACTTTTCAAAAGTCACATGACTCTTGAAAAGTGACAATTTTAATTTTTACAAAGAAGTTAGTCAATAAGTGTAAAAAACAATCCTGCGAAGTAATTTTGCTCAAAACCTTTTCGTTAAAAAGTTACGCTATTTTGATTAGGGGGGATTTCCTTTTTTGTATGTGTTTATAATAAATGTATAAATGGCCATGCGGAAGAACAGCTATGCCTAAAACGAACAAACCGATATATTGTAATTTATAAAACAAAAACATGAAGCTGAGCTAAATAGAAGCGTAATTTTGAGTGGGTATGAAGACATTCCTAAATGAGCGGGTAAAATCGCATAATGGGGGTTCAGGGGACATAGCCCCCCACATTTTTGGATTTGGGCACTTCATCACTCTCAAGATGTGGTTTGAAGAATACTAATGCATAATGAACAATAGGGGGCATTCATAATTTACTTCAATGTACACTTATATCTTAACACAGGCCATACCCCCTCCTTCTTCTTCTGTCTTCTTCTTTTTTTTTTTCTTTTTTTTTTTTGGGGGGGGGGGGGAGGGGTGAGGCAGCATAGCTGCTAGCAAGTTTTGCAGCCAGTGGATTCTATCGGGATCCAAGTTGTTTAGGTTTGGATTTAGGTTCCCGAGCGGGCGAAGGATGGGGCACTCATAGATGTTGTGAGTTACAGTTTTCTCTGGCGAGCCACACGTGCAGGCCGGGTAAGGTCTAAGCCCCCAGCGGTGCATGTTGGCATTGAATCTCCCGACTCCTGTTCGGAGCCTGTTGAGGATGACCCAATCTCTGCACCTGGTGGAAGCTTTGAGTTGGGGGTCAAACGTCCTTCCGTGCTTTGAGGGCCCATCCCGCAGAGTTGCAGCATGGAGGATAAAAAGTTTACGGGAATGCAAGCGTTGGCGGCCAATTTGACCATCGAGTCATTCACGAGTGAGCACACATCAAAGGCAAAATTGTCCATTTGTGTGCTCACTCATGCATGACTCGATGGATCAATTTCACACAGAAGTAAGTCAATAAGTGTACGAGCAATCCTGCCGATTTATTTTGCTCAAAACATTTTTGTTAAAAAGTTACGTTATTTTGATCAGGAAGGGACTTACTTTTTTGTTGGGTTTTTTCAACAATACTGATCAATTTAAACCCAGCAAACAAATAAGCCCCCGTTAATCAAATAACATAACTTTTTAACGAAAAGGTTTTGAGCAAAAATAACTCGGCAGGATTATTCCTAGACGTATTGACTAACTTCTGTGTGAAAATGAAATTGGTCCGTCGAGTCATGCATGAGTGACCACACATCAAAGGCAAAATTGTCACTTTTTGATTCTTGTGACTTCTGAAAAGTGACACTGTTGCCTTTAATGTGTGCTCACTCATGCATGGCATGGCGGATCAAGTTCATTTTCACGGAGACGTTAGCCAATAAGTGTAGAAACAATCCTGTCAAGTTGTGTTGCTCAACCCTTATTTGGTAAAAAGTTACGCTATTTTGATTAGGGGGGGGGGACTTACTTTTTTTGTGTGTGTTTACAAGAGCCGGGAACTATTCTGTAGTAATAACATTTTGAAAAAGCTACCGAAGTCTATGTAAATGTATCTACAAAGTATACCAAAATTATAGCATGCAGCGGGTTTATACACACCAGCAGGTTCGGCCGCGGAAGTATTTCCACTCCCGCTCTCGCTCCTACTCGGAACACAGAAGGTATACCCCTTGTCGTCTACATTCAGCTCTTCCTGACATCGAGTGGCCTGGTCGATGAACTCGAGCAGCTTCTTCTTATCTGCCTTCAGTATCTGAGGCTGCTTCTCCGAGAGACGGCCACATGTGAACACAAGGCCTGCCTCTTGGAAGGCCGTGGGCTGCCTGTGTCTGAAGGACATCATCCGCACTTCATTCACTGACTCGCTTATGTCATCGAACTCGTATGCGATCAGTGCAACCTTTTCGCGTCCTAAAATAGAAAGGATGTATCACTTTGATATAACTCATGGATGATAATAATATGAATGAAACACGATAAAACATAGGCCCATATGAAAGTCAGTTTAACCTCATTGCCCTTAAGCTTTTTAGCAAGCTTTCCGTTTGACACAAATAGCATTGATAATATAAACTTTTTTTAAACAAAAACGAAACAAACCCACGAACAGTTTTTAGAGGTGGGGTTTAGCAGCATAAAGACAAATAATTGCTTAAATGTTTAAAAACATTCAAAACATATTAAGGTCAAAGGGTAACAAATATGTTATGCGTACACTAATCTGCTGAATAGGTTCTGCATTTATCAGGTTTGATTTTCATTTGCCACTTCTTTTCCCATTTTCCTATAAAGTGGTCGAGGTCTTTTCGGAGTGTGAGGCAATTATTGCGGTCTTAAGTGGAACGAAAGGGCAGAAAGAACGAAAAAGGCATACATTTCAGATAATGCCATCCGGAAGGTTATTAATGTAGCAAATGAAAAGAAACGGCCCTAGTCCTGTTCCCTGTGGTACTCCATATACATGAACCGGTGCTGAATATTACTCATGGATGAACACGGATTGTTCGCGGCTGGATAGGAATTCTAAGAGCCAAGAGTGTAAAGAGTCATGTACGCCATGTAGTATTTCAGACTTATAGACTAAGCGCTTGTGAGACGCGACTTAAAAATACGGGACATTGTGTAGATCATTTTACATTCGAGCGTTTTAACAGCTTGCAAATGCTCATGACTGTAAACACATCATGATCACAATGTGTACACATTGTGAAACACACTGAATACATTGTGATATAATGTAAATTGGGTTCGGAGTGTGCAAAATAGTGTGCTCATATTGTTTATCATCAAAGGGAACTCACAGTGTGCTCATACTGTCTATCACACAGAGTTATCAAAGGGAACTCACAGTGTGCCAACACCGTGGAGTATCAACACTGTAAACGGTATAAAAACAAGTTTTTTGTTCATACTTGCTTTTTGAAAATTCAATGTACAAAGTTGCAATAAAGATAATCATAATTTGTTTACCCAAGACACTCTTGCAGTATGTTAGGTACTCGTTATAGAGGGCATCCGGGACGTCTGTGATGGCGACACGCCCGTTTTTAATGGAGTGGCACAAGATCATGACATCCATTGGATAATTATCATCAGGGGAGAAGCGGTGGTCCTCAATCTTGTTGTAGGGAAGCTGATGGAACCTGACCTCCTTGACCAAAGGGCTCTTCTGGTCTCTGAGGAAAGCGATGAGACCTTGAACATTGACCTCCTGTGCTGAGCTGCAGACCGATATGGAGATTTTCCGTTGATCACCTACAATAAAAAAAAAATATATATATATATAATGTATGGAAAGTGTAGGCCTATATTTGGCATATCATAATTATCCAGAAAATAATGTCATACAGTTGCTTTTATCCATTACGAGCACAACGGTCATTATTATTGTATTTTAACCACTGTAACATCGAAATAATTGTCTCAATATTCGTATAAAATCGTAATAAAATGATTAAGAAAGATCATGTTCCTATGGTCCACCATTATTTGCAATGTCTCACTTAGAAACTCGGGTCAATTTTAACATTCTCTAGATACATTATTTGATATAGGTACTTGTACTTACCAAATCTTACTCGCACATCGTTCAAATTGTTTTTATGACCTCCATTCTTGGCATCGCATATCCAGTACTTCTTGGTCTCATCATCGATCTTCAGTGGAATCTGCCCAAGACAGCCTCGAGCGAGACAGTTCGTCAGTAGCTCGTACCCAGTATTCTTCTCAGTCTTATTGAACTCCTCCAGTGTTGTCTTGACATGCGTCTCAACCTGTAGAACATGGTTAGATTGTAAGATGTTCGTGAAGTTAAGTACCGAACTAAACACAGATCACGTTTGGAATTCATTGTTCATTGATGTTAAAGGTGAATGACAGTAGTGGGAAACGCCCCACCCCCTAAAAATGAAATGTACACTCTTATTACCAACCATGTGAAAGAATATAATTTTACTAATATGGGATTATACAAATTTGGCCAAGAAACCGCCTACTAATTGATATATTTGCAAAATTATATATTGATCTACTGTACCATTGATATCGCCAACGCGGAATCGCGCATACGCTACGTGCAAATAACCTCGTGCGTTACATGATGTATTCGCTTTACGGGCTTGTCCCCAGGTTGTCGATATCTCCAACCCAGCGCTAGCGGCGCGGACAGGTGCGAACGGACGGTGGATTGATAAATTTCACGGGCGTGTATTAGATTTCTTCCGATATTTCTGTATTTAACGATGCTTAGGTTCGGATTTTACCACACAAGCTCTATTTAAATACTTATTTTTAATCAATATAGATGTTTTCGGCTACTTTCCCAAAAACTAGTTTTGGGCTTTAATATATAATTTCTTCAGTATTGGCTTTAGTTTGTTGGTTGGATGGTAGGTAAGTTGGGTGGTGGGTGAGTTGGATGGTGGGCTGGCTGGCGGGCTGGCTGACTGGCTGGCTAGCAGTGCGTGCTTGGTTGGTTGGTTGGTTGGTTGGTTGGTTGGTTGGTTGGTTGGTTGGTTGGTTGGTTGGTTGGTTGGTTGGTTGGTTGGTTGGTTGGCTGGCTGGCTGGCTGGCTGGTTGGTCGGTTATATGAGTTTTACAGGTACATTTTTACAATAAATTATTATTATTTACGTTTGATGCCGCCCTTTCTTGTCGCAATACGAGAGATGCAGCCTAGATTTTGAACCTGGGCCGATTTGCTTTATAAGCAGTTCTCTCCACCAGAACACAGTTTATTGGCATGCATCTCAGATACGCTGTTTAGATATAGAGACTGCAAGTGTAGTATTTGATGGTGTACTTTCATTTTGTGAGTAGACAATTTTTATATTTTTTTTGCAATACAAAAGAGAGCAGTGTTGTTTTTGAAAGATCATAGCAAAACGTGTGTGTCAGGAAAGAGGTGGGAAATGTAATTAATGTTAATACAACCTATTTTTGTTACGCGCATGATGAACAGACTAGTACAATACCTGTTTTACAAGTGCCCCGTCGGCCGGGATGTTTTTTTCTTCTTCATCGGGGTTATTTGTTCTGAATGTGTCAACCTGTGTATTAGGGGGAAAAAAGAAAATAATGACAAATATTGTTTTGTTTTCATAAGCTTATAACTTATTGACCTTCGTTCATAAATTGAACAAACCACTGTTTGTATGCCTCATTGATATCCGATGTGAATTGTAATTCTCATTTTTAATGATGAACATAATATCGACTTTGAAATGGTTGACTTCATAATTTGTAAAGATAAATTAATCAATCGTATAATCATTGCTCATTCAAATCAATTAAATGTACTGACCCGAACGATCCGCCCCGGGCGGCTTATGTCAAGAACGATTTGGTGATTGTTCAACAGAGTCCAAATGACCTTATCGAACATGATTTCTGTCTTTGTAGAGGACTCTACTCTGAGGAGGGAGAGCTTTCTAAATAAGTGACACTCCTGATTTGCTGCAAGAAATAATAATTTATATGATCACACATTGTTTGCCGAGCGCTGTATATTTTTCAGAAAAGTAATAATTGAGACTTCATCAATTATATACCAATCTCAATGTAAGATTCTTGAGAATGTTATGCAAGGTTTTCATAGAAATAATAATTAGGAATAATAATTACCTATTGAAAACAAAGAAAATAAATGTCAGATTTTGTCCCGATCGTTCGCGTGAAGTATCCGAATTCGAATACTCTTGACTACGGTCGAAAGCGTCCATATAGATGCTTTCTAATTCAATCTTAAATATTTCCACAATTAGGGAGATATTTGAAAAATCAAACCCATTAAATTCTTCTGTTACCATGCCTTATGCCAAACAACGAAGTACGAGAGAAGTGTGAAAGCTCAAAGTAATTTTGGTTGAATTGTACAAAGTTAATGGATCACTTTTATTGACATGAATGCTTGTGTAAACACATTATTTTAAAGTCAGTTTGGAAGTGAATTATATAGACTAGAACGTAGGTTAGAATTAAATAATGATATATAACTGTCAAATTATCAATCAATTAACAACATGCTTACGATATATTGCATGTTATGTTATGTATACATGTAGAGTCAATATATTGTACACAGTGCCCTAATCATGCTAATGGAGGAGCAATTAATTTTTATATCAATAAATTGTCATCATTATCAATACTCGGATAAATTACACTGATATATATACGGAGTTGGTAATAATTACCTGCAAGTACGTGTTTCTGTGTGGCAAAGATGGACACCCTTGATATGGGATCAACAGGAGTTTGTACCGGAGATTTCATTTTGAGGAAAGACGGAATCAGGTAGTGTTCGTTCCAGGAAACAATCACACCAAAGTGCTCCATGATGGTAAGTAACTTTTCAACCTGAACGGTTGCGACTTTCTCCACATAGGTCTTGAGAGACTCTCGCGGTATGATTCCCGGACAAGGCGTGAGATTGCTGGCACCTGCCACATGTTTTGTCTAAAAAATAATTTGCAAGACGATAAAAGTAACATTTTTACCATGATCGTTAATTTAAACAGTTTTAAAAGTCAACAACACTGAACAAACATTTACAAAGAAGAAGCGGGACACTCGCGTCTAACCAAGGGTCAATGTTCATGAGTTTATTAAGTATGTATACGTCAGGACTATATTATGATACAAATTATAATTTTGTGTTATTAATCAACTGCATTTTATTTTTAAAATAATACATCATAATTGCACATCGTTATTTACACAAAACTAGTATGCTTATTTCAAGTTGACTACTACTTTTCATGCGATTCACAAATAATTCCCACTCTGCCGATCGTTATTCTTCAATGTCCAGTCTTGCTGTTCTTATTAGAGAGAATCGGGCAGTTCCAATGCTTAATATGTGACAATGGTTATTTGCTTATCTCTGAGAAAATAGGTTTCCAGTGTGACTTTTTTTCTGTTAAAGGTACTTCGTAACATTGTCCAAATCCTAAAAATCCAATTGGAATTCTAGCGGTTCCCTCATACCTTGTTTTATTTGTATCAACAATAAAAGCATTGGACAGGTTTACGTTTTTTTAATTTCCCTTTCGTTCAATAGATATTTACGATTTAAATGTTCGGATATGAAATTATCTACGGGACATTTTCAGCCGTGTACAAAGTAATTGCAATGACTAAGTGAATATCACTTTGCATTTTTGCTCATTCAATGTCTCGGCCAAATAACATCCAATTAACTTGAAATTTTCACACATTACTTTTTGGACATAATGAGATCACACCAATATACATTTTATTTACCACGCATCACGTTTTGCACTTGTCAACACAGTTACTTGATCCCTTTAGGTACAGCGTTTCATTGCATACAAATTATGCATTTAAAGCTCCTGAAAGAGAAGTTTGCTTTGGAATGTCATTGGATTCGAAAGCCATGTGATAGGATAATGGTTTTCTATAGGTAAAACGTTGGTATTGGAAGCGCAATTCGTGAGTGGTCGCTAAGTATGACAGATTTTCTATAACATTTCTTTTTAAAATACATCGATGTAACAGTTACCTCTGTTTTGGCCAGACTGATGACTTTCTTGATAGCATTATCAAGCCACGGTCGATTCATGATGATTATGTTGTTGTCAGGTTCATGCCGGTATATCAGACCAGCGTCGTGATAGAAGGACAACATTCGCTGCAGATCCTGACGAACTTCAGTCTCTGATGGCAGCTTGTTGTGACAGGACAGCTTTTGCTTTCGATCCTGATGATCACGATCTTCAATCGCTGATAACAACTGTTTGACCTAGAGTATATATATAAGAATGGAAAAACAACGTTAGCAGTCTATTAAAACAATATCGTGGTGATTCCATTAAATTACCTGTTTGGCTTTTAAATCTGCCGGTGAACGAATGGGGGCTGTTGGCGCCATGGCGCTTTGCTTTGCGGAGGATCTGTGTGCTTTGTGAGGCATACATCCCGTGGTTGTATTTACACATCGTATGGATGTGAATTAAACAAAGAACATGATTCAGAATACAGTACATATACTCAATTATTTAAATATCGCACACATCACACTCCTTCTACTGCTTCAAATGTCATACTTACTTCTGCGATGGTTGTGATTGGTTTTGTTGGCTGGAAAGTTTCCCCCTCAAACTGTCTCCATCGTAAGGGGATCTCTGATGGTTCTATTTTGGAGATGCACTCGTTGATCTTCTCCTGCAAAGTCTTGCACACCAAAATAAGTAATGAAAGTTAAACAATATGGTGGATAATCATCACCAAGACCTCACTTGAAACACAAATCAAACTCAATATTTGTTTTCTTTTGTTTAAAATATACCACAATATTGACAATGTAATATTATGTTTTATATCTGTGTCACTCACATGTTTGCCTTTCTGAATATTGACCAGACTATAATGAATTTTCATAACAAAGAAAATATTCTCAATTTTAATATATTGAATTGTTGTATAAAGGGACAAAGTTGTGGTGTTTGTATTGTATAAAGTATCGACTGTTTTAAATCATTTTTTACCATGAATATTTTGCGTCCGGGAAAATGTATAATCAGAATACAGATTTGTTTATAAAAGTCTTCTTACCACATCTCTTCTTGCGGATTCGTTGTCCACGGTGACGTAACGGGAAATGTCTTCTGCGAGATATCCGTACGGCTTGCTTTGGAGACTTCTCTTGATTTGTTCGAAGACAGTTTTGGGCTAGTTTGGAAGGAGTTCTTTAAATTAATTCCTTTCTTTCTTTGAGTATATTTGAAATACGAATTAGGCATACATAACAAGTCGCCTTACTACAGTGGAACCTCAAAATAACAATGAAAACAGGGATCTTCAGAACTTTAATATTATGTTGTTATATATACAAGTATCCTAATCATCAGGGTTGCATTTTTATTTTTGTATTCAAAATTGTATCAGCACTTAGAAACGAAGGTCTACTAGACAGTATACAAGTCCGTTTATTTGTTACATGAAATAGATATCAGGTTTAATGGTTTGTCATGCAAATACAACTAAGTATGGCTTGAAAAGCTCAAGATGTTTATATCCACATCGAATTTTAATTCATAATAAAAGAATTGAACCCAAACACACTCGAGATTTAGTCAACAACAATAATAGACAAATATATTGATGACACGAAGGACTTTTTGTAAAATAATGGAGGCCCCGTGTATGACCTCATCATACACGTAACAAACCTACTCTATCGGAAATAATATCGCTAGTGATATTCGTTTGTCTCGCAATGTATGGTCAACAAGGAATCTAAAAGATCACGACGTTTCGTGTGCCGCTGCAACACTTTGTCAAGTGGTGGTGGTTATTTGAATTTTGCAGACGCGCTCAATCAATTATGATTATTTACGTCTGGGACCGCCCTTTATCGTCACCTTCCGATAGACGCGGCCAAGATTCGAACCCGGGCCGATTAGTGCGAAGAGCTGGGGGTACTGGGGTTTTTTCGTGGCCTCCGCGAACTAGTGTACCGACACTAAGTCAGGTGCTGAACGCCTTGCCCCCCACTCCCCATACACACACATATATTTAAAAAATAAATAAAAAAGAAAGAGTAAAATTCCCTTTCAAAAGGCAATTAATAGTCTGGCGGAAATAATCATTTTTGATTGAGACGCCAATAAGCATAATAATAAAAATAAAAATCACTTGACAAAGTGTTGCAGCGGCAAACGAAACGTCGTGATCTTTTAGATTCCTTGTTGACCATACATTGCGAGACAAACGAATATCACTAGCGATATTATTTCCGATACTATATCCGCAATGAGTAATATATTTACCAAACCTAGTCTACTTTCTCGAAAAGAGTGAGGTGTTAACCCGGTTGACTAGTATCACATCCTGCACATCACGACCAAAATAAAGTGATATAATAATTAGTGCAAGGGTGGGACGGAGGACTGGTCAGTTGCTTCCCCTACCAGTGGCGGATCCAGGGGGGTGTTTAGGGGGTTTAACCCCCCCCCCCCCCCCCCCCCTTGGGCTGCCAAGTGAAAATGTATCAGTGAAAAAAGTGAAAAAAGTGGGGAAGAAAATCACTTACGGGGGTTCAAAATAGCAAAAGAAATTGCCGAGTGGGGGGACACCCCCCTATCGGACTCTCCCCCCACTCGCCGCTATGCGGCCCGGACTTCGCCGCTTCGCGGCCCGAGTCAAACCCCCCCCCCCCCTCCCCCCTTAGCAAAAAGATCCGCCCCTGCCTACTGACAACACGCCTAGCCAGCGCGTCAGTATATGGCAAAAAATCCCCCTGTTATGAAAAGGGCTTTGTCCAAGTATGGATGAACTATAGACTGACATTGCAGTTAAAGTTCGCTCAAGTAACGTAACTTACATTTGTCACCCCATTGTTCCTGTGTGTCCCAACCAAAATAACCATTGATTTGCTTTCTCCTGTATTCAGCGAACTGGTGGCGCCAGGTGGAGAAGCATAGGCATGAATGGATGCTAGCCACAGGTGTATGAAGTCTAGACTGGACATCCTGTACCTCGAACCACCATTTCCCTGCAAATGTAGTAATTTAAGGTAAACTTTAAAGAATTACTTATTTTATAGAAGTTCCGGATGACTAGGTTTTTACAGTGTAAATCATTTCGTGTATATTTTAAATATGTAATATTGATAATAAATTTACATTTATATTGCAATGAACAAACCAGATATGGAATTTGCTTAGACATGATTGTTGAATGTTTGGAGTGGCCCACATTCGTGTCTGTATGTTTGAACCACCTTCTATTGCAGCATTTAGGAAACAATAGAGTTTTTATCATAAAAGACCTTACCGCAATTCAGAACATTACATAATTAATGTATCCAATATTGTACAATTATTCTTCATTTTGCCAAATAAACCCCTCACAAAAAGTTCCGCAATTCAAGTTTGAGCGTCCACATCCCTCCTATTACTTTATTACCGTTCGTGTATTAATTGGAAAGCGTGTATTCCCACCCTTTACATTGATATGACATTTGCCATGAATATTTTATCATGGAATGTGCATGACACCCGAATATGGGGCAAAGTCAAAAGTGAAATGTTGCAAAATACACTGTTTGTCAACAGTGTAACCTCCTTTTGTTGGGAGAATACAGTGTTCTGAATGATGTTCAGCCGGTCATGCGTGAATGTCAATGGCGTATTATCATCTTATTGGACAATGAAATGTGTCTTTATGATTTTGAGGTGGTGCAATAACGTTTATATATGTTGTTAGGAAGATGTATTGTGTTTTATTTACTGATTGAGAAATTATCATTATGTTTGATTTGTACACAGATTATTGCAAAAGGTTCCGCAATTAAAGTTTCAGCGATCATATCTCTCATATTACTTTATTACTGTTCATAAATTTGGTATCATTAAAAAGCTTAGTTTCACCCCCTTACACTGGTTTGACATTTGTTATGAATATGTTATCATGGAATGTACATGACACCAGAATATGGGGCAGAGTCAAAAGTGAAATGTTGCAAAATGCATTGATATTGTAAATATGATTTATCATGTCATTGGGAGAATAAGTGATATTTTGAATGATGTTGAGGCGATCATGCATGATGTCAATGGCGTATCATCATTTCCCCTGGAGGATGGAATGATTTTGAAGTGGTCATGAATACAATAATGAATACTTCTGTAATTTGGACAATGGAAAGTGACGTTTGTACTGTAATTGTGGTGGATTTTGTGTAAACTTGGAATACTGACAAACTTGCAATAATCTGCATGTGTCAAAGTCAAACATAATGATATTTTCTCAATCATTCAATAAAATACAATATATCGTCCTTAACAACATACACAAACGTTATTGCACCAGCTTAAAATCATATAGACACATTTCATCCTCCAAAGAAAATGATAATACGCCATTGACATTTACGCATGACCGACTGAACATCATTCAGAACACGTTATTCTCCCAACAAAAGGAGGGTACACTGTTGACAATATCAATGCATTTTGAAACATTTCAATTTTGACTTTGCCCCATATTCGGGTGTCATGCAAATTCCATGATAAAATATTCATATCAAATGTCATATCAATGTAAAGGGGAAAATACATGCTTTCCATAGATTCATGAACGGTAATAAAGTAATAGGAGAGATATGAACGCTCAAACTTGAATTGCGGAACTTTTTGTGAGGGGTTTATATACCAAATGTGTATTGGTGTTCTGCGGATGTTAAAATGGAAATTACAATTTGCGTATTTAAAATTAATGGTAACTATTATAAGACAAACCTGACGGCCTAGCTGCTCCGTATCGTGCAGTCCTTTACTCAGATTGAAGACGATGACGTGGACTGTCCTCCGCGTCAAGAAAACCTGGCAACATAATGTCATAACAATGTTTCCATGAGTATGTAATTGATATGATTATACCAATGACCTTTATGATCACATTCAGATGAGGACTGTTTACAAATTATCATCATCCTGAACAATTTCTATAGTACAATTTTGAATAACAACATACATTTACTCCGACAGTGATTGTGTAACACGATGTCTACAATTTGTGTAGAGGATTACGAATGCCAATATTGTCAAACGTGATGTTAATATGGTTTTATTCACACAGCTCGATTTTGTGCAACCAGTCACAAGCGAATTGAAGTGATTCATTACCTCATAAGATTTTTTTTAAATTGTATACTTGAGAATTACCACTTTCGAATATCAACACTTATTTGTATGACAGTTGAAGATAACATTACCGAGTTCAATCTATTTAAACAGATTGTACATGTTACATATTTCTAATCAACAGTTCAAATTGAAGTTATCTATAACCACCACACACAAAATAATCTGACGTCACTGTTATAAAACTAGAATCACCTGGTGTGTCGTGTAGTACAGCTCGTCTGCTGGACAATCAACGACTTCCATCATAAGCGGGCGGTTTGCAGCGCTTGGTTCGAATCTCTGGTTGCTCATCTCCTTAAGGATGGTGAGTATATCTAAATCAAAGGGGCATTTTGGTTCCATCGGAATAAACACAAAACATTATACTGTTACTTCAATTTGTATTTGTGATTATCCGTGTCAGATTTGTATTTTGTGGTGGACATAAATACTTCCTTTGTTTACATCAGTGGCGTAGTGACGGGGGGGGGCACAGAGGGCACGTGCCCCCCCCCCCCCCCCCCCCTCTCCATGTTTAAAAAAACAAGAGGAAACATAAAGGGACATTTAAAAAAAAGCATACGTTGTGCCCCCCAACCAAATCAGTCAAACCACACTACGCCACTGTTTCACATAATGGTAATAAGTTCGAACATTAATTAGGTTTATTGAAGGCGACCGAGACCAAGTGGGGAGGGGGCCGAGGGGGGGGGGGTTTATTGCGTCGACCAAAATGTCCGAGGCCAAGAACCGAGATCACTGGTTGAGAGTCGTGTAAGCGGGGGGAGGCGGTGTCTGTCAACAATTTTCGAGGTTGAGACCGAGACCAGGGAGGGGGGGGGGGGGGGGTCGAGACCGCTAAAAAGTGGACTCGAGACCCGTTAAAAGTGGTAAGGGGGTTTGAACACCCCCTTTGGGTCAAAAACAGTCATTTTCGTTACTAGTGTGAATGAATTTTGCGTGGGTGATTTCCAATAACAGATCAAGGAACCATCATTACAAACCTTTACTCCCTGCATCCTCTACCCAGTAAAAACGGTTTAGAGTCTCTTCACTGATTTTACTGCCACTGGTTTCCTGAAGGGCAAAAGATCACGTATAAAACACTGATAAAAATAAAGTTATTACAATCGTTTTAATTTTTTTTCGAACTATTTTTTTAAAGCTAGTAAATCCAATACAGTTTCATAAATATCGCACTGTTTTAAAACTACGATAACCTTCAACGTAATGTTTACAATTATCTATTTAAATGGCATTTGGTTTATATCATGTCATCTAGTTCATCATTTTGGTAAATATATGGAACAGCCAACAATAAAACAAAATTACTGTTGGAAAAAAATACTATTATTATTACATATTACAGTATTTCCTCAATCATTCATTTCACACCACTACTATTATTACCTTTCGTACACTTTGATAACTAACGCGGTCTTGCTTTGATAATCATATTAAGGAATCAGATGTATTAAAGGCGTTGTATGAACGCAATATTGTTATTATTGTTATTATACGATTATTGCTGATATTAGTATTGCGACTTCCTTACCAAATCACGCAAGAGCCTTTTCAGAGCCACTTCTGCGACAGCATTCTTCCGTTCGTCTAGAAGGCAATATATACATGTACAACATCAGATACATGTTCTTCTCCAAAAAAATGAAACTCGAAACAACACGGAAGTGCGTTCATAACGTTTCACTTTTAAATGAAATGTGTGTTATGTATTACACATACAAATAATATTTTTAGTAGAAGGTTCTTACCTAAGCCAAAAGGGGGGTTTAGTTTTCATTGTCAATTGTATAAGTCTCGCGCTCCTCGAAAAGAACTAAACATAAAATGCTGATGCATTGATCGGTTTTAGACTCGGGACCACGTGATTGGAAGAAAAGCTCCCATACGATTAATACCACATCACTTCTTCTATTTGAACATGTGACTGAACGATGCAAAAATTTACTGTAAGATACATTCTATAATATGCTGCAGTCGCGATGGTGAGCACAGGGTACCCCCCCCCCCCCCCCCCCCCTTCCCCCAATAATTTTTAAAAACAATTTTTAAAAACAATGAAGAACATGAGGGGAAATCTGTGCAACAATAAATACATAAAAAGTGCTTCCCCAAAATCAGTCAAACCATTAAACACCACTGATATGTTGTGCAGTGGAAGTATGTTCAGTTCTATATACTGTATAAACCGCCTATTATACGCGAGACTTTACTAAGAAACATCTCTAGGTGTTTTATATTGACTTTGTATATCGACATGCTGCATTCAGCTTTCTAGTTAATCAATTAAACAATGCACAAATAGCAAACATCATATACCTTCTATTCTTTGTTTGACATCACCTTCTATCTTCTCCCACATCTGCACTCTGCTCGAGCCTTCAAAGCTGACCGCATATCTGTGACAAACCTCAGGGGAGTGTTGACTATAATGATCAATAGTGTAGTGTATCAATGTAAACGGATATTATAACGTTTTTGATCAATCTAAATTCAACAAATAAGTTAAAGGGATAGTTAAGTTTTGGTATAGAGAGCATCAGTTTTGGTCAAACTGAAGTTTAGTAACCAAAACCTTCATCATTACATTACAAACTTACAGTTATAACTCCACCATACTCGAAAGGAATTAAACATACAAAAAAATTACAAATGACTAAGTTCAAAGCTGTTATAAATCAAAAAGAGCCAATAAAACTCAAGAGGGCGCTCTCTAAAAATTCATTGGTTTCAACCATTTAAAATAAAATATTGTGCATGTGATGTTTTGTTGAAATAGTGATTAGATAGAGAGATAATCAACAACTATTTAAAAACCTCTTTTGTAAATTTTTAACTGCTGGTTCAAAATTATCGAATAATTGTGGGGAATGGTTATGTTTATGGATATTTCAGCCATTTCTGAACCGATTTTGATTAAATAAAGTTTATTCTGTCATTTAAATTATATGCCTTTCAAATTTGACACTCAGTTTGTCATTATCTCACACAAAAAATATTTTGTGTAGCCCACTCTATACCAAAACTATCCCTTTAAGTTTGCAACAGAATCTGTCATATAACCAACAAGAATAAACAGGACAGTACAAACACCATGATATTGAAATAACAAATTGACAAAAAAAATTCCTCTTTACATTTAAAAGTAATCCTACAAGCCATATCAAGGTTAAACATATTTGATATAAACCCTTCACAAAAAGGTCCGCAATTCAAGTTTTAGCGTTAATACCTCTATTGTCTCTATATTATCTTACATAAAATTGGTATCATTAAAAAGCCTGTTTATTCTTCTTTATATTGATACCCCATTTGTAATGGCTATGTAATTACTGAATATACATTACACCTAAATATGGGGCCAAGTCAATATTAAAATGTTGCAAAATCTATTATTATGTGACCATTCAAAACACACGTTAATCTCCAAACAAATGAAGAATTCACTTTAACAACAACGTTATATTTTGCAATATTTCGCTTTTACGTCTCCATATTCAGGTGTTTCACTTTACATAATTACATAATCATTACAAATGAGGTATCGATGTAAAGGGGAATAACCAGGCTTATCAATAATTTAAAATTTTTTTTTAGCAGGATCATTATACATGTATAATAACAAATGTGAGGGCTTGTCCGGGAGCCAATCAATCTAAACAAGCTTGAAATGTTTAACATTTCATACAATAACTTATTGGATATCTCCGGAATGTTATACTAGTCACACAGACTAGATTTCATATCATTTGATTTTGATCCGTTATATCAAAAGCATTTGCTGAGAGGACTGACATATAATTTGTCTTGATAGGTTTGCAGTCATTGCGATTCTATTCACCATTGATTCTGTAATATGTGTATACAAATAGGAAAGAGACAACACATTATTTTATTTTGACGAATGTTAATAATCTGATTTGTTTCCATCAATTTCTTGAATAAATTGTCTTGTAACATACAGTATATAATAACTACCTTTGTCCAGTTATTGAGTTCTTCACGGCTGTTTTGCCCACACCTGTTGGGCCGAGTAGGACTATGCGACCCCGATTGGTAGGAGATACTCCTTCTTGCTGGGCAATGGGAATCACATCCTCTCCTTTCTCCTTCTTTATCTCATAGAGATCTTCCACTGGATCTATGAATAATCGAATAGTTTGTATTAATTATAAACTAAAATATAACAAATTTTAACAGAATTTTATGGTGTACGGTAAATTTTGTTTTGTGCTATCATAGAATTTGCGCTGTACCCAATTAGAGCAATTAGATTGTGTGCAGTTGGAAAATATTCAACTGAATTTTATACATGAGGACCATGGCCACATGATTATACTGTTCCTGTTAAACATACCATCTTCTTGTTATAGAATACATATGAATAATTACCGGGTCCAAGACAGGTCACATTATACCCTGCACTACGAAGCTTCAGTCTCAATTTGGACTTTCCTTCTGGCCCATTCCTTGCAATCGAGTCCGTGAAAAGTGCCCGTATAGCAAGCTTTTGCTTGTCACTGGTCATGTCGGCCGCTGTTCCTGGTCTAGATTTTGGCATTAATCTCATCAATGTGTCAATCGAGACGCATAGGTGATGGAGAACGCGGGTGGTTACTTTATGATGATCTTCAATGGACGTTTGAAGGTATGCCAGTTCGGTGCTGGAAACTGTGTCTTCACCCGGTATTTGAAAAAAAGAATGATTTTGAGTTGCGTGTTAAAGAAGTCATGATCAAGTATAATTATATCACACATTAAAACGAAAAAACAAAATATAATGCAGACAAAGTGGTGTGGAAATTATGTCCTGCTAACATTTTATAGTAGCCGATTTTATATGACACTTTGGAATGTTCTCGCAATGTGATTGGTTGAATTCATGTCACATGACATTCGTGGAAATGTACCATTCCACAATTTTGAAGTCATTTTCCCTTTTTTAGTACCATTCAACGATAAATGACGTCATTAAACGTGCAATGGTACTTTTTTTTAGTACCATTCAACGATAAATGACGTCATTAAACGTGCAATGGTACTTTTTTTTAGTACCATTCAACGATAAATGACGTCATTAAACGTGCAATGGTACTTTTGTATGTTGTTGTCTTGCAAGCGCCAGCGCGCGTTAAAAATAACTGCGCGCATTGCGCAGATTTTCCATTCATGAACAAGCGCATTTACAAACATTACGCACTAGCTCCATCCATGCAAGGCAGCGCGCTGTGCATTGCGCTGGGAAGTTTGTACAGTACTTTTTTACACAACATGGCTGCAGAACCGGGATTTGTTTCGCTGACGGATGCCGCTTTGGACGATTTAATCGACAGGATCTATGTAAGTTTTTCACACTTAGGTGTCATATAAAACAAATAATGAATGTTTTTCCATTCGTGCAATGGTACGAATATTTTCATTCGGTGAAAGATGGAATGTTCCATTCAACTCGGATTCGCCTCGTTGAATGTAACATTCCATCTATCACCTCATGCAAATATTCGTACCATTGCACTCATAAACATTAATTATTTGTATAATATTGCACGAGATTAGAATAATCTTAATTTCTATTCACTGATGTACATGCTATAAATCCTACCTATTGCAGCATAATCAACCACCGGGGAGTTGTATTTTGCTCTTTCTAGTGCATTTCTCATGGCTGATCGATGTTTCCCTCTTGAGTTTTTCTTCCATTCACTCAGGATTATTCGTGTTGCTGTTATGCTGTCTTGTGTAACCACATCGTCAAGATTAAGGTCCAAAGCAACCAGGACTACAGAACACTGTGTTGGTTCTCCGATGGCTCTTGCTATCGCAGTCACTTCGCTATCTGAAACAGTTTCTATTTGGTGACAAAAAAATTAAACAGAATATAAAATATTAAAATAAAAATTCCAACAATGCACGGAGTTCTAGGGTTGATATAACTCGAGAGTTGCATAATGTTGCTGCTGAAAGGTTCCCATTATATCACTGAAAGAATTTTTACAAAGAATTAAGGACAAATAACTAATTTACAAAATGTATGCAATGCATACACAATATATTTTGTTAACGTTATCAGTGATACGTGACAATGATATCACCCCAAAAAACATATTACGAATGAAATGTTTCATCAATAGACACTCACCAAGAAGTTTAGCCAGATCTCCAAGTCCTGCTTTTACGAAAGCCTGATGTAGTTTGGTGCGCCGTTCCCCTTTCCCCTGTTTTCTTTGTTCCTGCGTCATCCATACTTCAAGAACTTCCTTCGTTCCCTTAATATTCGATCTCGAAGAGGCGCCATGTGTGATGCCTTCAAATTCCAAGAGATCATTGCTTTGGAGACGGAGCTCGGTGAAGAGAAGTACCGATCTGCTGCAGGAGCCGAGTTCTTGGGCGATGTGCTTTATTTCTCCCTTGAACACATCTGCTTCATTCAAGATAGGTTGATACTTAAATAATTTATATTCATATGAAGCAACTCAAACGTACATCATCCGTCGTCACAAATTACCAACTACCTACTAATAGAGCTTGGCTACCTAATGAGAGTCATTCATATTAATTGGATCTTAAAGGGATTTAGTAACTTTGTTGACAAGTGCAAAACAGTGATGAGTGATTAATAAAAATGTGTATCGGTGTGATTTGATATGTCCACAAAGTAATGTGTGAAAATTTCACGTTAATTGGAATTTGTTTTTTACCGAGAAGTGATATTTCTTACTTTGTACATGGCTTAAATTATCCCGTAGACATCTGAACGCGTACATCGTAAATAGCTTTTGAACGAAATGGAAATTTTATGAACCAAAACCTGTCTCGTGTTTGTATTGTTAATATGAATATGACAAGGTATGAGAGAACCATTAGAGTTCCAAGTAGGTTTTTAACGAATACCACTTATTGATTTGCTGCAGAAGAATTACTAAACATTCGTACTAGACTATGCGTTAATCAATTCCATGATATATGAGTAAAAGGTTCAACTACAATGGGCTTAATAACGAATAAGCTATGAGAAGAGTTCCACGAAATGACATGCGTTTATAATGTTATGTTAAGCATTATGCAAGGTACAGTTTAAAGGAATACAGCCAGCCCAGTACTTAACATGGCATCCTGTAATTATGCATTACATTAAAGAAAAACATAGACTATTTACCATGATCGGAGAATGCATTCCCAGTGACCGTTTGCATTACTGTCTTCCGCAGAGCATTTTTTAGTGATTGGCGTTGTTTCTCCTGCGTTTGTGTGCTCCATTCCTCGAGGATCGCGTGAAACGGCATATCTCCACCATATTTTCTGTACCACATAGAAAGTAGATTTTGAGCAGTAAAACCCAATTCTCTGGCAAGTAATGTGAGAAGTGGACAAGATCCGACAGACTTGGCCAGCTCTTCAAGTTCGCTGTCTAAAACCTCTTCTGTAAACATTGTGATAAAGCAGAAATATCATAAATTAGTATACGTTGATACCTATTTAGCTAGAAAAGAGAGATTACATGCATGTTTCATTCATCATATCGTTCATGTATTAGAATCGAGCCAAGATAAATTTCTAAAAATCAAGGGTTGTCAAATCAATATAGAGATGTGAACAAAGAAAAGGTTTGAAGACTTAGTCTGGAGATATCAACGTCTATCCGGGATCTTTATTTCACAAATGTGTATGATCATGGTTAATACACAAATGTAAATAATCATCTAGTCTAGGCTACGATGAAACAAAAACAAATGTATTCACCATTCACAAGGTATTTGTCCGACAGATCGCGACGTCCTGCTTTCTCGAGAGCACCTTGGAGAACGGATCGTTTAGCCCTAGGATAATTTCCAAGCCATATGCCGAGGTCTTCCCCTGTGATCTCGGACACTAATCCTTCTCCAGTATGTCCAGTGTCAAACTCTTCAAGATGCTTCTTTAATACATCTAAGGAGATGTCAAGGTCGAGAACGAGAGCTGTCGCTCGGGTACAGTCACCAAGTGTTTTCGCCACTTTCTCCAGTTCGTCGTCTGAAACTGTTAAGGATATTTAGTAGTTACTTTAAGAACTATTTTAAAGTTAATATGTGTAATATAAATGTATGTGTACTGTTTTACTAGTGTAATATTACTGCTAATGTAGGCATACGATTACTCTTATCAATTGAAGTGTTTCCTTTTTAGTCATATGTTAGTATTTTATAATCAAAGGCGTACGGGCATTTTTTCAGAAAGGGCCGAGGTCTTTTATAAAAATATGAATTATCATTCCTGTTTTACTTCACAAGCACAAAATTAATTTCTGCAGCAATTTAATCCCTGAAAAAATCATGATTTAGCCAGAATATATGATACGACTTTGCCCAAATATGATACGAGTGTCCCCAAATATGGCAATTGATTTGTGTACGAATATTGTTATTTTCAAAACTCTCGGGGGGGAGGGGGTTGCAGCCCCCTAGCTTAGAATGAAGAATTATAATGTTACTAGAGGAGGTAACATCGGTATATAGTGAATGTAAAGTCAAGCCCTTAAAGGACAATGAAACTATGGCTTTCGGCTACTTTTATCATTTAAAGGGTGAACAGACATTTAATTTGATACATGACTTGGCAATTTTGGCCTACTGGATCCCATCAAATCCTTCTGTGAACATACCCAAATTTTACTAATTGTTACGGCGGCAAAAGATGATGGGAGCGGCCATGTTCGTGTAACTACCCGACATGCTTCGCAAATTCTGACGACTGTGCGGATGACCGAACACAAACTGATTTCACTGATTTGCAGACTCATCAAAGCGTCTACAAGTATTCAAACAATGGTAGTTAAGTGCAGGAATGCATCATTGATCGATCACATTCCTAGTCCGCACAGACCTAACAATGGCGGCCTCCAGCGTTTGCGTGAATAGTGGTGTACCCGATAGTGTTTTCACATATTTCTTCCAAAGCAGAAATCTGAGTCGGGGTAATGTTATGCGAAATAAACAAGCATATTACCACGTATAAAGTATGGTTCTAGGACTACTACCCCCTGGACAACCACCCCCCGGACGATTACCCCCCGGACAACTACCCCCCTAGGACAATTACCCCCCGGACAACTACCACCCGGACAATTACCCCCCTAGGACAATTACCCCCCAAGACAATTACCCCCCAAGACAACTACCCCCCAAGACAATTACCCCCCGAGACAATTACCCCCCAAGACAATTACCCCCCAAGACAATTACCCCCCAAGACAATTACCCCCAAGACAACTACCCCCAAGACAATTACCCCCCGGACAACTACCTCCCGGACAACTACCCCCCAAGACAACTACCCCCCGGACAATTACCCCCCGGACAACTACCCCCCCGGACAACTACCCCCCAAGACAACTACCCCCCGGACAATTACCCCCCGGACAACTACCCCCCGGACAACTACCCCCCGGACAACTACCCCCCAAGACAACTACCCCCCGGACAATTACCCCCCGGACAACTACCCCCCGGACAACTACCCCCCAAGACAACTACCCCCCGGACAATTACCCCCCGGACAACTACCCCCCCGGACAACTACCCCCCAAGACAACTACCCCCCGGACAATTACCCCCCGGACAACTACCCCCCGGACAACTACCCCCCGGACAACTACCCCCCCGGACAATTGAGTAAATTTTCTTCACGAAATAGCATTTAAAATCCCGAGGGGAACATTCCATGATTTTCCCGACAGCAAAGTTAACAGCTGTTGTATCATCTGAATTGCCATGTAACAGTGCCATGTAATATCCAAAAATATTACATGGCAGCTCATGTAGGTTTACTGTATTTACTAAGTCAGGTAATAAACAGTAATATTATATGATACGTAGTTCAAGCTATGGAATCAAACATACATAATGTATGCATATTAAAGATAAATAACAGTTTTGGGAAAGTTACAGAAAACATTTATAATTTATCAATATTGTGTATCTAAAAAGGGCTTGTGTGGTAAAATCCGAACCTAACGATGCGTTAAATGCAGAAATATCGGCCCGCCCGTGAAATGTATAAATCCGTTCGCACCTGTCCGCGCCGCTAGCGCTGGACTGGAGTATCGACAAGCTGGGGACAAGCCCGTATAGCGAACGCACCTGGTCAATAATGCAAGTAGCGTATGCGCGATTCCGCTTTGGCGATATCTATCCGCAGCGGAACGATTTGATAATTTACCAAATATATCAATTAGTAGGCGGTTTCCAGGCAAAATTGTTATCATCCCGTATTAGTAAAAATATATTCTTTCACATGATTGGTAATAAGAACTTCCATTTCATTTTTTAAGAGGGGGGCGTTTCCAAAACTGGCCTATACCTTTAAAAAGTGGGAGAGACAATCACCTCCACCTATAGGGGGGGGGGGCATGTCCCCCCTTCCCGTCCCCCCGGGTGCATTGTGTGCATTCAATTTTGCCAATGTTGTTACCGCAGTTGTATTTAGCAGTTCAAATCGTTTTTTAGCATTATGATTCATATATTGATTATTCGGAAACATTTTGTTTGCATTCGATTTCAAACGTATTTCGGTTTCGAGTAAATTCGTGATTACGTAATACCGCCCTCCGGGCAATTGAATACTTTTACTGTATAATGTCGATCAGGAGAGAAATAAAACTCACGTCTATACATCATTCTGAGAGTCTTGCAACTGAGCTTTATTCAATAAAAACATACATTATGCCACATGGCGGATAAATATAACTCATTCCTGGTAATCGCGCGAACGCGCGGTTGCGGTTACCGTTAAGTAGGTCGTGGGAAACTGGGAATCGAACATGATAATATCTATTTGATTTTGCAAACACAATAAATGCAACTAGCGTGTTCTTTTTAGTTGAATGCTAAAAGTGGTAAATCACTTGATCGAAAAGCTAAATCGTATGAACATAATACAATTTTGAACCAAAATTACAAGCCTTCAGGTCAATTTCGTGAAATTGAATGACACGCTTATTGAAACGAATGAAAAGCTTACGAAATTGACCGAAAAACATATAGAACATGTCATACGCCTAGGTCACACATGCACCGGATGCCGCACAATCTTTTTACCTACATTTCGGATTGCGATATCGTACGATGTCTGCAGTATATTCGTGTATTGGCAGTCCCGTAGCATGGGGGTGCGTACACCCCCCCCCCCCCCCCCCCATTCAGAAAGGTCCACTTTTTATCGTTCTCGGGCAGCGATCGGCCCATTTGACATTTGACGACCCCAACTCCCTGCTTACAGAACTAAAACAGTGGTCTAAATCAGCGACGGTAATTATCCATGGGGTAGTTGTCCGGGGGGTAATATTCCGGGGGGTAGTTGTCCGGGGAGTAGTTGTCCGGGGGGTAATTGTCCGGGGGGTAGTTGTCCGGGGGGTAATTGTCCGGGGGGTAATTGTCCGGGGGGTAGTTGTCCGGGGGGTAGTTGTCCGGGGGGTAATTGTCCGGGGGGTAGTTGTCTTGGGGGGTAATTGTCTTGGGGGGTAATTGTCTTGGGGGGTAATTGTCTCGGGGGGTAATTGTCTTGGGGGGTAGTTGTCTTGGGGGGGTAATTGTCTTGGGGGGTAATTGTCCTAGGGGGGTAATTGTCCGGGTGGTAGTTGTCCGGGGGGTAATTGTCCTAGGGGGGTAGTTGTCCGGGGGGTAATCGTCCGGGGGTGGTTGTCCAGGGGGTAGTAGTCCGGACACGCTATTGGTTCATCGCTCAGAACGAGAGTATAGTAACAGAATAGTATAGTAACAAAAAAGTAACAAAAGTAATGAAAAGCTTACGAAATTGACCGAAAAACATATAGAACATGTCATACCCCTAGGTCACACATGCACCGGATGCCGCACAATCTTTTTACCTACATTTCGGATTGCGATATCGTACGATGTCTGCAGTATATTCGTGTATTGGCAGTCCCGTAGCATGGGGGTGCGTACACCCCCCCCCCCCCCCCCCCCCCCATTCAGAAAGGTCCACTTTTTATCGTTCTCGGTCTCGGGCAGCGATCGGCCCATTTGACATTTGACGACCCCAACTCCCTGCTTACAGAACTAAAACAGTGGTCTAAATCAGCGACGGTAATTATCCATGGGGTAGATGTCCGGGGGGTAATATTCCGGGGGGTAGTTGTCCGGGGAGTAGTTGTCCGGGGGGTAGTTGTCCGGGGGGTAATTGTCCGGGGGGTAGTTGTCCGGGGGGTAGTTGTCCGGGGGGTAATTGTCTGGGGGGTAGTTGTCCGGGGGGTAGTTGTCCGGGGGGTAGTTGTCCGGGGGGTAATTGTCCGGGGGGTAGTTGTCTTGGGGGGTAGTTGTCTTGGGGGGTAATTGTCTTGGGGGGTAATTGTCTTGGGGGGTAATTGTCTCGGGGGGTAATTGTCTTGGGGGGTAGTTGTCTTGGGGGGTAATTGTCCTAGGGGGGTAATTGTCCGGGTGGTAGTTGTCCGGGGGGTAATTGTCCTAGGGGGGTAGTTGTCCGGGGGGTAATCGTCCGGGGGTGGTTGTCCAGGGGGTAGTAGTCCGGACACGATAAAGTATGATAAACTCTAATCTAGGGTTGCATTGGCCTTTAAGACTCCTACGCCAAATAGATTGTTTCCATTAAGATGGCCTTCTCTTTTTTATCAATGTCATAGTATACCATTAAAATGAGTTATTGTGTTGTTAAAAGTAAATACATAATCATGTATTATATTAATTTTTGTATACGAACGATGTCAAGATAACAAAAATTCTACTAACCACTGTCCAGACATTCCAGATTGCTTGCTTTTGATTGCAGGTTCACTTTCCTAAGAACAGCTTGTAGTTCACATCGGCTTCCTTCGGTCTCTTGTGCCCATTCAATTATTCTGGAAGTATGTACCCTTATGCTGGTTTGTCTAGACCTTCCCTCTTCTTCGTCCGAGGTGCAGCCAAGTCTCCGACTAATGTCTTTCAGTTTACCCTCAGTGAGGTTGGCAACAAGTTCCTGCACTTCTTTCTTGTAAGCATTAGTTTCTGTTTGCATTAAAGTGTGATTATAAAATTATGTTTTGAAGTAATTAGCATTTTAAGTTCACATGATGTATGTAAAAGACTTGAGTAAGTAATATTAAAACAGTCATATCGTTGCCAAATATGAACCAATCTTTTAGAAGAAAGCATCATATGAAAGATTGCGATGAGACTGACAAATGCAGGGTTTTGTTTGCTATATCCAGTTTCTTCAAATAATGTATACATGTATCGAGAGCTATTTAGCTATAAGTATTATTGTCACAATTGCATTCGTCATCAAAATACATTTGCATCAAAACAAATCAATAATACACATAATAATTGACATTAATTTGCAATAACAATGAATACGTAAATATTACTGTTAGCTGCACGTGGTCGAGTTGCCCGTGTACATGGAACAATTTAACTTAAAGGGGTAGTTCAGTTTTGGTAAAGAGGGCGCTGCACGAAATAATTTTGTTTGTGAGATAATCAAAAACTGAGTGGAATAAATCTGGGGGCCAGATTTATTCGATTTATTTTTCCCCGTCAAATTCGTAAAAACAGCAGCCAAACTGACGATTCGATCATTCAAATTAGAGCGATTTTTCTTCAAGTGCTGTTCGCTATATTCATTTTCACTTTAAGAGCATTCAAATTCCTTAATAGGCATTAGATGTTGTACTCCTGTTCATTCAAATTAGCTTTTTTATCGTTCAAATTAACACTGCACAATCGTCATTCAATTTCGCGCTGGTATAGAATAGCAACAAATCTGTACCTCAATCAACATTAGTTTGTAGGCACCCGATTTCGCACATTAAGCATTCTAATTAGTTTGGTATATCAATATTCCTTTTTCATATCATTTTTGCATTTGTTCTCAATTAGTATTTATCCATTGCGATGATTCACACACTACTGTGCTAATTCAAAGACATATATATTCCCCAAAAGCGTGATAAGTACACATTGTGCATGTGAATCACAGTGATTTTCATAATGAATTAAAATCTCATTAATTTCAACAGTTTTTATTTGAATAAATGCTTACATGTATATCTAATCTTCATTTAATTTATCTATCAATTTCATCAGTATTCATCATGTCGATTTCTTTGTTTTGTTTGATTAATTTAATGCAATTCAAACATCCCGCCCTCTATATTATTTTTTTTCATTTACATAGTGAGTGAACGCCCATTTACAAAAGCTTGCCTATTGACGAATTTGAATGCCCGAATGCACACGACAACATTTTTCGCTCTAAATTGGATGCTCTTTGAGCGACGATTTAAATTGGATGCTCCTTTTTAATTTCATTTTGGCCGGAATTTACGATCGCATGCTTTAAAAGTTAAATTGAATGACCATTTAAGTAAATCAAATGATGATCCCAATCATCAGTCAATTTCGTGCTAAATTGAATGATCGAATCGTCAGTTTGGCTGCTGTTATTACGAATTTGACCGGGAAAACCTATATTAGAAATGCTTACACTTTTTCGAAAATGTTCAAAAGAGGTTTTTAAATAGTTGTTGATAATCTCTCTATTTAATCATTATTTCAACAAAACATCACATGCATAACTTTGTATGAAAAATGATTGAAACCAATGCTTTTTTTAGAGAGCGCCCTATTGCGTATTAATGACTCTTTTTTAATCATAACAGGCTTTTTACTGAGTCGTTTGTAATTTTCTTTACCTTTCGAGCATGGTAAAGTTATAACTATTAGTTTGTAATGTTATTGTGCAGGTTTTGGTTACTAAAGCTCAGCCTTACCAAAACTGTATTACCCCTTTAATAACTAGCCCGAAGACTTTTATCCTTCCTTTACCCGACCAGGTGCAGCTGACAATTATGACAATATATTCTTCTATAAGTTTACCATCTAAATTATAAATTTTAATATGGAAAACAAGCTACAAGGATTTAACTAAAATGACAGTCAAAGAAGGGAATTTCATGATAAAATTAATCTAAATAAAAACAAAATTCGAAAATCTATTTTTTACTGCACAAACAAGATTTCATTGCAACTAATTTTAAATTGAAATTTATCACTATCATAAGTATAACAGTCTCTTTTCATGACGATGTACGCGAAATTCCATAAAAAGGGTCTTTTTTCATGACGATTGAAATTTGAAATTTTAGGTATGTTTTTGTGATGGCTACAAGGTGTTTTTTTTGTATGCACGACGTTGTTCGCAAGATGTAAAACATTTCGCAAGGGTACATTGCGGAGGTCCTGCATACAATGCAGCATTTTATAAAACAGCTCTGGTGAATTCTGTAACGTGATTGGTTAAATCCTGTCACGTGACTATTCATTAAATTTCCACAAACATGCACCACCGTGCAAAACAGGGTGCAGTGCAACCCCATGCATTACTCGTTTTGGTTGCGCAACTTTTTGCACGGCTGTGACGTCACAATGCTTGTTTACATAGTTCGATCGAAGACGATCTTGCGAAAGTGATAAAAATATGATGGAAATTGCTTCATTTTGTAAATTATCTGTTCTGTAGTAAATAAATGTGTGCAATTTCGTAAATTATATGGTATGTGGTTTGATATTGGGAAGTCTTGGAATGGGAATGCATACAATTCTTTGATAATTCTCACTTTTAACGAGAAAATTTTCTGATGTTCGGCGACTGTGATTGATCTGCTGAGCTGCCAGAGTCAAATTCAGTGAAGCGAGTGCAGAAGTGATGATTCATTTTGTAAATTCCTTAACAAATTCACACTCTAGAGAGTAGATAGACTGGGTTACTAATTGTGGCGAGTCTGTTTTCAATAATCCAGCAAAATGAAACAATCCGTGGTTGAGCTTAGTTTTATAAAACTAATAATACAACAGTCTTATTATCGTACATTGTGTAAATGCATGGACTCTCGGCTATGTTAGCTGTGCGCATGCGCACTCGGCGTTGCCTCGTGCACATCGCACAGATAACATAGCCTCGAGTGCAATGAATTTACACAATGCACTCTAGACAGTGTATTATTAGTATAGCACCTGCCGACATGCTGGGGTCTTGCGCAAAGCGCTTTGTGTATAATTGAGTCATACAAAAGTTTTTTTTTTGTTCGTGTACTTGAAATCGTGAAAATAGAGGGTCTTTGTAAAGTATGTAGGCTACCTGAAATGCAAAAATTAGGGTCTCTTTATACTCGTTTTTGTGATAAAAAGGGGTCTAATTTCCTGAAAATTTACTCGAAACCCTGCGAAATAGGGGGGTCATTTTCAACCTCTAGAACGATTATGTGTCCTACCTCTGAATACGAGGTGACACCACCGGGAAGTCGTGTAAGCGGGGAGAAGAGGGGGAGGGGGTGTCCGTCAACACATTTCGAAGCCGAGACCGGGATCCGAGACCAAGATCCGTCAAAAAATGTCGAGGCCGAGACCGAGACCACTGGTTCAGAGTCGTGTAAGCGGGGGCAGGGGTGTGCCCGTCAACAAATTTCGAAGCCAAGACCGAGATCCGGCAAAAATTGTCGAGGCCAAAACCATTGGTTATGATGGTCGAGACCGCTAAAAGGTGGCCTCGAGACCACTTAAAATTTGTAAAGGGGGGGGGGGGGTTTGAACGGCTCATATCATTGTTTATTAAAGTTAAAACTTATATTGGTACCTGACTACATCTGTTTTGCCTAAAACATGGTACTTGCTGGATACAAATATGATTTCCCCAACATTGCCCAATATAGTTCGATCTAAACACCTCACAAAAAGTTCCGCAATTTAAGTTTAAGCGTTCATATCTCTCATATTAATTTATTACCGTTCATAAATTTGGTATCATTAGAAGCATTAGTTTCCCCCCTTTACATTGATATAACATTTGTTATGAGCATTTTATCATGGAATGTGCATGACACCCGAATATGGGGCAAAGTCAAAAATGCATTGTTGCAAAAGGCATTGATATTGTCAACAGTGTACCCTCCTTTTGTTGGGAGAATAAAAAGTGTTCTGAATGATGCTTGTCGTGGCGGTCATGCGTAAATGTCAATGGTGTATTATCCTTTTCTTTGGAGGATGCAATGTGTCTTTATGATTTTGAGGTGGTGCAATAACGTTTTTGTATGTTGTTAGGAAGATGTAATGTGTTTTATTGACTGATTGAGAAATTATCATTATGTTTGACTTTTAAACAGATCATTGCAGGTTTGTAATTTTTTCCAAACACAAAATCCACCCTAATTACAGTACAAACGACACCAGCAACGACCGGATTTGACAATGAATTGCAGCTTTGCAGGCTCGCAAATTAGATACATGCAGTCTGTTCCTTATTATTGTCTGTTCTGGCAATATTCTGCCAAAGTGTCTTGCAAAACGTACTTGCACGTTTCTTACAAAAAGCCTGCGATTCTGCAGGGCAGATGATCCGTCAGGGCTTCACACTTACAGTGAAAAAATTTACTGGCCCAAAAATATAATTTCATGAGTAAACTATTTACTTTTCAAAATATCACATTCCTGATCAAACCTATGATTATAGAATCTGAAGCATGATATGGAACAAACAAGATTTGTCCAATGTTTCAATGTCGGGATCAGGCCACCAAAATATGACTTTTACAAATTGTTGCTGGCCCAAAGTGCAATTTCCCTGGCCCCAGGCCGGCGGGCCAGTGCGAATATCGAGCCCGTAGTGGTCTTCTCCTGGGGTAGTCTTCTTTGGGCGCCCACTATGCATTGGCCTGGGGTAGACTTCTTTGGGCGCCCACTATGCATTGGCCTGTCCTTAACCTCTCCGGTTTCGGTAAATTTCGCATGCAATCTGGGAAATTGTACTGGGACTCACCCCAAACAGGGCAGCAACTTATTAATTCTGGTGAACTCCGGCTTCAAGTTAGCCGATTGCGAGGGCTTGGGACATTTGATAAATGTGGCATCTTTGACACGGACAAATTACCACTCAGTAAAAAAAAAAAAAGAAATTACCAAACCCAAACATCATTGAAGGCACATTTCATTGTCCAAATAACAAAAACAAAATTATTGTATTCATGACCACTTCAAAATCATTCCAAACATTCCCTCCTCTATAGGGGAAAGGATAATACGCCATTGACATTAATCCATGATCGCCTAAACATCATCCAAAACACCACTTATTCTCCCAACGACATGTGAAATCACTGTTGACAATATCAATGCATTTTGCAACATTTCACCTTTTGACTTTGCCCCATATTCGGATGTAATGCACATTCCATGATAAAATATTCATAACAAATGTGATATATATGTAAAAGGGGGAAACAAGCTTCCCAATGATACCACATTACGGTAATAAAAAGTAATATGAGAAATATGAACGCTCAAACTTGAATTCCAGAACTTTTTGTGAGGGGTTTATATGAAATAGGCTATATGTTTATCTATAATAGGGGTGAGAGGGAGATATAATTACCCCAATCAGCGATATATCGCTCCAGCTCCAAAAGTCCCGTTTTCCGAAGGCCATCTCGTAGTTTCGACCGACTTCCTGTCATCTTTGCCCAACTGCGAAGGGATTTGTGCGTACTGTAGACTTGTTTGCGTATTTTTAGGGTACGTTCTTTAAGGTCTGTACCATTACAATCCAGGGCGCAAAAAAGCAATGTCGCCTCGGTGCAATCCCCTACATCATTTGCGAGTCTTTGAAGCTTGGTTTCAAAATTAGCATCTGCAAGATTAATAAACATTTGTGTTTAAACAGCATAGCTAGATATCACATTAGACTCCGTTGCAGAAAGAGATGGATTAATTGTAAGTCAGGACAAGTGACAAAATGCGGAAAATGTCCTGAATTACAATAAAATGTAAATTACAATCTCTTTCTGAAACGGGACCCATGAATAAGACCAAATACAAGGTCAGAGGTAAGGGGATTGCGCGCGTGGACTAACACTAAACAGCTGATTAACAGAAAACAAATTATTTGTAGAAAGTGTAAAAGGAAAGAAATACATGAGTTAATTAGTAAAGCCACACTGTGTAACTGGTTGAACAAACAATATTTTCATCTAAAAAGGTAAAAGCATTACAGTTTCAGTTTAGTTTATTTCATTTCCAACAAAAATTAAAATACATAGCATTGTACAAAACAAAACAAAGGTTACATTATGTAAAATTAAACAGATGTACAATGGAAATTAGAATCATATACAATACATAATATGTTTGGAAATGGAGGGATCCACTGAAAAGCAGTGCTTGTAGATTGTGGACCCCTCGAGTAATAATAAAGCAATTGAATCATAATTCATAAAAATTAACAATAAATTGTACATTTGAGTTGGAAATATATTACCGTCCATATAACATACTAAAATGGGTAATTTAGGACCTACCATCGAATTAGCTTAGAAAATACAATGTATGGGAAAACACCTTTATTTACTTACAGGTCTTTGGCAGGTAGGTCGGTAATCAAGCAATCCAATATTGTGTACAGACTGAATTGTATGCAAATGAAATTGACGTTTAATTCTTAGCTTACATCACTTTTCCAACAATAATAAACAATACCAATAATTGTTATTGTTTGTATTGTTTGAAAATAAATTATTTATTTTTTAACGGAATAAAGACACATTAAGATGTCATTGTTACCTTTCTCAGAGGAAAGATGGTGAAGACCCAGATTTTGTAGAGCCTTTTGGAGTTGTTGAAGGTTAGGTTGCGAGCTTTTAATCCAATTGGATAGGAGTGAGTAGGTACTGATCGCAGTTTCCCCTGTGTTCTCGGTTCGTTGGTCCACAACCGTGCCTATCAAAGCTTCCCGAATGGTCCTTATCTCATCTGGTCGACGGATCTCGGCCGCTATTTGCCGCAATTCGCTCTTGGAAACTTTGACAAAAAGAGATAATTGTTCTTAACCTGTTCCGTTATACGTTCAATTTTAAGAATTCATAAATGATTAACAAAATATTCACAGAACTGTTTGTCTGGTTAACATGGCCATGAGCAACGTATTTATACTATGTCGCCCATTCGTGTTATTACAATATGATAAATATTAATTATCACTTGGCCATAATTAGGCATAATATGCCTTCTCAATTATGACATTATGCCTTCTCAGTATGAAATTGTATTAATTCAAAATCTAACAACACACTACACAATCATTTCCAAAGCATTCGTATTGAACACAAAACTTGAACAGTGTACGTTCCATTTGGCTTGAAGTTGGTAGGTTAGTTAGGGTAATTTTTAAGATCAGTAGCAATTTTCTTGTGTCTCAATTGTCAGCGTGTGAAACTCACCTTTTCCTAGATGAACACTCGCCAGCTCCTGCAGTCCTGCTTTCGCAAGGATTTCCCGAAGCTTTGAGCGATGGCCCTCTCGAATCTTCTTGCCGTGCCATTCCTTGAGCACACCTTTCACGCTTATGGTGTAGGTCGTCTTGTCGGCATGTCGTTGGATCTCTGAACTCGTCAACCCAAGCTCCAGGACTAGAAGAGTTGCTTTCGTACATGGGCCGATTGCATCACCAACTTGTTTCATTTCTGCCTTAGATAGTCTCTCTGTATTTAATGTTATGGAATGATAGTTTCGAATTTGTTTAGTCATTAAAGAAAATGGACCTCATGTATATCGACTACTGTTACACATTCTGGAGGGTTACAGTCCGTTATTCCGAAGGTTCGTTATTCCGAAGGTTCAGTTATTCCGAAGGTTCGTTATTCCGAAGGTTCGTTATTCCGAAGGTACGTAATTCCGAGGGTTCGTTATTCCGAAGGTTCGCTATTCCTAAAACGAAATCGGGTTCGGTATTCCGAATGTTCGTTTATCCAAGAAAAAATCGGGTTCGTTATTCCGAAGGTTCGTTATTCCGAAGTTCATTAGTCCGAAAATTAAATAGGGTTCGTTAATCCGAAAATTAAATCGGGTTGTTTATAATATTATAGAATAGCGAACCTTCGGGATAACGAACCCTCGGAATAACGGACCTTCGGAATAACGAACCCTCGGAATAACGAACCCGATTTTATTTTCGGACTAACGAATCTTCGGAATAACGAACCTGATTTCATTTTAGGATAAGCGAACCTTCGGAATAACGAACCCTCGGAATAACGAACCTTCGGAATAACGAACCTTCGGAATAATGCAACAAATGTTCGGATTAACGAACACTATTTCATTTTAGGATTAACGAACCCTCAGGTATACGAAATTTGCGTGTTCGGAATAACGAACCTTCGGAATAAAGAACCTTCGGAATAACGAACCTTCGGAATAACTAAGCGCACCCTTCTGGAGTACCTTGATTCTTGAACCAGGAAAACGCCAATCTTGCGGTAAAACAAATTTTAACATGGCAAAATTATTAAAGTGCTGCCTCAGACAAATAATATATAATTTGTATGATTATCCGTATCGTATCAGAAGAGTGAACAAGGCCTTTCGCAATGCCAAAAGTATCCGTACCAAAGCCGATTGTGTTATAATGCTATTACTTATGGAATTGTATATGATTATACTGTAAAGGGTTTATTCAACTGTTAAACTCTTGAAACAGTCTTCCCGTTTCCGACCAACGTGTGTCTAGTATACAGTTTTTTATCTTCATTTCTTTCTGTGTTGGTTTGTTTGGATGTTTCGCTGTGTTTTAGTTTGTTTGGTGATTGTTTAATGTTTCTTTGTTTGTGTTTGTTTTTTATTCTTTCACATAATCATAATTATAGTGTTGCAAAATCAGATGAAGACCGTACCTTTAGGAGAAAAAATGTGAATACGAAATTGGATGATAAAGGATTATGAAACACTACAGGGACGCCTATGTACTCAACGAGGTGAAAACTTGCATAATGATATTAGAACGAGATCATTGTTACCACACATAATAGTTAATCCAACAAAAAATGTAACATACCAAGATATTCATTTGCAAGCTCAGGTAGCCCCGCTTTGACCAAAGCCTCTTGAAGTGTTGAGCGTTGATTTCCCACCGATCCTTTAGTGCATGTCCTCCATTGCTCGAGGAGAGTCTCCAATTTGATGCCTTTTGTGCCGAGTAGCATGATACCTTTTCCGATGTGCTCCTGCAGCTCGCGTGTAGAGAACCCAAGCTTCATCAGTAGTACAGTTGCCTCGGTGTTTTTCTCCGAGACCGTCCGCTAGACCGCGCAGTTCTTCGTCTGAAATTTTGTCTGGATAAATGGACGATTAGTGATCAAACATAATAGCTCATATCTGCGTGTGTGTTTCATACAAAGAATATTTGTTTTGTTTTAATAAGTTACTTTATTGTATTTTTGTATTTTGTTTAATTTGTTTTCTGTATTGTGTGTATACGGACTTGATGAAAAACAGCTTAACGGCTGATAGCGAGTTTTTTGAAAGCTATACAGGGTGGCCCCAAAAAACGGAACGGGGCACTTCCCAAAATAAAGTAACGAAATTATTATGTCCATCGGATAGGGTGTCTTTTCCAATGAAAAACGATACCAAGAACAGTCATTTGGTCGTGTAGTTTTTGTTTTAGGGCGCTGTGACACCATGTCAGGTTCCAATTTTGGTCAATTGTTACCAAGTCATGTGCCTGATAAATTGGACTTACTGCCCGTCATAGTATCGAACAACTATGCCTATTATCTTGGCACACAGCTGAATGCTCACTAACAATGGCGCGCGTATTGCTCGTTGTTCGATGCTATGACGGGCAATAAGTGCGATTTATCAGACACTGACTTGGTAAAATAAATGGACAAAAATGGGAACCTGACATGGTGTCACTCACAGCGCCCTAAAACAAAAACTACACGGCCACAATGGCTGTTCTTAGTATCATTATTCATTGAAAAAGACACACTATCTGATGGACATTATGATGTTGTTACTATAATTTGGGAAGTGCCCCATTCCGGTGTTTTGGGGGCCACACTGTATAGTTCCAATCTTATATGTCAATCTCTTTCACATTGTTCTCTCACATAAATTAAAAACAGGCGCGCGAAATATGAAATGGTGAATTGCAACTTATATTTACCATTTCCGAGTATTTGTTGGGCGATGTTTCTAAACTTTATGCATTTCTCGAGGGCTTCTTTCAATGCTGAGCGAGTATTTCCGTTATTCTTCTTCACCCAATCCCCTAAGAGTGTTGATGTTCCCTTTACTGGTTTTCTGTTACTGTTGAGGTATCTTCCAAGTCCTTCCGTCATGTCGGTACTTTTGATACCCAGTGCAATGGCTAGAAGTGTCGCAGGTGGACATTCCCCAATATGCTTTGCAATGTCATTTAGGTCTTCCTCCAAGATGCTCTCTAAAAAGAGGGTAAAAATATAAGGATACACATAGTGCATGTACCCAAGTGCAACGATCAGTTAATTCACAATACGCCAGTGTGTATCCAATTTCGATTCCAAAATCAGACGGGATCGTGACTTTGTCATATATTCTTAGTTTCTTCTATTAAACATTATACAGATGTTATCTGGTGGTGGAGGATATATCACTGAATTTTCCGAGGGATATGAAATGCTATTGAGGAAACGCCGAATGTTTTGGAACTCACACTTACCAACCCACCCCCGTTTTTTGCTTAAAGGGGACCACCGGGCAAAGAACAACACATTATTATATGTTTTGGTACCATTTTGTGATATCAAATAGATACCCAACATTTTCCAAAGGGTTATGTAATTCATAAACAAAGCAATTAATTTCCACCACTTACGGAACCACTGTTATTTCCTGGTTCCATACGGGCCAACCATTTGCGAGTGCGCCAATGCTATTCACGCGTACGTTTGAACGTAGACAATAGATTCCCGGGCGATTCGTTCGCTCTGCACACATTGCAATTCACCGCACGCATCACAGTCTACGCAATTCAGACCACATGAACGCATGCTTTAGAATGGTGATGCGTTTCCAATTATTTTTTTTTCTTTCTGGAAACATATTTTTGTGAACTTGTTGATGGAATGGAATACTAAAGATGTCACCTTTCCTTTAATAAGAATATTATTTTTGGGTGGTGGTACCCTTTAAACCTGGCAACACCTCTAAAGTGTCCCCCCCCCCCCCCCCCCCAAGCTCATTTCACGATACAAATAATGCACAGTGTATATACCTGCTCCAAGAATGTCTCTAGCTTCTCTAAAATATCCTGCTGCCTCAAAGCTCGCCCGTAAGTCACTCCGACTCTTCTTCGAGAGTAGCGTGCGGATGTCGCGGCTGTCATTTTCTTTGAAGCCGAGCTCTTTGAGTAGCAATGTAGACTGGACGCAGTCACCGATACCAGCTGCAAGACGCCCCAGTTCACTCTCAGATAAAGTTTCTGACATTGGTGAAATTTAAACATTAAAATCAATTAAATTATTTCTACTGATTATATAACACAACGTTCCACAGTGCAAACACAGTATGAACCACAGTGTGAACACAATGAGTAGATTATACAATCATCACACTGTGAATATAACTCTACAAAGTGTAATGTTTCCTTGAGCGACTCCGTTGCAATTGTTTTGTTTTTTATAATGTGAAAATTATGGACTATCTGAGAAAGCAAAATGTATGTGTTTTTGGTCTTGGAATATGATGTAATAATGACACTACAATGTAAAGTTAATGTTATTTCCTCGAGCAACTCCGTTTTAATGTGAAAGCAACATTTACATGTACATGTATGTGGGTATATATTTTGGCCTTATCGCAGTTTTATGTTTTTGACGGTCAATGTTGCTGTATGCCGAAATATAGTTACAAATCGTTCTTGTGTAATACAATCGTGATATAAAGTAAATAGCATATTAGTTATTACTTCATGAAAAGTTATTCACGGCGTTAAGTTAACATAATATACACCAAACAAATATTCACATATTAAAACAATGATAGACGGTGTATAAACGGCGTGACACCCATGTAGTTAAAATATATCGACTTTGTTAGCATAACATAATAATAATAATAATTAATTAAAGCAAGTGTATAGAGAGATACTTATGATGCTGAATAAAGATGTTGAAATAATGAAATATAAGGTTTTTCTTGGCCATAATTGTTCTCACTTTTTGCTGATTCAGTGTGACTTTTTCCGTATGTGATGTTTGTATTATTTTCTGGTTGTTATTTTGTCACTGCTTCGAAAGGAATGTAGTCTATTTGTATACGTGACCCAGTGGATGTTCTTACCTGTTTGCTGCCCTCTGCCTGCCATGGTTGCTAAAGAAATTGCTGAAATGTGTGATGAGAAGTAATTTGAATTAACATTTCGACCAGCACCAGTTTCTTTTCTTGTCTTATGTACATGTATTTACATCGTTAGTTATTAGTAATTCCATATTTGAAAATAGTTATCTAAAAAACTGAACGATAATTGTTACACGCGATGCTAATACTAATTTTATATACTTTATTCGTCATAACATCAACTTTACTGCGTGAAATAACTTACCAAGAATCGTACAATGACAAATTATAGAATGTGTACATTCTCTACTTATATTAGAAATATTGGTTATGACATGTATGAGTACCCATATGTGTGATGTAGAACCATAAACTGGTTACATTTCTTTAATTCGCAAACCACACGTATTATTCTGTATTCCTTCCTTAAATTAGTTAGTACATTTACGATAGGCCAACATATGCTTAAGATCAATTTCAAGTTGATTGTTTTCAAGTATTTACCAAGAATTTGCATATCAAAATAATGATCATGATAATAGGCTACTAACAACAATAATACACAGGCATGTGAGACTTCCGCGTTTCCGCGGATTTTTTTTTTTATTTGTTTGCTTTTTTTTGTGTGCTTTCGAGTATTGGTATTTTCCGAAGTGCCCCAAAAAAATTATTTGTAACGGATTTGGTTGATTTCAATTTCATCGGAAAAAAAATGGGAAGTAATAATAATTCCCATTAAACTGCTCTAATTGTTGTTAAATTTGCTTTCAAAATATTATATAAAAGTGATTGACGTCCGGACATCACTTTTGACACTAACTCAAGAGAACGCTAGCGCGAAGCGCTAGCGTTCTAGGTCCTCGTAATACGGGACTGAAAATTAATATTGTTTGTGCACGCTAATTGTGCTTAAAACTATACATATGATACGGTACTTACCACCGATTTACTCTCCTATATGTGATCCAACTATCGGGTGGATTAAAATTAGGATTTTTTCCTCCATTCCGCGAAAAATCAGTGATTTATGCGCCTCCTCGACTTCTCTCCGTGTGTTAGCGCGACTGATATAGCGCCGTTCGCATCGGCGGCCATCGCGATCATCAAAATCTGTTCGGAGTCGCGCTTACACACGGAGAGAAGTCGAGGATGCACATAAATCACTGATTTTTAGCGGAATGGGGGAAAAAAATAATAATTTTAATCCACCCGATGGTTGGATCACAAGTCATATTGGAGAATAAATGGGTTGTAAGTACCGTATCATATGTATAATTTTAAGCACAATTAACGTGCACAAACATCATTTTCAGTCCCATATCAGGAGGTCGCCCCCCCCCCCCCCCCCCCCCCCCAGGATCGACGCCCCTGCCCAGCCGCAATGGACTTTGTGCTCGCAATGTGCACTTCCCGCATACTTGTGCAATTACACCGCGACTTTCCTCTTTTTTTTTCTTACCCCACTCACATGCCTGATAGAACAACCATCGGAATAGAAACTGAGTTTTTTGGTTAATGTATTGTATACCGTAGCCCATAATTACTTGATCATGATGTTATTCATGTACAAACGTGGTTTCTAAAAGGTGAAACATACAAAATATATACTTTTCTCTGGCTATATAACATGATCATTGATAAAGAAATCACACATGAACATCCAACTTAATGTAAATTAGTTACCAATAATTACCAGATACACAATGTATTATGGAAAGTGGAAACATATCATATAAATAACCGTGGAACATTTAAAGAGGGAGATGTTCAAGAATGTCAGACTACACATGACACTGTCGAGCTATACACTAAATAAGTCAATTCATAAGTGACAAATTGTATCAATGTTGAAACTGTAATGTAGGATGGTGACCAGTATAAACCAAGTTACATTGATGTATTATATTTTCTTTGGGGACCTTGCTCTTACAAGCCCAGCTTCTTTAAAGTGATACCTGTAAAGTGTCAGACATTGCACAAAAAGACATTTGAGACTTCAATCCTACATCAATATCATTGTAAAATACAATTTAAAGATTTGTGAAAGTTTGAAAGAAAACGAACACTGTTTACCTAGTGAAAAAAACGAATATTGAGTTCATATTTTATCACCGAATACTGATGGCCTGTCGTACATTTGTTGCAGTAATAATCATCCGTTTGAGATATCCGCACCCGTGTATGTTTACAGACGTAGTACAGATTTCATGGAATTTGCGCTCGCTCGGCTCAAAGTTCAATCGGGTCCGGAATGTTCCCACGCTCGCTGGCCGGACGTGTTCAGCTAGGACAATTGTACTTTTTATCAAAAGCGTTGATCCACGCTTTTCAAATAATGATTTTCAATGATAATTATCTTCATACTAAAGGGATATTTGAAAAAAATTAAACCCTATTTTATTCTTCAAGTAATTTTTGTGGATTTGGACACTTTACAGGTATGACTTTAAGGTCTCCTCTTTCTTTCATGACTCGTTTAGAAGAACCCGTGTGGGTTGTATATTGACTAAATATTGCACTTCAAATTATGTTTATGCTGATTATTATATTATTCTATGTACAAATGTTTTTTTTTGTGAAAGAAAGAAATAAAATGAACCTTGAACCTTGAGTTTTGTGAAAATATCAGTCTCTTTATCGGTCTGTGCATTTCATATCATCTTGTCGTGTATGTATTATAGATCTAACGTACACGAATTGCATTATTACTATTTGCAACCTGATATGTATTCATGTAGGCTACATAATTGTCTTGCATTGTCTTCCCGGGGGGGGGGGGGGGGGGGGGGGTCTGTCCTCATAGAAAGGGGGTATCATGCGTGACCAAGGACTTGCCAAAAGCACCCTAAACGAGTATTTGCGTGGTGCAAAAAATACACCCTAAGCAAGTATGATTATCGGTAATTTGATACCCTAAGCAAGTAATCAATTTTGTGTAAACCCCTAAGCAAGTATTTTTGATACCCTAAGCAAGTAATCAATTTTTTGTAAACCCCTAAGCAAGTCATAACTATATTTGATACCCTAAGCAAGTAATCTTTTTTTTGTAAACCCCTATTAAAAGCAAGTTATAACTATTTTTGATACCCTAAGCAAGTAAGCTGAGTTTTTGAGACCCTAAACGAGTAATTCATCTTTTTGATACCCTGAACGAGTAATTCATCAGCCTAAAATAGATGCCCTATTTCCTGATTTCGGGTGATTTTGAAACCCTAAACGAGATACTCTCGAGAGTATCTCGCCTGATCGTGAAAAACCACCCTAATTACTCGTTTTCTTGGTCACGCATGATACCCCCCTTTCAATGAGGACAGACCCCCCCCCCCCCCCCCCCCCCCCCGGGATTGTCTTGCATTGAACAAATTATTATGCATATGGTAACATTATGTATGCATATCACAATCCACTTGTGCATCATCTACAAAGTATATAATTGTCTCAAAGCACCACAAACATGACAAACTGGAACATATAAGTCTCTCAGAAGGGGGCATTATACTGTGAATATATTACTATTCACGTAATATTAATACTTACCTATTCAGTCAAATTCATAGCATGATCAGTGATGATAGTTTACCAGACTGAACATTTCTGTTCTGGCGAGCATTCTGTATAATATGTCTCTGGTTGCTCTTGTATATATAATGCCCAAAAGCCGCGACCAAAGTTAACAGTTGATAATAAGCAGAAATGACCTCAGGTTCGTGTAGAGAAAAATTGTGAAGCATTAATTTAATATAGTCGACTATACGTTATATGTGGGCTGTGGCAGCATGGGTTCAAAGTCGACATCGAACAAACAATAATGATCGATTCCCATACAATCATGTCAGATCATATCACCCCTATTACTTATTTTATTTCCACAAATACATACAATACGCGTATTACATGATCACAAAGATAAATCAGCCACAGTGTGTGGCAACGGCTGCCATTTTTGAGCGCGAATGTTCAGTCCAAGTAAAGTATAGAAAAGCATAAATTCACGTTGACTTGATCGATCATGATCATTTTATTTGTGTAGGTTACTGTACATAGTCTGTAGAAGAAATAGCAATAGTCAAGGTTGGGACCCCGACCACAGCTCTAATCCCCGAATGTAAAAATACAAAGTCATATCCACGTCTTCAGTGTTATTTTTGTGCATTAACACTCGAATGGTCGATATTTTTTGTATAAAATATGAATGCATGCAATGTGCACATGCACCCTGAATCTATGTTGCATGCATGCAGTGCAGTGTTAATGGCGGGAGGGCGCGCATTTGTTGTTGTTGTTGTTTTAAGTTTATTGGCGTTCTTCATTCATTTTGAATATTTACGCCAATCTTTTTTTTATTTTTCCTTCTTTCTTTTGTCTTATTTATTTCAACTCAAACTAATTGCTCCTTTTAAAATTATATATAATATGTATCTTTTTATATACACGTTTCATTTTTTTTTTTTTTTTGTTCCTCATATAAACAAGACCAAAATTAAATTATATTGAGAATATATAAATGTGGGGAATCAATCGCTTTTCCTTGTCCGCTGTCTAGGTATCATCTGGCCAATCCGGCTCCGTACGTCGAGCAGACTTCTCAGCTTTAATAGCCTAGGCCCCTCCGATACACAGACAAGGCAGGTCAATGCCATATTTTTTTTTTTTCTCATAACCGAATTTCCAACATACATAACAAAATATTTATATTCATACAATACAAGAGTAAAGCAAACAGATTGGCCTTTCAAAGGTGCGTGTGCAAAATTAAATACTTCATACAAAATAATTATCAATCAATCAATCAAAATCTATTTGTCCTAATGACATAATCTATCAATGCTCTTTGGTGAGCTAAAACTTCAGATTTTAACAAAAATACAATATGATCTTGATGTGTAATTCCACATTCACACATCAACATTGCTCGCTCAATCAAATATTGAGGGCAATGGCATAAAAAATGTTCTAAAGTTTCTAACAATCCACAATGTGAGCATAATCCAGTTTCATGCTTATTTATTACTACTAAATTAGTATTTAAACCAATATTTCCCATCCGTAAACGGTGCAATATAGATTCAAATTTTCTATTATTCAATTTACAACAGTATGTCTGAGTTACATTATTTTGAATATTTTTCAAGGGAGATTCGGTGTCCTCCCATCTTTGTTGCCATTTAACATAATACTTTTGTTTAATCATACAACTTATTTCACTTCTACTTAATTTATTAAAAATCTCCTTTTTTTTCTTCAAGCCATTTTTTGCTTCTCTATCAACCATTTCATTGTCTTTAACACCACAATGACTCGGTATCCACTCAAAATTCACCACAATTCCTTGTAAGTTCAAGTGAGTGCATAATACCAATATTTCATATACAAATGTATCTTTTTTATTTATTCCATTTTGTATGGACTGTAGTGAACTTAAAGAATCACTACATACCACAACTCCTGTGTGAAGGCTAGAGAGTTGACATAACCATTCCAGAGCAAGTGCAATGGCAGCCATTTCTGCTCTATATGATGAGGTATTGTCTTGTAATCTCTTTGACTGAGAATAATTATAATAAGAAACATAAAAGGCAGCAGCTGCTCTTCCTGATTCTGGGGATTTGGATCCATCAGTAAAAATAGACAAGTGATTACTCCATTTTGTGTTTATTATTTCTAAAGCTGCTTGTTTTTGATGTAATCGATTATCATTTTTACTTATTGTCTCTGTCAACTCCGTTGATACAGAGGGTAAAGCCATTTGCCAGAAAGGCATCTCCGAGGGACTTATTACTTCCATTTCATATTTAAATTGTTTTTCCAGTTTAAACGTTCTTTCTCCAAATGATGCATGTGATGTTCCATAAAAATGGAATTGCCAACAATCTTTTATATCTTTCTTAAGAGGATGTTCCAAAACACTTTCAATACGTTTTTTTAATTTCAAACTCATCATTTCTCGCCGCAGGTCAAGGGGCATTTCCCCTAATTCAACCTGCAGTGTTCTGAGGGAAGTTCCCTTTTGAGCTCCTGCACATACCGATAAAGATTGGTATTGCACAGAGTTAACTTTATTTTTTACACTTGTTGCAGCGGAGTCGTATGCTTCGCACGCATAGTCAATAACTGATAGTATTAAAGATTTGTATACCATCAATAATTCCCGAGAGTCTCCACACCATTTTGCATGGGCCAAACTTTTGATCACATTTATCTTTTTTTTACATCGTTTGACCACATCCTCCAGGTGTGGTCTCCATGTTAATCTTTTGTCAAATATGACACCTAAATATTTATATTCCTTTTGAGGGATTAATAGTTTCCCTTTCAAATATAATTTTAGGCCTTCATCTTTCCCACAATTTGAAAACAGTATAGGTACTGTTTTTTCTTGAGATATATGCAATCCCCAAGAAAATAACCAGTCATATAATTCATTTATATAATCTTGCATTATTTTCATATTTGTTCTTATATCATTCCCCGATTTCCAAATAACGCAATCGTCTGCATATATTAAATGGTGTATTTCAGGTGATTGTGGAATATCACTAAGCATTAAATTAAACAATAGAGGACTTAGGATGCTTCCCTGGGGAAGACCATTCACTAAGTATTTTACTTCAGATTTTTCTTTCCCAAGTTGAACTTGGAAAGATCTTTGAAGCAAATAATTTACTAAAAACTTCAATACATTTCCTTTGAGACCCAACTTGTTTAATTTAACAATGAGTCCTTTTATCCATATCGTATCATACGCCTTTTGCAAGTCTATGAAAACTGCCATAGTTTTCACTCCAACTCGTAAATGTTTTTGTATTTCATTTTCTAAATGAACAATATTATCAATTGTACTTCGGCGTTTTCGAAAACCACTCTGAATGGGGGAATATAGAGAGTGTTTCTCAATATAATAATTCAACCTTTCCTTTACCAAGCCTTCTAATATTTTAATAAAGCACGGTAATAGTGCTATTGGACGGTAAGAGGATACTTCTTGTGGATTCTTTTCATATTTTAAAACTGGAATTAAAATAGCGTGCTTACATTGGGTAGGAATATTTCCAGTCTTCCATATTAGATTGTATAAATCTAATATCACATGCTTGGCCTTTGCTGGTAAGTGTTGGTATATCTCATACGTGATACCGTCGTTGCCAGGGGCCGAGGCATTTTTCAATTGTAAAATATTTTCTAATTCAAATATCTTAAATGGTCCATTTATTGTCAACTCAATATTTTGATCCATCTCCTCATTTAAATAATTTACTATTTCTTTAAATTCCCCATCTACTTTAGAATTATCTTTACTCTTATCCTTTTTTCCAACCTTTACAAAATAATTTCCTAACTCATTTGCTTTTTCTTTATCGTCTAACACAATCGCTTGTCCTACCTTTAAAGTAGGAAAATTGTGCATAGATTTCTTTGGAATTCCACTCAAAAGGCGAATAAACTGCCATAATTGAGACATGGATGTAAATCTATTCAATTTTGCACAATATGCTTGCCAATAAGTTCTTTTTGCTTGTCGAATTGTCCTTTGTGCCTCACCTTTCTTTTCTTTGAAAGTTTGTAAATTTTCTTGAGTCCACATTTTCGACAATTTATTTTTTAATTTATTTCTTTCCTTTATTTTGGCGGAACACGTCTCTGTCCACCATGGGACTGGGTTGCCCCTTTTCTTATTATTCTTACTAGGTAATAATATTCTAAATATATCATACAACGTTTCTATCAAGTTTGCATGAAAGATATTTACATCCTCATCATATAGAGCTTCAATTGTAATCTTCTCTTCACACATTCGACTGAAAGCAGTCCAGTCCATTTTTTTAAAAGACCATTTCGTCTGTTCACCTTCTTTTTCATATTTTGTTTTATTACAATGGCCTTGAATATAAAATTCAATATAAACTGGGAAGTGGTCACTTCCAAATTGATTTGGCTGCACTTGCCATTGACATTTATTTGCTAGAGGTGCTGACACTAACGATAAGTCCAGACAGGATGTTTTCCCAGTAAAAGGATCTAGTCTAGTTCCTGAACCATCATTTAAAACAATCATATCATTTTTCATCAAAAATTCTTCAATCAAAATTCCATTTCTATCATTTGTTTTACTACCCCACAAAACATTATGTGAATTAAAATCACCCACAATAATTAATTTTTGTGGATCTTTAGCATACTTTACCAAAGTTGCTAAAATGTCCATAGTAATTTCTTTACAAGGATTATAATAATTCACAACTGACACAAATGAGCCATCATAATATATATTAATCAACTGCATTTCAATATTTGTATCAATCTCCACATATTCATAATTAAGTGTATCATGTATATAGAAGACACAACCTCCTCTACGTTGCGTTTTTCTATTTTTACATATACATGTATAATTAGGAATTTGAATAATATTCGTATCATCATACCAACTTTCCTGAATACATAGTAAATGGAAAGTTGTATCCTTGTGAGTGTCTATATATCTAATTAATTCCCCTCCGTGTCCGTTCATGCCCTGCGCATTCCACTGGAGGATTAGTAGCGCAGACATTAATAATAAATTAATTAGCCGTGCCATTATTTATGTTTACATTTTTCAAGAAAATGTTATGCACGGCTTCCTTTATAATATTTGCGCACTCTTCTTGTGGTTTATTTGTAACAAGAGTAACAACCAATTGTGTGATAAAAATCACAATCTCTTCGCTTGAAGCAGTGATGAGAAAATTGTCGTTATTTTTTCTCCCTTCATTACCCGAGTTCATCACTCTATCTGTGGCTACATTTGTACCCAGCTCGTTTGTCGTCGACTGTTGACTCTTTTGTTGAATAATCTGTTCTTTGGCCCTGCTATTTTTAGGGGCTCTAGACGGCTCTCTTTGGGGGTTTAACAATTGTTTTGTGTGTGACGAGTTTGTCTGTTTTGATTGATCTTTTACTACATTGACTTTCAATGTTTGTGATTGTTCATTGTTATTGGTTGGCTTTACGTTTTTTTCTTTCCATGCTTTTGTAGCCTCAGCGTAGCTCAATTTATTTTCGACTCTAATTTTTTGTAATTCTTTTGCCTTCTTTGCTTCGAGACACCCATTGTAAGCGGCTGAGTGTTTCTCTCCACAATTGACACAAATGGGGTTTTCTTTACGCTCGCACTGGTCGAAAGAGTGGGGGCCCCCACATCTAACGCATCGGGCTTTCCCCCTGCATTGCTGGGCTGTATGTCCAAATCTTTGACATTGAAAACATCGAACTACGGGGGGGACATATTGTTTGACTGTGAATCTCTGATAGCAGAGAGTTATATTTTCTGGTAGTGAGTTTGCATCAAATGAAAGTATGATGCTCCTTGTTGGTACGAAGGCAGCCAGTTTCTGTCCATTTATTTCCATATCTTCTTGATCCCTTTTGTGAGCTTTCCGCATTATTCTTTTCACACCTACTACCTTCTGTTTCTTTAATTCGTCTTGAAGTTCCTGCTCTGTCATGTCATTTGGAATGCCAGAAATGACTCCTTTTACGAGTTTAGTCTCCTTTTGGGCCTTCACGGGGATATTATTAATCTGTTCAATGTTTAGCAAAGCCTGGTATTGCTTTACATTCCAACACTTTACTAGCACCCCCGACTTTATGGGCTTTATGAACTCTGGGGGGGACCCACATTTCCCCTGAATGTCTTTTGATATTTTAATCAAATTAACGTTTCTCAATGATTTTTTCGTGTCAATCGGCACAATGTAGACTTTCTTTTCCTCAAGTTGCTGCGGTTTTACCCTAGGGGTATGAAATATGCTAGAGTTTAGTTCATCCTGGTCGGATGACGATTCTCCCCCTAAAATTTCAACACTTCCTTCTCTAATCTTTCTCTTTAGGTTCCTTCTCACTTGTTTCCGTGATTTCACACTCCACGTATTAATTGTATCTTCATCTACTTCAATATCTTGCATGTCTTGTGGTCCAACCTCCGAATCTACGTTCGAGGTGGATGCGCCCGGCCCGGACGCCATTCCAGCGTCCCTGGATCAAAATTGGCGGGAAAATTACAAAGCGAAATATAATTCAGTGCAAGTGCAAAAATTGGCCCAATCTGTTTACTCACCTCCTGTCTTCTCTAAATTTACAAGTCCGGTAGGAGCATATCAATAAATAATATCCAATCAACTCTCAAAAGTAATTGTATCAACAACAACAAATAAATAACCAACAAAAATCAATATGAGCGGACAGGTTGCAGAATATACGTCTGCACCCGTCGACCCGTCGATCCGCACCCGTCGACCCGTCGACCGCACCCGTCGACCCGTCGACCGGTCGACCCGTCTGCACCCGTCGACCCGTCTGCACCCGTCGACCCGTCGATCCGCACATTACGGGAAAAACAGTCTTAGTTCAAGCCGGTATAATATTGTTTCACTTTTACTTTTAATTTCGCTTTCGCTGATGTCGTGCGGCGTACTGGTATTTCCAGTGTGGGGTACCGGCGACCTTACATTTTGATGACGGGGGCACATGTTCCGCCTGACAAGTAAAAATAATTATTTTCATCATCAAGTTCAGGTGGCGCTGTACAAGCGCTGCTGGTCTTCACGATCTTCACGATCTCATCAAGATCATTATTAATCCCCATTGCAAGCTTCATTTCGGTTGTGGGAACTCACATTTCGAAATGTATTGGGCATTGCAATGTTAACGCACATGAAGGAAACGGAATTATAATTAAACCCTCATTTATAGAACAACGACATAGAAAAGAAAATAATCAAAAATAATATCTCTTTCCATTCGGTCAACAAGCGCTGAACGCAGAGCAAAATATAATTTTGAAGTCGGATATGCGGAGCCCCGGCGGCGGAGCTGTAGTGGTCATGGTCGAGAAAAGGCATGTCGTCTGTCTAAATCATGGGTCATTTGGTTGAAAAGAAAGAGTAAGAAATTGCCAAGCCCATAATCCTTGATCCCCGGAGGCTCCCGTACTGAGTCCCCTGGAGTCTGGACCCTCTTCTGGGGCCATATCAAAGTTGGCCTCTGCTCCCCAACCGCATAGGCTATATGGCACGCCGACTATAAACTCGTCAAAACTCTACATATATTAAAATGGTTCAATATTTTACCCTTATACAGGGCCAGGGTGGCCCAAAAAAAAAACGAAACGGGCACTTGAACAACGAGCAATACGCGCGCTATTGTAAGTGTGCACTCAGCTGTGTGCCGAGAGAATGGGCATGGTTGTTCGATGATATGACGGGCAGTAAGTGTGATTTATCAAGCACTGACTTGGTAAAAATGGACAAAAATGGGAACCTGACATGGTGTCACTCAGAGCGCCCTAAAACAAAAACTACACGACCAACATTACTGTTCTTGGTATCGTTTTCATTGGAAAAGATACCCTATCGGATGGACATAATCATTTCTTAACTATATTTTGGGAAGTGCCTCGTTCCGTGTTTTGTTTAATCTACCCTGTATATGAACACACAGCTTGAAAGTGCTATATTGCTGACGCATAAAATGTTTCCTGGGGGCTCAATCCCCTACACCCTATATCTATACCAATGGCTCTTATAGTATACAGGAGCACCTGGACACATCCCATAATTATATGCAGGGCACCTCGGTACTGCATTGAACTGCACGCTATATACACCTATAAAAGATCTACTATTTTATACCTTTTAAACCCTATCTTGAGGGTGCTAAAATTGCAAAATTCCGAACGCTTCCGGGGGCTCGCCCCCCCCCCCCCCCCCCCTGGACCCCCGGCGAGCCCGATATGGGGTCCCTGGAGTATCTCACATGTTAAACACTTTTTGCAAAGGTCTTACATTCAACTTACATATAGATTCAATTGATATTTGTTTCGATTATAATGAAACATTGTAGAGTGATATAATATCAACAATTAGCTTTCTGGGCTGATGTGCCCCCTATGTCACTGTAATAAGGCCCGTTTACCACATGCATACTCTTTCAAAAATTTCTCCGCTGTACCCTTTAAAAATACGTTACGAATAAATTCACAATTTTATACAATTTTATCACACCTTATAGCAGTTCGAAATATCTGAAATCTAAAAGCTTCCGGGGCTCGGCCCATGGACCCCTATTAAGGCCCCAATGTGGGGGCCCCTTGACTCAACCCATTCAGGGCTTCGAGCCATCAAGATTCGTTCAATGCAATCATTATAAAGACTTGTTTTGTAATACAAATTGATAGACCCCCTAGACCCCCTGCTGGGGTGTCATTCGGTAAATGCCAATGTGGGGCTTTTGGCTACCCCCCCCCCCCCCCCCCCCCCCACCCAATCTTTAAAAAACAGATCGACGCCTCTGGTCCAGCGTCGTAGCGTGGTCGAACTGATTATGGTCATTCTTTATGTATTTCCTTTATTTTTACAGAATGTTCCTGTTTTATGATTTTAATTTGTTGGTCAAATTATTGGCGGCACAGGCCCCCACCCCCGCATATTCACCACTGGTATTTTTTAATACCGAGTTTCGAGTTTCGAGTCTCGAGCATGGAGTAATAACTGTCTATTAGTTTGTAATGTAATGGTGCAGTTTTTGGTTACTAGAAATCAGTTTGACTAAAGCTGTACTCGCTAAGAGTCTCTAATACCCAAATTCAACTATCCCTTGAAAACAATTGATGAAACTTTTAGGTCAGAGCGTAATATAGACGTCTCTGTTTGGTGCTTCGGAGTCGGAAGTGCGCACTCTTGTGTTACCAGCTGTTATTTGAATGAATGAACGTGTCTGTTTTAATCATCGATATACAAATACTGGATATAGCAACAGCGCCCTCATCATGAAGCCAGCGACAGTGTGAAAAGGTACACCAAAATACAAAAACCATGTTCGCTCGCGTGAATCGATTTACGCGAATGAATGGAAGCACCTTTTGTATTTGGTCACTTGGCCTTTTAGATATTTGCGGCGGCTTCAGCGTCGCTCATTCGGCAGTGTTCGGCGTGCTATATCCAGTATGTATATCGATGGTTTTAATACGCTTTCTGCCATTGAAAAAAAAAAAAAATCATCATCATCATCATCATCATCATCATCATCATCATCATCATCATCATCATCATTACTCTCATCCTCATATCGTATTTCAAATTCAAGCAAACACTGTGCGATGGGTTTTTGTATTACTGAGTGTCATGGATTTTGCTCCCTCATAAAATCCAAATTGATGCTTTGTTTACATTTCAGTCAGAAATAACTCAGAGCAGTCACCATCAAAAAATGTCTAAAAATACTACAATCACACAACCATCGCCAGAAATAACTACAAACTCAGATAATTATAAGACGTAAGTCAGTTTAATTATTTGTATCTTATCAGAATGCGATGATATTTTTAGCAGCATTATCAAGTTCAGAGGAATATAAATGTGACCTTCCGGGTCCCTCTTTAAATAAAAATTACATTTGGTGTTTTCTAATGACACACTCAACAAACATTACACTGGAATTTTGAAAGATAATGAGAAGTAATTAAGAGACCACAACCTCTTTTTAAGTATAACAGCAAACGATACAATCCCAAATACAATCAAACTTGGAATTAAATATTGCAGCTTATCAACCATTTCCAGTTATCCATTGGTGAGTATTATCTTCTTTTGTTCATCAGAAGATGATTGCTTTGGAGCGTGTTTCTGTGGGTTTATTAATTGTCTATAAGCCCAGAATCAACGATTTTAAATGTGTTTCGTGCCTTTTGTGTTAAGTGTTAACCATGCTAACCATGTAATAACGCTTCAAAACATGAGTCAAACGTTGTACACATAAATGTTATGAACTATCATAATCATGTATCTGTTTATTCACTTGATAAAGATAAGCGTTTAGCATGTTTCAAAATGTTGATTCGATACTTGTCTACCTAAAATGTACATAAACGCACGAAACATGTCTTGGAAATATACCTTGGAAACGCTAAAATTGGAAGCAACAAGAGAAGATAAACGTCTCCTATGTTTTCTGGATTTAAAAAAAAAGGCAATTTGTTATCAAATCGAAAAGTTTGTGATTTAGAACAAAAACAGAACATCGAATAAATATTATTGTGTTTATAGCATTCTGAAGACAATGCACGGTGCCATTAAGTTCACGCCGCATAATTTATAGGTAGAATAAACAAGTTTCAAGTACTGCTTATCAAGACAATAGCTGTTATATCATGATGATATGGTTTATGATGTTTCAATCTAAATGATTGTGTAGGTTGGTTGGACATTGTGCAAAAATGTGACTACCTACAAAAGATATTAAGTGTACAAAGAAGCTAGTCACATTAAATATCATAGCGGTATAGTACATCTGTATAATATCTCCATTTAAAATATAAAACAATATGCAGCAACAAAGTGAACATAATGAAAAAAATTGAGTATACAGGAACACTCAATCAAAAGAAACATGTACACTACATTATATACTGCAGTCACCTTAACTGGCTTCCAACTTTAACAATTACTGTAAAGTCTTCATCACCATCTCCGCAAAGCTACGTTTATAAATTATGTCTATAAATAAAGTATGTCTATATATGTTATTACTCTAATTAACACACAAAACACAGACATAGACCAGTCACAATTCCTTGCATTCAGAGAGACATATATAGGCATAAATAGATAATTGTGACCATTTGGAACTGTTCTCGTCGTCTTTGTCTTTTTTCGAAAAAAATTATGAGGCAAACTACACAGATGATTACAATTTACTCAGCATCAATGGTTACATTTCAAAAGAAAAACATGCATTGAAAAAGTTATTAACATTTAAATTAAGGCCGAGTCATTACGGATATTTTATGAACCGGGTTCCGATCGACTTGCAACGGTCGGGAACCAATGCCCCGAGAGAAAAAATGAAAACAAAAATCGATTTAAAACAATAATAATAAAATAAATAAATACATTTAAACAAATTAGGTCATGAATGTATATATTCATGAGCAGTAACACATTGCTGCTCATGAATATTCATAAGCTAATTTTTGACTAACCACTTTTCTCAATATGAGAAAATTGTATATAATATGCTGATAAATGCTACTTTAAGGGCACCGGTTCCGAAAAAACGAAACCGGGACCCGATGGTGACGGTCGGGAACCGGTGTGACCGACCGAACCGACTCAGCCTGAATTTAAATTTACGAAAAAGCTGAGGTAAACACAAACATGACTGTACGGAATCATCTAGGCCTTTACATTTCAGATTTGTTTAGATTTAATCCCCTTTCACGGATTTAGGGTTTCCTTTCATGTCGTTTGAGTTTTTATCTACGGCTTTCTTCGGTGCCTTTATATACGAATGGAGAAAGAAGTTGGCAAATAAAACAAAGTAACTGAAATACATTAAGGAACTCCAGGCGATGTTTTCGTAGGTGGTTTTACAGACGGTGCCCTGCCGAAGCTGCTGCAGCGCATAGATGTTGACCACGCACCCGATCACCATCTGGATCAGCTGCATCAACGTGATCGTTACATTCACTTGTCGTGGGATCTTGACGGCGCCCGACGCCCGGAGCGCGTAGTAGCTGTACATCACGGCGTGCACGGTGAAGTTGGCGACGATGAAGTAGCGGGCGGGCGCGACGCGATCGCGGTACGAGTACCAGGAGTAGATGAGCACGGTGATATGGTGATACCAGTGTAGAAACATGAGCTTCTGCTTGCGCAGGACGATGAAGACGGTGTCGCCGAGCTCGGGAACCTTGCTGAGGACGAAGAGCCACGTCCAGAAGCCGATTTTGCCTTCGAAGAACGTCTCGTCGCAGACGGAGCGATGCCAGCCGTTTTCCGACACGAAGGTGACGAAATCTTGCAGAGAAGCGAGAGCGCCTGCGATGCTGAAGATTGCTAAGCCGCTAGACCACAACATCAAGGGGCGACGGAGATCGTACTTGGGACGAGATTCCATCCACGCTCGACCGGCGAATACACCGACGAAGTAAATCGCCGAGAATACGAAAGACAACCACCAGTTTTGAAGCATCCAGGCATGGTGCTTGCTGGACTCAAACGATTGTTCGAGGTTTCTTATTAACGATACAACCATGTTCACTTTCTTTTTCGCGAACGGTCGTCTCTATATTATATATTCGCGAAGTTCGAGAGTAGAATGGTAGATGCAGGTCGGTATAGCAATTCAGTTGCAGAATTCGATGTACAAACGATGATTGATAGATAAGTAAGTTAACGAGAAGCGGAGGAGTTTACAGGAACGATCTAATCCGAGTTTTCACATATTATTATTATGCACCGAGACAGTTCGTACACGTCTTGTATTCACTGCATCATCCTGCGTCTATGTCGATCCAATTAATGTGAAATTTGCAACATCACCGCGCAGACCATTTACCTGTTCTCTCCAATTTGGGTCTTTCATTTAGAGTAATAGAGATAATTTGCTGGTCCGGCTCAGTACACTTTGCTCCCCTCCTTGAAAAGAATGAATTTCATTGGTTTTCGCGTCATGCATTCAGTGTGTTTGCGTAGGTTTCTTTGTTTGCACGAGAACAGTCAATAGATCTGCATTATAGACGTGATGAGAACAAACTACGGTATCTCACAATTGCTGTTATTTGAGTAGAACCGACAGTGGAAGCTGGAAATTTAGAAACTGAGTCAGTAGGCGAAGAATTACTTGTAAGCGGGCGTGTCAAGGGACGGAGTACAGGTACCCCTCACCAACTCGGGAGTCTACTCTATTCGAGTCGCATGCGATCGAGTAGCGTTAATAAAGCAAGGGACCCGGGAGCTGGATGGATGCCGCTAGCTGTCTCCCGCGATCCTTGACTACATGCACTCCCGCACTGTCCTCACGTAGCTCATCAGATTCAGACAGAGTTCATTCCAAATAAGTCAATATTTCACAAATGCTCATATTTTCCGCATTAATTCCTTGAGTTCAGAGCATAAATACTACTTCTGATCTCTTCTCCCGTCCGTCCACAGTTGCACGATATTCGGATTCAAAGGTGCATGCTAGGCATACATGTCAACTACTAGTAGTATGCGCTCGAGCGAGCTCGATGATGTAAAGTTCGTTGAACTCAAATCCCATTCATAAATCCATTTTGAATAATATCTCTCATGATAGCTATATAGCTAGCAAGCGGTTTCCATTATTGGCAAACCGTAATACGTACTGTGTGCGTTTTAGCCACGGATATCGATAGGAAACCCCCATTATGATCCGTCTCCCTTCCGATATTCCATAGTCCGTGCTTACTCAACTTTGACCTCGTGCGTGATGCGCGCGTGAATGACGTGTGGTGCGATATCGGACGATCTTTGTTTATGATTGTGCATGTTTACTGTGCATACAAAATATCGTTAGTCATACCATCATACTACAGTTGGTCGAGTGCATGTAGTTGTGATGTTTTTTTGTCATTGGGGTGGGGCGGGGCGGGGGCGGGGGGGGGGGGGGGTGGGTGGTCCTCCGGGCCCCTTATATTTTGATTACAGGGCACAGGCAAAATAAACAAATAGTTTTCATATTCTAAGGTGACAAATCATTATTATACTTGTAAGATTTAACATGATTTAGATGATTATTTGGCTGATTCACTTTGTGCAAATTATTTTTCAACAAACATGATTGTTTTAGTCAGGGCACCTAGGCAGCACCGATACCCCGACTCCGCCCCGTCCCCCTCCTCCTCCACGGTGGGGTATTCAGTAGGGGCATATAATATCTCCACTGTTAAAAAAAAAAACTAAAAAAAACGTATAAAATGCATGTTTAATCATATAACAGTTGTACATGATAGTCCTATAATAATATAAACCGAACACAAAAAGTAACTACCCCCTTAACAATTGCCCATAATTTCATAACCAAGAATAGTTTCAAGATTTCGTCTTGCCAAAATATCCCTATGGTAGTTAGAAAAACGCCGCAGATATCCATTAATCCATGGTTGAGAGAGCACACATCAAAGAGAAAATTGTCACATTTCAAAATTCGCAAACGTATTATCATCATAACAGTTTATGGAATATCAAGCAGCATTGTTTCATAAACCATAATCAATGCATTCAGCCACATGTGCTGTTTTACAACATTGTACAGGCACACGCAATGCTTTGTGGACTTTTTATTTGGGCATTTTGTCTTTAATCTGTGCTCATTCAGCCATAAAGTGTTGAATATATCTCTGGTTTCACGCATAATGTACATAGCAACTGTACCAATATTGTGGCAAAATTATGACATCTTGAAAAAATTATCGGTTATGAAATTATTAGCAGTTACCGCAGTTTGACCAGTGAAATGGGAGTCTATACAAATACCACCTCCCTGTTTTGACATTTTTCCCCGACACCTTGTACTTTTGGACCCTATAAATTATTAAAAATTAAAAAACAGCATTATCAGTATCCACAAGGTTGAAGTGAGGCCTGTAAAGTGTCAGATATTGCCCAAAATGACATTTGAGACTTCAATCCTGTACCAAAATCATTGTAAGATATGTCCGAATGATGTGTGAAAGTTTCATTGAAAAAGAACACTGCTTTCTTGGTTAAAAAAGCGAAAAGTTGCGTCAGCTTTTACAACGGACGTTTGTGAGGCAGTGGCGGATCAAGGGGGGGGGGGGGGTGTAGGGGGTTTAACCCCCCCCACCCCCCCCCCCCCTTGGGCTGCCAAGTGAAAATGTATCAGTGAAAAAAGTGAGAAAAAAATCACTTACGGGGGTTCAAAATAGCAAAAATAAATCGCCGCTTCGGGCTCATGGACGATGCTCCGCATCATCATTGGGTCAAACCCCCCCCCCCCCCCTTACAAAAAGCTAGATCCGCCCCTGATTTATGACCGTTTGTTGAAGCTTTTGAGCTGAATGATAGATATCGTCATACTAAAGGGGCATTTGAAAAAATCTAACCCTATTTTATTATTCTCTTACCATAAGCTAAACAACACGGGAAGAGAAACGAGGAGCTCCGAGTAATTTTCGTGGAGTTAGACACTTTACAGACCTCACTTTAAAATCATGCTACCAGGATTATGTATTGCAAACAGTAAGATACATGCGATTCAAACGGTTGAAAATGTGATTTATTGAATTAGTATACTGCATGTCTACTTCACAACATTTAGAGAGGTCAGTTAAACTGAAGTATTAGCAAAAACTTTGCAACGAGTTAGGCTAATGAAATTGAAAATGGTAATGAATTCCTTCCGAATACGGGGGTTTATTTTCATATGTGCCCTTTTGGCTATAAATAATGATGTTCAACATATAACGTGGATTTTTCACGTAAAAGTTATGTTCGACTTTGAATTCGAAAAAAATAAACAATACGAAATATTATGGTCGACTCATGCGGTTTAGGATTTATATATAGCTATATCATTTTATATATAGGATTTGGTGATTTGTATTCATATAATTATTATGACATTTTGGATTATTATATTCAACACATTTTGTGAGATTTCGCATTTTCGTTTGACTTTGTAAGTCGGAAAATAAATACACGGAGTATCTCAATTCTATTACTCATTGATATATTGAAGTGCGAGAACAATGCGAACTTTTTCAAGTTAGGGTCTATTATGCAATTTAGGATCTACAGTATACATGGTATATACATATAGCTTATAATAGCTATATCATTGTATTTAAAACTGAAGGGCGTGTGAATTTGCATACAATTATGAAGAAGTACGCCGCTCTATAAAAACAATAGACTTGCGTTCGATGACCGATTACAAAATAATGAATTAAAAATTTGCTGAAGTATTTGTCAAATTAAACTAAGTGATTTTATTAGATGACTTTGTTGCAATCGCCGCGATCATGGGGCGGACCACTCAAGACCTGTATATTTTGCATATAATCACAATGGTACATCGATATTATATTATTCTGAATATAATCGTCTACCTGAGTAGCCAGTGAGGGTGAGTGCGGGGCCAATCACCCACCACACCACCCCATCTTTAAAAACACCAATAGGTAATTCGTATACCAAAAAAAAAAGGAATAAAATAATATATCGATATTTTCGGGCAGATAGTTTATTTGTTTTTCTTACAGGTGAAAATAATTATGGAGGAAAATGTATTATTCGGGTAATTGTCTCGGATTATTATAATTACACACGTAAGTGCAATTTTTTTAATACGAAGTTGCATCTCAGATTCTGTGCCTAGTCAGAAAAATCCACCTCTCTTAGGCTCTATATATTATGACGTCATACTATTTACCCCAGTGAAGTGGTGAGTGAAACAACAAACAAAGAGAAGGACTGATTTTTTCGGTCTAATCTGTGCCAAGAGATTATAATTTTGGTCCAGTCTGCCGCCCGTCGTAAAAACAAATAAATGGGAGAATGAAAATAACACAAAACAACCCCCTCCCCACACGCACATTGACACACAAACACACAGACACACGCATACATTAAATCAATACATACGCACACAAACACATACGTACAAACACACACGCACATGCACACACCCCACACTAAGCACACACGCACACACGCACACTATGCTCAAACACACATACATGCACAAACACACAAATGTAAACATACAAACACATACACAAACACATGCACACACCCACGCATAATGCACATGAACACACACGCACACACATGCACGGACCAACACACGTAAACAAACAACCACACACGCACGTGTAAACACACATGTATACACACACACACACATAGCAGCTCAGTAAACAAGTGTTACAACCAGTGATTACTCACTTATCTATCCGATATTTGTTTGAAAGTATCGGTTTCCATGGTGATGGTTTGCGGTAGCACTAGGTAAGATAAGGAGGGATTTGGTAGTCCTGGAAAGACCGTTATTCTTTCTTGGTTAGAACCAAAAACGACTGTGGTCAGTGGCGTAGCTACGAGGGCACAGGGGGTCTGTGCTCCCCTTTCCCCCCCCCCCCCCCCCCCCCCCAATAATTTGACAAAAACAACAATGGACAAATCCGTGGTAAAATAAAGAAATACAAAAAGATTGTCCATCAAATAATTTGAGTGCAGTAAGTTCGACCACGCCAGGGATACTGACGGTTGGTAGTCCTGCATGGGAAGAATACAACAGTCCCAAATCCCCCCTTATCTTACTACAACATCTATTGCTCAAAAAGGCAGGTTCTGTGTGAATTTGATTCAAAGATTTATTTTCAGTATTTAGTGTCATGGAAATAGACATGAATGCAAATAGAAACATAGAAAAACAGATGTTGATCAAAATGTTCTCATGATCAGAGATGACATAATATTCAGTTTGTAGAACAATCATATTTCCCACAGATTGTTTATTTCAGATATACAATTTCCAGCACTTTACTTCATAATGTTTTCAAATATATATACATTTTTTTAATAATTTCTTCTATTGAAAAAATAGAGTCAGTATAGCGCCTAATGCAGAACAGCCTCTAAGCGCTTATTATTACCCCTGGTCATATGGTACAGTTCAGACCTGCACAATTATCTTGTACACATTCTCAACTCCCCGGGGAGCATACTAGCAACGGGCAACCATATTGGTGCACCAAGCTAATTTTCACCAGACCAGGTACCCATTAATACACCTGGGTAGAGAGCAGCAATGTGGATTAAATGCCTTGCTGAACAGCTGAACTATTAAATGGGACCACCAGGCAAAGAACAACACATTATTATATGTTTTGGTACGTTTTGTGATATCAAATAGATACCAACATTTTGCAAAGGGTTGTTTAATTCATAAACAAAGCAATTAATTTCCACCACTTACGGAACCACTGCTATTTCCTGGTTCCATACGGGCCAACCATTTGCGAGTGCGCAATGCTATTCACGCGGACGTTTGTAGACAATAGATTCCCGGGCGATTCGTTTGCTCTAGTACACATCGCAATTCACCGCGCACATCGCAGTCTTCGCAATTCAGACCGCATGAACGCATGCTTTAGAATGGTGATGCGTTTCCAATTTTTTTTCTTTTTTTCTGGAAACATATTTTTGTGAACTTGTTGATGGAATGGAATACTAAAGATGTAATTACCTTTCTTTAATAAGAATATTATTTTTGGGTGGTGGTACCCTTTAAGTTGCAGTTGTTCACACATTGTAACATTAATTATAAACAAAGAAAACTAAAGTTTTGTAAAGATTTTGAATAATTGGAGGGAAAAAAAAGAACAAAGAATTGACTTTGGCTCCACTTGAGCCAAAATCCAACTAAGCTTCATAGGGCTATTATAGTTGGTGACTTGTGACGCATGACCAGTGACGTTTTACTATTCAGAAATCAGATGGCATATATTTGTTTTTTAAATTGCAATAACACTTGCTATATGTCTCCTTCATTAATTACTTACTGTATTATCACATGTAGTATGTAATACTTGTATGCCAATACCAAACAAATTAATCAATATTAATTTTGTTTTGAATTGTTTTGATATCTAGTGCAATCCGTGACTGTTTATCCAACCAACATTTATCTTGAAGAGACAAAGGCGTACCCAGGGGGAGGGGTTCAACCTCCACCCCCCCCCCCTCCCCCTTTGATAAAAAGGGCTGGTTCACACCCCCCCCCCCCCTTTTACAAAATTTAAAGGGTACCACCACCCAAAAATAATATTCTAATAAATGAAAGATAACATATTTAGTACCTAGTCCATTCCATCAGCAACACCAACAACAGCCCCCCCCCCCTCAAAAATTATTTACCGACACCCCCTCCCCTTGAAAATCTTCACCAACACACCCCCTCGAAAATGATTCACTGACACCCCCCTCTCTCGAAAAATCTTCACCGACACCCCCCCCCCCCTCAAAAATTCTTAACCGACACCCCCTAAACAAAATTGGTCAACGAAACCCTCCCTCCCCCCCTGAAAAAAAATCCTGCATATGCCAAGGTGAAGAGATACCACCTTTGCCATTGCCATAACTCTGTACACAGTTGAAATGCTCTAAGGGAGACTTTCAAATGCACACATTCAAATCATGAATATCTTTAATAAAAACAAAAGAGAAATTTTGAAAAATTAATCCTAACAAATAAAAAAAACTTTAGACAAATGCAATTTTAACAATTTGCAAAAATCTGTTATAAAATAAAGAAATACATGGAGTATTAAACAAGTAAAACTTCTTAAAGGGATCTAGTAACTTTGTTGACATGTGCAAAAAGTGATGAATGGTTGATGCAATGTATATTATTGTTATCTCATATGTCCACAGGGTATTGTGTGAAAATTTCAAGCCAAATGGACATTGTATGGCCAAGTAATGAGCGAAAATGCAAAGTGATATTCAGTAACTCACTGCACTCACTTTGTACACGGAAGATAAACTCGCCCGGAGTTTTTCTTATCTGAATACTTCAATCATACATATCTTTGTAACGAAAGGGAAATTTGAAAAACCCAAACCTGTCCCGTGATTTTATTGTTAATACGAATACAGCAAGGTATAAGGGAACCGCTAGAATTAAAATTTTATTTTGAGGATTTTTAAATTAAATTAAATGCCTAGGGGTTTTCTACTTTCCCTTTACATGAAAATACATCACTTATCAAGTATGTCTTACATTAACTCCTCGTGTGCCAAGCTCGCATTTTTGCGAGTTACAATACACACAAATGCCATAGAGCATTAATATCCCTGGCACTCAAAGTGTTAAGAAACACTTGAATATAAACTCATGACAAGATTCTTGGAATGAGCAAATTAGTACATAATATAATGATGATAATGATATCAAAAATAGAAAACAAATCATACTTATAACAGCAAAAAATTAATTGGCAAGTCGTCCATTATGCTGGATATAATCAACAAATTAATGTACATATTCAAATTCAAAATTTCACCAACTTGATTTACATAGTATATCTCTGTGGTACATGTTAATGATTTACTGACAGAACTTGAAGATTCATGCAAAAACTTGAGAAAGATGCTTTCCAGTCAGAAAAAAAGAATTCATTGGAACAGTACTGTCTTAAAGGTATGGTGAAATCCCAGCTTTGATTCAGGTTTATAGCTATGAATATGTGCCTATATTGATATACCACACTCTTTTTTTCAAAGAAATCCATAAGTTGGGCAAAAAAGGTAAATTTCATTCAAATTGTTGGCCTATTTTCGCATCAGCGTTCCATACTCCTAAAAAAGGTATTTATAGCGGAGCGTGCGTGCAAGCACGTGCCTATCGGAACATGACGTATCAAAAGGACCACAACACGGGGTCCAAAGTACGAACTCGCATGGTTAATTTTTATTAGTAACTTCATTAAAATCTACCTTGGGTACAGTAAAACACAATTTTGAGGTAGTTTTCTTGTCTGTGCAGCTTTAATATAGATATGGATACAAAATTTAGATGTAACTTTTTTTTTTACCCAAGGTTGAATATTCTAGATTTGTACTGCCGACATGCCTCCATCGATCGGTAGTGTGATTCCGTTAATCATAGCACTCTTCTCGCTCAAGAGGAATAGAACTGGGTTCACGACATCTTCAATCTCTGAAAAAAATCAAAATAAAGCAAGAATATGAGCTAAAATTAAGCGCAAGAATTTGTATGAATAATGTCTGGGTTGTGTTTCTAGATGTGAGCTGCCGACATACCTCCATCTATCGGTAGTGTGATCTCGTTGGTCATAGCACTATATTCTCACTCAGCAGAAATAGAACTGGGTTCACAATCACAATATGTTGTGTTAAAAGCAGTTAATAGCTAATGAATAAAGTAACAAAAGTTGTTTTTGAAGCTGTGTTGCTGACATGCCTCCATCGATCGGTAGTGTGATCCCATTGATCATAGCACTCTTCTCGCTCAAGAGGAATAGAACTGGGTTCACGACATCTTCAATCTCTGAAATAATAACAAATAATCAAGATTTGGGATAAAAAGCACATTATTTTAGCTAATAAATAAAGTAACAAGGGTTGTTTTCGGAAAAAACTGCGCCGCAAACATGTCTCCATCAATTGGTAGCATGATCCCGTTAAACATAGCACTCTTCTCCCTTAGTAAGAATAGAGCTGGATTCACAACATCTTCAATCTCTGAAACAATCAAATGAAAAGAATTTGGGTTAAAAGTGCAAGATTTTGTATGAATCATATCACAAGGGTTGTTTTCGGAAAAAACTGCGTCGCAAACATGCCTCCATCAATCGGTAGCAATGTCCCGTTGATCATACCACTCTTCTTCCTTAGAAGGAATAGAGCTGGGTTCTCAACATCTTCAATCTCTGAAACAATCAAATGAAAAGAATTTGGGTTAAAAGTGCAAGATTTTGTATGAATCATATCACAAGGGTTGTTTTTCTAGATCTGAGCTGCCGACATGCCCCCGTCGATCGGTAGCGTAATCCTGTTGGTCATACCACTCCCTTAGAAGGAATATATTTGGGTTCACAACATCTTCAATCTTCATTATCTCTGAAACAACGAAAAGAAATTAATATTTTGAGTTAAAAACTTAAAATCACAAGATATGGTGTTTAAAGGGGTAATACAGTTTTGACAAGGCTGGGCTTTAGTAACCAAAACCGGCACAATAACATTACAAACTAATAGTTATAACTCCACCATGCTCGAAAGGTATAGAAAATTACAAACGACTAAGTAAAAAGCCTGTTATCATTCAAAAAGAGCTATTAAAACACAAGAGGGCGCTCTCTAAAAAAAAGCATTGGTTTCAACCATTTTTCATACAAAATTATGCATGTGATGTTTTGATGAAATATTGATTAAATAGAGAGATCATCAACAACTATTCAAAAACCTCTTTTGAAATTTTTTGAAAAAGTGTAAGCATCTTAGAAATTTTTTTAAAATCATCAAATAAATCTGGAGCCCAGATTTATTCCAATCGGATATATTGATATTTCAGCCACTTCTGAACCGATTTTGCTCAAATAAATTTGTTCCTATCATAAAATTGTATACTCTTTCAAATTTTACACTTGGTTTTTCATTATCTCACAAAAAATAATTTTGTGAAGCGCCCTCTATACCAAAACTGACCCTTGTTTGGGGGTACTTCCCATGAAACCTTTTCAATGCTCATGATAGTCATAAACGGACACTAATCCGAGGATATGAAATCAACTTTGAAAAGGAAAGTGTGAGAGGGATCACATGATGTGATGCAGCTTTTAATGAAGTAAATCCAGACATAAAGGAAACTGATGTATATTGAATAAATGAAATGAGCTATTATGCTCATTTTGTCAGGATTAACTTGGTTAAAGGGAACCACCAACCCAAAGTAATTTGCTAATATATATATATACAAGAAAAGTTTTAGCAGTTCATTCCATCAAAAAGTTAAGAAAAATAGGTTTACAGAAAAATGTTATCCTATTTTAGAAACTCATTATGTGCTCATGGGTCTGCAGAAGAAGACTATATATTTTGTCTAGGAACATAATGGGTGGCTAAAGTTCCTATGAACAAAATAACTATTCCCTTTCTGCAGGCCCATGACTATTTGTTTGTAGTCGTAACGATAATAAAGTTTGAATTCTAATTCTAATTCTAATTTGGAGATACATATTTATACTGGTAGAATGGATTACTAAATACTGTTTTATATCAAATAATTGTTTGGGTTGAGGTGTTGGTTCCCCTTTAATTAACCCGTTGCCTATGAGAATCTGAAATTCCCCATAGACTTTGTACATGGCCCACTCGGTTCACGTAGGCAAGGGGTTAATGACTTCACTGAGGGAATGATTGACAACAGTGTACTCACTCAGGAATCTTCCCAGCGGTATTCTGGACAGCATTTTGTCCGTGCGTTCTCCTGGACCCCAGAACTGTTCCGCCATCGGAGTGAGCACGACCGTGGGATTCACACAGTTCACTCGAATCTGCAAAAATCACATCAAGTCAATAACTTTAAATACTAATAAAAAAACCTTTCATCGGTTAAGGATATTCATTTTTTATAAGATTACGCTATGACTAAAATTTGGCCAAAGTTGTGGCTTGACAAACTCCCAAGGAGTCTCAACGAGGGGATGAGAGCTTAATTGCCAGCAAAGAAATAAGGTTGGTCGAAGGCCCGAAGCATAATATGAAACATCTTAAATATTTTCTTTCAACACAATTGAAATACTATCAACCCGTTCAGGACTTGTCCCCAAAAATAAAAAATACTTGGGCTCAGATCTATGGAGATAACATGTTATAGCAAAATCAATCAGTCCTGGGGGTGTTTCACAAAGATCCTAAGTTGATCTTAGCACTAAGATGGTCTTAAATATTATGGAAAGCCATTAGTGTCTCTAAACAGTTTTATAAAAGTTATGTTGAAATGCATAAAATGTTGATTCAAATCATATATTTTTTCTAATTATCAAAGAGATTTCATGAATTTTATGTGAAGATTATGAATCTCTTTGATAATTAGAAAATATATATGATTTGAATCAACATTTTATGCATTTCAACATAACTTTTATAAAACTGTTTCAAGACACTAATGGCTTTCCATAACATTTAAGACCATCTTAAGACTTAGTGCTAAGATCAACTTAGGATCTTTGTGAAACACCCCCCAAAATGGCTTAAATTATGCTTCCGGCCACTTAGTTGCAGAGGCATGAAAATGTACCCGTGCTTTTTCTTTGCGATGTTTGCATCGTTTAAATGTACATGATTTGTATCTATCCCCTGCTGAAAATGAAAAAAAAAATTCATGTTTGAAAGTTGAATTTGAAAAATGAACTCTCCCTCACAGATCGGTACTCGAATACTCCTTCTTTCACATATATTGTCTGCGAGTGTTTGGTTTGCTCCAATTCTGTATACAGCTTCTGTGAATTTAGCTTTTCAAACTGTGTGATATTCATCTCTGATTGCCACTGGCGTAGTGAGGGGGGGGGGGGCTCCTTGGATCGACCCCCAACCCCTCCCCCCCCCCCCCTCCCCCCCCCCCCCCCCCCTCCCCCCCCCCCCCCCCCCCCCACCTCCTCAGCCTTTTATTTTGCTTTGTTAGCCAGTAGTTTTGATTTGGGGGCTTTCAATAGCTCAAATCCAAAAGCTGGTCCTGGCCAGAGGCACTAAGGTAGGCCCACATTGCCTCAATGCAAAGCGCTAAAATGCCAGCGTTTGGATTCCCGATGGTCCTTAAATTACCTTGTGTTTTCCCAGTTCTAGAGTAGCCACTTTAGTGTAGAATCCATAGCTCCTTTACTCGATGCTGCAAGTGAAGAAAAGCAATGTTAGAGTAGCTTTTAATTATTACAATAATACAAATATCTTTGTAAAGTGCTTTGAGATGATGATTGATCATATTAGGTGCTACATAATTTGAGTATATTATCAGATTTTTATTCTAGCTCATATATCTTAGTTTAAAATACTGGTAACCTGTTTGCAATGACTTTCTCACAAGCAATAGACAATTAATCTGATATATTTACCCAATCAGCAGTCCTGTGTTTTTTTCGTACAAAGTACTTTTTAAAAATGCTAACGTACACTTTTCATCAAAGATAAAGGGTAAGGTTTTTGCCAATATAAATTAGTACTTACAACTGAAAGGGAAACAAGAGGAATATTCATGATACTGCATGATTTCTTTAATTGCTGTATTACAACTCAACTTCTGAGATTTATGACAAAGGTAAAATTCAAATATTAAATAATTTATGTGATTAACCATTATCAATAATCTTGTTCATAGCTATTAGAGAAGAAAAGATAATTATTATTATTATTTTTGTAATTATAACTATTATTTATTATCATTATCATTATCATTATCATTATCATTATCATTATTATTAGTAGTAGTAGTATTATCATCATCAGTAATATTGTTTTTATAATTTTTATCATTATGAATATTATTATCATTTGTATTATTATTATTATTAGTAGTATTAATTATAATTATTATAATTATTAGCAGTAGTAGAACTAATACTGTTATCTATCATCATCATCACCATCATCATCATCAAACTCTTACCATATACAGCATGGTTTGACAACCCCTGCAGACTGGCATGGCTGGAGATGTTCACAATGGATCCACCCTGACCCTTCTCAACCATGCCCTTTGCTACGATCTAAAAGAAAATGGGAGAGCAAGGGAAGGATAGAGAAATGGAAATCTTCTTCTACCTCTCATTGACTGTACATAGACAAGCCTCCACACTATCTATCTTATTATTTCTAATGAAGAAAAACATGTTTTGATGCAAAATAACAATAAAAGCAAAACAAGATTTTTTTTTTTTTTTTTTTTTTTTTTACACAAATCATGTACATATGTATTTATATATTTTGTTTTTCAACATGCAAGTTAAAAAGGGGCCCTGCAACCCAAATGCATGTTGACCTCTGTTCATCTGTATACACATTCAATATTTGTAAACGGTTTGACCCAAATATGTTTTGTATATTTTTAAACATTTTATCATTTATTTGTCTTCATGTTGCTAAGCCCCACCTCCTAAAAAACCCTCCAGAGCAAATTCTATTGTTGACCTGCAGTGACATCATTTGTCAATCACTGGTCAGCTACCATGCTACTGTGATTAGCCTAATCACAATAGCATCACACGGTTGAATAGAATACCAACTCACACAACTTCAATTACAATAGCTGTTGCTATGTCAGAAGAAAAGCACTGTCTAAGCTATTGCATGGAGGTATGCAGGGCATGCTTTATTTGTGTGGATGTTCTTTTTGTACTTTCATCTTTTGTTAATCTCATGGTAGCTGACCAGTGATTGACAAATGATGTCACTGCAGGTCAACAATAGAATTTGCTCTGGAGGGTTTTTTAGGAGGTGGGGCTTAGCAACATGAAGACAAATAAATGATAAAATGTTTAAAATATACAAAACATATTTGGGTCAAACCGTTTACAAATATTGAATGTGTACACTAATACAGATGAACAGAGGTCAACATGCATTTGGGTTGCAGGGCCCCTTTAAACAGCAGGGCGCCTTTGTAAAGCAGTTTTGCATATAATAAACAGGCCTATCCTGCAGTATAAAATAAATAAATAAATAAGTTTTTCCAATGATAAAATTCTTTTGCCTTGAACTCTACACAAATTTACGGGGGCTCTTTTATGATTTGGGGGGTCTCTATTTGGCATTTGGGGGGCTATTTCGCCCCTAGCCCCTGTGTATTTTTTTCACTGGGCCAACTATGTTTGCTTTTGAGCAGCCCAGCAAAGCATATATTTGAGCAGGAAAAACATAATTTCACTGACCTTTGTTATTTGCATGACAGCTCTGTGATTAATCATCATGACACTGCAAAACAAAAAGTCAGTATGTACAGTCACACCTGCTCTAGCAACCACCTGTCTATAAAGACCTCCAATCTTGACTGCCTTGAATACAGTTTACATATCTTACTATTGCTGCACAGACGCAATACAATACAAATAGTATCTTATAAACCCTGTAGACCATTTAACCCTATCAAGCCCAAGAGGGGGCTCATTGAGCCCCCCTACCATACTTCCGATCACCGCTTCCACAGTTTGCATGTACATTATCATGTACTGTAATGTGTCTGATAAGTCGTTTGAAGGTCACCTCCACAATGACTTTGCGGACCTAATGGGCTTCTAAAACCCATCAAATTCCACAGAAATGTCATGATCTGTTCCAGAATATGAAATATAACATAATTATGTTAAAAAATTAAATTTGCCTACTTGATAATAGTCTATTTGGCAAAAACAGCTCAAAAACTTAATTCTGACATTTTCTATGTTTTTCATCATATTATCGTAAATAGCGCCCTCATATGGTGACCTTAAACATTGTTAATGATTGCAACTTTTAGAGCTTGAACTGCTTGACACGTGTGCCAAATATGAAAGTGGTTGATTGAATAATAAAGAAATGAGAGAGGGTGGCCCTATGAGCCCCCCCCCCCCCCCCCTTGGGCCTGGGAATGCCAAAATAGCTTGGGCTTGATAGGGTTAAAGGGGTAGTACAGCAAAATGGTACTTGGCTGAGCTTTAGTAACCAAAACCTGCACAATAACATTAAAAAATAATAGTTACAACTCCACCATGCTCGAAAGGTATACAAAATTACAAACGACTAAGTAAAATGCATGTTATCATTCAAAAAGAGCCATTAAAACACAAGAGGGCGCTCTCTAAAAAAACATTGGTTCAACCATATTTCATACAAAATTATATGTGATGTTTTGTTGAAATAATGATTAAATAGAGACATCATCAACAACTATTTAAAAACCTTTTATGAAAAAGTGTAAGCCTATTTTAATTTGTTGTTTAATTCATCGAATAAATCTGGGGCCAGATTTATTCTAATCAGATAGATTTATTGATATTTCAGCCGTTTCTGAACCGATTTTGATCAAATAAAGTTTATTCTGTCATTAAAATTGTATGCGCTTTCAAATTTTACACTCAGTTTTTCATTATCTCACAAACAATTATTTTGTGCAGCGCCCTCTACACCAAAACTGAACTACCCCTTTAACTTGCTAATTAACATTTATTTTACGACTCATTTTCCATTAAAGCAGCTTTTGTACGGAATTCTGATTTCCATCAATGCCTGTATTAGTTTAAAGTACTTAGCAAATGGTATGCCCAACCCCCCCCCCCCCCCCCCCCCCCCAAGATCTGGGCCGTGGAATGCTTGATCATTTTTATGGGAATTTATGCAAATAAGGTCATAAAATTCAAATGTTTGCCCATATATCATTGATTTTCACTACATATATTCTTTTTAACTATTCGAAATAATAATACATCAACAAAACTTGGAAGAGCCAGGTTATCCTTATGTTTTCTATTGTTTTGAAAATTTCTTATGTATTTCTTTGTTTTTGAACTTATCATATGTATCTTATATTTTTGTTGTTTGTTTTTATTTCTAACTATAATTCAACTTTATTGACCCCAAAAACAAACACCTAAAATAAAACAAGACCAAATAACCAATGTTTCATCTCTTTTTAGGAAATGAATGATATTTCCATGTTTTGTACAGACATGCAAAGACTAAAGGTCATGCGAGTTTGTAACGGTAGGTCCGATTTTCAAAAATTTTGTTTTAAAAGATGCGCAAGACTTGAAACAAAATGGGGGGCCATAATGCCCCACCCTCCCCAAGAAAATGCTGCTCTGACCTGGCTAACTAACATACTTGGACTTGTACATTGTGCAAATATGTCATATGAAACAAACAAGCAACATGACGGAGGAATAGAAATAAAACTCACTTGCTATAGTCCTCTGCAGTCAGGTCTAAGACTGACTGAGAAACGGACACCCCAGCGTTGTTTACAAGCAAGTCAAACGCTGGTAAGGCTGACAGGGTCTTATCAGTTTTATCCCAGTCGGATACATCCAAACTGATCGTCTCAATGCCTGGAACCTGAAATTAAAGACGATTAATACAAAATAACAAGTTAGGAAATCACATGGCTAGACCTGTCAATAGCACAGTATAATTGACATAAACCCTAGCAATGTTTACCAACTAGGTTAATCAGGGCTCGACACTAGCACTTGCCCTATTGCCCGGGGCAAGAAAAAATTGATGTTGGGCAAGTAAAATTTCATAAATGGCCTAGTTTGGTTGCCTGAATGGGCAACTAAATTGTTGGTCAACTTTGAGAGACATATATGTTATTTCTTAGGTTAAAATCTCATCTAGAAGTAATCAGGCAAATAAACTTTCTGTTCGGGCAAGTAAAATTTGAAAAGTTATGATTTTACTTGCCCGAATGGGCCAGTAAGGAAAAAAGTTAGTGTGGAGGCTTGGGTTAATGCAAGACTTGTTTGCAGTAACTTGTTTTTTTATATCCCAGTCAGATACGTCCAGGCTGATCATCTCAATGCCAGGAACCTAAATCAAGGTGACAATTATTAAAGATCTGATTATTAAAAATTAACAAGTTAGGATGTCATTTGGCTCAAGGCTACGACAATAAAACAGTTTCATATACCCAACACTGTGTACCAGCTGATTTAATTGCAGCAAAACCAAGACTTGGATTTTTTGCATAAACTTGTTTTGCTTTATCCCAATCAGATACGTCCTGGCTGATTGTCTCAACGCCAGGGGCCTAAATAAAAATGACAATTAAAAGAAGATTATTTAAAATTATCAATTTAGGAAATCATTTGGATCAGGGCTATGTCCATATAACAGTTCATACACCCTAGCACTGTGTACCAGCTGATTTAATTGCAGCAAAACCAAGACTTGCATTTTTTGCAGAAAGTTGTTTTGCTTTTTCCCAGTCAGATACATCCAGGCTGATCATGTCAATGCCAGGAACCTTAATCAAGGTGAAAATTATTAAAGATCTGATTATTAAAAATTCACAAGTTAGGAGGACACATGGCTCAATGCCTGACAATAGAACATTTTCATATAACCAGCACTGTGTACCAGATGATTTAATGGCAGCAAAACCAAGAATTGCACATTGGGCAGAAACTTGTTTTGTTTTTTCCCAGTCAGATACGTCTAAGCTGATCATGTCAATTCCAGGAACCTAAACCAAGGTGACAATTAAAAAATCATAAGATGGGCAATTCCATGATTAGGTGGACATTCAACCAAAGTTTCTATTTGATTTTTCTCAAATCCTGGTTCTTTTTAAAGCTATATTATCTCAGGAATCACAATGAAATAGAGAGAGCTTGAACTTCCCACCTTTAAATCACACTGTCGTGTCCTCGTTACTGAGATACAGAACTATACATGAAATGGCATATGTGGGACTACACATGCTTTTAACACAGTTTTATAGGATTTTAAAGAAAAGTATAATTTCTTTTTCATTGTTTTCTTTTGGATACTGTAAAACACTTCATATTACATCAACCAGTGTCGCCTCTATGAATTTGAAATGCATTTTCATGCTAAAAACATCATTTTAATTTGGACGGACAAACTGTAACGTTACTAACCGTAACGTTACTAACCATGTTTTGTTTTTTTTCTACAAAAACCAAAAAGACATATTTAAATATTTGATACATCACACCACTTACCAAGTCACTGCCAATGGTGTAGTAATACAAATTTGTTTCAGATGACTCCTGTTTACGAGAAATATTTTTCACAAGGACTCATGTTTTTTTCCATGTCCTTTTTTTGTAACGTTACTAACCGACTATAAAAGTTGCCATGACGACACAAATATTATTTGAATTATGTTCATCTTTTTCTGTATTATAGACCTAGGGTAGGTGAACATGCTGCAACATGATTGTGACTTGAAATGAATAGATGGTGGTGTTACAGTAGAATATGATATGAAAATATGCTATAAATGTAACGTTACTAACCGTGGAATTGCCCAGATGATTATTCAAAATTAACCAGTTAGGAAGTCATTTGGCTCAAGACTATGAAAATAGAACAGTTTCATACACCCCAGCACTGTGTACCAGCTGGTTCAATGGAAGTAGATTTGCAGAAGCTTATCAGTATGATCCCAGTTGGATACTCGTCTCAATGTCAGAAACCTAAATAAAGGTGACAATTAAAAGATGATCATTCAAAATCAAAAAGTTAGGAAATCACTTGGCTTGTGGCTAGGTCAATTAATGTGAAGAATCATACACAGTAGCGTTGTTTACCAGAGGGTATGACATCAAATGGAAGCAAAAGCACGACGTCCAGTTCTGCAAGTCGTGCTTTTAAACTTGCTTTGTTTTATCCCAGTCAAAAACATCCAGGCTGATTGGCTTGATATGCCTGGCTGGAATGTTCCCCAGGGAGTGGAAAATTTGCACTTTGAGTGCTGGATTGATTTTAGTGCGTACCCCTTGTCTAGGGTAATAATAATGATGCGCTGTGAGCATCAAAAGAGGGATCATAATAATAATCAATTACATTTATATAGATCTTAAATAATACAACGTTTCTAAAGTGCTTTATTATATTATTATATATCATGTGCTATAAAAGTAGCCACTATTATTATTATAACTTTTGCAATTATGCAATTATTATTATTATTATTATTAACCTGTTCAGGCCTGGCATGTTATACCAAAATCAGACGGTGTTGAATGGGTGAGAAGGATTTAACATACCTCCTGTTTGAGGGTGTCCAAATCTGCCTGGGATCGGGTGACGGCAGTTACAGCTGCACCACCTTTAGCTAACGCTACTGCAATGCCCCGGCCAATACCTGATTAAAAAGTTAAAACCAGAAACATAAATATCACATCACATATGAATTACACGCTCTCATATATAGACATTAGCATACAGACATGCATAGGTGGGATAAGGTAACGCCTGATTGCAGTTACAGCTGCAACAGCTTTAGTTAACCATACTGCAATGCCCCTTCTAATACCTGATTAAAAACAGAAATAAAAATATCACATTACATGATTTACACCCACTCATACAGACATTACCATTACCATTACCATAAAGGTGGGATCGGGTGACAGCAGTTACAGCTGCACCACCTTTAGCTAACGCTACTGCAATGCCTCGGCCAATATTAAAAACAGTTAAATAAAAATATCACATTACATATGAATTACACCCTCTCATACAGACATTAGCATACACACTATGCATAGGAGGAATGGGGTGACGGCATAACAGCTGCAACACCTTTAGCTAACGCTACTGCAATGCCCCTGCCAATACCTGATTAAAAACATTTATAAATAAAATACAGTGTAACCAAGAATTATTTGGACACCTTGAAAAAAATCACTTTAATTTAAATGATGCTAGAACAAATTTTGAAGAAAATGTTTGGTAAAAAGCTGCCTAAAATTCATTGTACGTGTTTATTAGATGCTGCTTTGTTGAAATCAAGATAAAATATAAGACCATTTTTGAAAAATTATCAAAATAGTTAGTTTCCTATTTTTCAGGGTGTCCAAATAATTGTTGGTTACACTGTATACCACATTACATGATTTCCACAGACTCATATACAGACATTACCATACAGACTATGCATAGATGGGAGGTAGTAGTATACTTGATTTATATAGCGCCTAATATGTTTGATAATCATCTCTAGAAGCTTTTTACAATGATATTATTACCCCAGTCATCAGATGCATACATGTATACCGCAATCAATCCAGCACACAAAGTACACGTTTTCCACTCCCTGGAGAGCATTCCAGCCAGAAACTACGTTCCATCCTCCCGGGTACCCAATATTATACACCTGGGTGGAGAGCAGCAAATGTGGATAAATTTTCTTGCTGAAGGAAAAATGCGATGGGCATACTCTGGGTTCGAACTCGGAACCTCACGATTGGAAGGCACACACTCTACCAATATTGCCACATCACGTCCACATATACTTGCCACTTTTGCCAGTGCATTGTCTAGATATAGATGTACAAGGAAGTTGTTTGTATGGCGTGTATATGGTCATACCACTACAGTGCCAGTGGCATTGCCGCCCACACCAATCAGATCACACAAATACACATTTTATTAATCACTCATCACTTTTTGCAGTTTGTCAACAAAGTTACTATATGATATATCCCTTTAATGGACATATAAAATTACAAAAATAAACATTTTATCAACCATTTGCCAATTTGTGCACAACAGTTACTAGATCGGCTTTTATTTTGTATGGAATTTATCATTATGATTATGATTATGAATATGAGCAAGATAAGATTCATCGATCTTTAAAATACATTTATTTGATTCTGTAAATGGAAAAGCCATCAATACATATATGTAATACAAACAATAATACAAAATAACCAATCTTTCATCTTTGGAATTACAGTATGACTATGGCACATCTGTTATTGCATCCCCATTACATGCACGCCTGCGTCGCGATGTACACTAGCGAATGGGAAACTGTATGGCAAAGTATGCCCAAGTATGCCCAAAAGTCACACTGCCGTATAGCAGTAGTGACTTCACTAACCCCTGTTTTTTTTTGTAGGACTGTATATGACGTTAAATTAATCACTGTGTGTTTTTTTATTTTCTCACCAAACTTTGCAGATCGTGCTAGATGACAGGTTTAAAATCCTCCATTTGGAGGCGTCACGTTGCCCCTAGCTAAATTGAAATGGGCTACAATTTTATTCGTTGGTCCTGAACACATCTACAATGTATTGTAAATGGTCCTGATAGGACCATTTACTGCTCACAGTGGTAAAAATCTACGGGACACAATTTGAACTACAAACAGAGAGAAAAGAACAGCATATCTAAAGTAAAAAATTGCATACCTAGATTGAAGCTGATTTTATGATTTATTGTACAAAATTTCATTTTCAAAATGATAAGTCATACTTACAAAAATCGTCATATAAGTTCCATTTCTTTCTCTTCCTGCTCGATGTCCCATCGTAAACAAAGAAAGCCCGCCCGCAACATGCGGAGGCCGCTTATTATTGTCCAAAACAAGCCAACTCGCGATCTGCAAGCATGCCCGCCGTATCCGATTTCTGATACGCCGTATCAGAATTCGGATACGCCGTGTCAGAATTCGGATACGGTAACACGTGTGGTGTGGGAAGCTTGCGGGAAATACATGACAGTCATCCAGATAGCAGCAACACTTTCGAGAGGGATCACGACTGAGATTTTCTCAGTCTTTTTATTTTCCAAAACTGCAGATTTTCCATTTTTTTCGACATTTGAAGAATAATTTGGACCATTTTGGTAAGTTCATATAACACTTGTATCATTTTTAGGGCCAGTCATGATTGATTTTGTTGAATTTAAGATAAGAATTTTGTGTGAAATTTTGACAAACTTTTTTTGTACTGTCCCACATTGTTCCCGTATAGCGCAGCATTACAATGTAGTGTTGTGTGGTCCTGAACTGCACGTCAATCCAGCATCACCGCACACGTAATAATGGCGTTCACCGTGTAGCTAGCGCAAATTGTATTACGTCATCAATCATACGAACTTGTTTTGGTCGGAAGCAAGGCTCATCATCAACTGTTAAAACTGCAAAGTAAAAATGTATAATTTAATTTAATGTGTGTACGTTTTTTCATAAAAAATAAATATATTCCATCGTATTTTATTTAATTCTATTCAAAAATCAGTCGTTACAATTTTTAAATCCATATTCTTTAAAAGTTTGAAAAACAACAATTCGCAAGCAAAATACGATAGTTTCATCTCAAGCGCACTCAGTGGCACACACTTTATTTCCGATTTGACAGGCATACAATAATGTGCGTAAGTAATTTACAACGTATCAATTCATGGCTGGACGAAGACTACCTAACGAAAGCTCATTTCAGCAACACACTTTTCACGGTACTTCCGTCGCAAGCGTGTGCGATGATCAGCGCTCGACGCGACTGCATGGCAAATGAACGTGAAATATTGGCTGATTCATAGCAAGAAAAGTGGGTAAGTATCAAAAACACATCTTTCAATGATTTAATTTCACCTTATAGATTACAAATGTCATGTCATAAGTGGAATGAATGAACGGGGAGAAACCCTACCTTACGTTTTGATGTAGGTGGGGATGTGGGTACCTGTATAGGTACCCACATGTAATGGGGATGATTACATGTGGGTACATATATAAACCTAATACTAGTGTGGTTGATCAAGTTTTGTTATTTTACATAACGCACAAATGAGGGTATGGGACTAAAATAATATTGGATTCTAAAAAGAAGAAAAAACGTCTAGATCACAGGGAAAGAATTGAGGAAAATCTCAGATGAGCTCACCTTTCCCAGCACCTGTCACCAAAGCCCTTTTCCCTTCGAATTGGGCATCCATGTTCAGATTTGCAAGTTTGGCTCCAAAATCTCGAAACTCTCGACCAAGAATAAGATAGAATGATGCGGAGCTAGCTGTGCGAGCGATGTGAGGCCCGCGCCAGCGCGCGCGTTGCCCGTCGGCGCGGCGTGGACCGTCGACGTGGGGCGCCATCCAGTAGCAGCTACCAAGGGGGCGGGGCATGATTATTTACCAGGCCCTAGCTAAGGCCCTGGGAGCCGGGGTGCGGGGCCGGGGCTGCGGGCTGGGGGTGCTTGTTGTTGTTTGGTGGCAATCAGTCAAATGTGACTATATTGTTGCCAATTACTTTTCTATTAATTCATTATTCATATATTTTAAAAATATTATAGCATTTTATAAGTCATCAACAAAAAATTGGTATGGCACCGCTAACTTTTTTGGAGTGGGGGGATGGTGGGGGGCATAGCACCCCTGTGAAAAACAAAAGTTGGGGGTGCGGAAGCACTCCCAACTTTTGTGTGTACATGTACTATACTGTAGTTGACTATTATATAAATGATTATGTGTGTTCATTATGCAATGTCTTTTGAGGCGATGACATGAAAGGAGTTGCTCTGTGTCTGCTTTAAAAAAACAACAAGGAAGCTGATTTCAGGAAAAAAAACATATAGCACAAGTATAGTATTGGTAGATTCGAAGAAATTTACATAATTTTATTGAAAAGTGCAGTATTCTGACCCACCACAAAATAGCATAAAATTGCCCTTAAGTCACTTTGATGACCAATGTGGGTTGTTACTAAACAGCTACTACAGGGAGCTACATGGTTTCTTAAACCTATGAAGAAAACATGAAGTCTCCCCGTGATTATACATGTTTGCTGATTTTTTTAAAAGTTGATTGTTCAAAAGTTGAGGGTTCATGTAGCTTTATTGATTAGGTCCATTATAAAAAAAAATTGTTTGTAAGTTTACTGTGTGACCAAAACTATACTGGGGCTTGAATATATTTTGTCAACTCATCAAGGAAAGTGATCAACCGATTGGTGGCAGCCATATTTTATTTGTGTTTCTAAGAATTATTAAAACATTTTCATAATTATGTTATGCCCATATTCGGATTCAGGATCTCGATATTGTCCACAGATCACTAAAAATGATACAATTTGGGTAAGAAAACACCTCCATTATCCATATCAATGTGATATATGTATATGTACCTCAGACATATCTGGGTCCCATTGCATAAAACTTAAAATCAATCTTTAGTCATAAATGCTGGATTCTGATTGGCTGAGAATCAAGTCAGAAACTCAGGATCAATCTTAATTTGTATGCAATAGGGCCACTCTCAGAAGTATGTAATGCAGGATTTATGTAATACTAGTAATGAATAATACTAGTGATAATACTAGTATATGCATGCTAGTAATTCCCTCAGCTCTACAGTGTGTTTTTGGCAGAAGGCACAAAATGGACTCCTCTTAAATACATAAATGAACAGTGGGATAATATCTTGTCTTTGGCTTGCAGTTTATATATTTCTATACCTGTTGTATGAATGTATAATGAGTTTGATGATTATAGTGCTGTATTAGAAGTCCTTGCGTTGATTGTGATGCTGTTTGTTTTGGGTTTTTTTAAGGCCAGAATTATTGTGGGTACATCTTGTATGGCACATGTACCCTCCCCCCCCCCCCCCCTGAATACTGAAACGCTGCTTACGGTCCTGCAATCTAACAGGTGGCTCAGGGGCTCATCACCCCTGTGAAGAAGAAAAAATCGTTCCCAGAGGCCTGATTTACCCTACACTTTCAAAGCCTCCTATCACGAAATAAAAATGAAGACACGTTTTAATTATTTCTACCATAGACTACAATGTAAACTTTCATTGTCTGAATCGACAAAACTCTGTTGCATCGGGATGTTTCGTTCCTTGACAGAACGTGAACAGCCTTCATGAGAATATATAATTATGCGCCGCTTGAAGGGAATGCTCCCTAAGGAGTGGAGTGATCACACACTGTGCACGGGCTGGCATTATCCTATATTACGGGGGTATGAATTTATATAGCGCCTAGTATATGATATACACAATCATCTCTAAGCTTAGAGATGATATTGTATCATAATTATTGGGTGTTATTGGTATTATGATTATAATAATTAAATTTATTTCTTCATTATGAAACCAGCTTTGGTTTTGAGCATTTAGAGTAATTGGGCATTGCTGACAATAGAGCCGTATTAGTACGGCTCTGTTTCTAAGCTGTAGATATTCAATACTAGAACAAGTTACTCATCATTGACAACGATAGGGCGCAGACTGCAGCGGAAACTGGGATGAGGCCTAAACGTATCAGCCCCTATCAGTCTGCATAGCCGTATAGGAGACGGGGGACTGGGGAGCTGTACACTCTAAATTACAGGGATTTAAAATCTAAATCGTAGCTTGGATTAAAACAAATATAAATACACTTAGATTATTTGTAAATCTATGGAGACTTAAAAAGTCGCGCGAAAGCAATTGTTAATCGAAGGCCAAGGTGTGATTTTCAATCCATCAAAGGATTGGAAAATAACGCCAGGTTATCGGAGATTTGACGAATGAGAACAGAGATATTTCACACGTGACCTACTGCGGTATTCTGAAGCTCAGTTTTCTTAGTTTTATACTCATGAATATTCATAACTAGGATTACGGTTTTGGTTAGAGTTAAGGATATGATTACAATGAGACCACTCTTTCCATCATCGATTTACGTAGCGTAGTGGTCACGCTGTGGAACTCCACGCTCGGTGTCGAATCCTCTCTTAGTCTTCTATTTTTTTCTTTTGCCATGATAATTTGTGAGTAGCGCTTTATTTAGTAAATGTATCATGCACAGTAAACTAAAAACTGAAAATTGTGGCCTGCATCACTGATTATGAATAATTCATTAGGATGCCATGAACTCGCCTGGGGCCTAATAAGATTAACATAAAACAAATCCAAAAGGGCTTCATTTTTAATCTATCTGGATTTATATTTTTTTAATCCAACAAAAGATTTATTTTAAATCATGATCGGCTGGTCCCTAACCACAGCCGAAGAAAGATTTAAAAGTAAATCTAATAGATTTAATTTTAAATCCTTGTAATTTAGAGTGTATGCAGCCCCTTAATTGCAGTTTTGAAAAACAGCCATATCGGGGCAAAAGAGCACCTTAAATTCGGGCAAAACCATGCCATATTCGGGCAAAACCCTGTCATATTCGGGCAAACCATGTCATATTCCGGCAAGCTCGACCTTGATACATTCGGGCAAGGTCATCTTTTTTGTGAGCATATTCGGGTCAAATCGTGTTCTTTTCGAACTTAGCCATAAAAAACATACCATTTTGGGCATCAAAAAGGCGATCAGCGAGGACCCTTTTTTAAATTTGTAATAGCCTGTCAGGTGAAAAATCGAGAAGGAAAATTATTCGGGCAAAATACCTCAGCCCCCCCCCCCCCCCCCCCCCCCCTTCCTGAGAAAAACGTTCCCATACGCCCATGCTTATATCAGCAATTCATTTTAGAGGGTCTCAACCAGTGGCATATTCAGGAATTTTCCAGGGGGGGGGGGGGGGCTCCAACCCCGGGGGGTCACTCTCATACACAAGTGCTACTTTATATCCGTGCCCATTAACCTCTGAAATGGACCCCAAATGGCGTCATGCGACTTTAAGTGCGAGCCGGTTTGGGCGGGGTCTATAGGGGAGGGGGGTATAGCCCCCGGAAGCTTTTAAAATAATGTTAACTATTCAAAGCCCAAAATAAAACAATTACTGGCTAATAAGCAAAGACAAGGAAAACAAAAACAATAAGCCTTGGGAAGCTCGGGTCCATGACCCCCCCCCCCCCCCCCCCCCCCCCCCGGTAAGTGCCGGACACAGCTGTGCCAGCATCATACTATTGCAAGCAACACCGGGGTCCTGTTTCATAAAAAATAAAAATCGATTGCTGTAAGTGCCCAATAGTGTGTCAATGGCTATAATGATCCATGCTGATTGGCTGCTTTATACATTCTTAGTTACCAAGGTTACAATATCTGGGCAATTATTGTAATCGGACATATTTTATTAAATAGGGCCAATTAGGACTATATAACTTAATTAAAGGGATAGTACAGTTGTTGGTCAAACATAATTTTAGTAAGGAAAGCTTTTGAGTTATCATTTAAAACTAACAGTTATAATTCACTGATGCTTGAACGGTATACTAGTAGTTAAATTTTATAAACGCTTATAATGTTGCAACATTTGATTTCGTTGTTAAAATTGTGTTTCTCGTTCAAAGTTTACACTTAGTTGTTCATTACCTCACAACAAAATTATTTATCGAATCGCCCTTTAAACCAAAACTGAACTTTAGGGCCTTACATCCGTTCCTAATAAAGTAGGCCCCGAATTATTCCGTCATTGTGCAACTATAATAGCACTAATTACTGTCGATCGCCTTTTCACCATGGATAAAGAAACAAAATATGAATCAATAATAGTTAAATGAGCCAGTAATGCACTGATAAGGAAAATGAATAAATGAAGAATTCGTTTATAATTATATTAGGTAAAATAAATGCAACGATTGCACTAACCTTTTAGCATGGTTGCAAGAGATTGCGTGACGCTTTTTGTAGGCGTTATTGAAATATGTAATTTTTTGTGTTTAAAGAAATACGCTTCGACTTATACCGCATTAGACTTTTGTCGAGATTCATGTTAACGAGCTTTTTCCGGCGGGCCACAAAAAGGGGTAATTATAATTATGATGGGTGTGTTGTGACGAGACTGCGAGATTTGGCACACTTAGGGCTGAAACAACAGCAAATATACCTAGCGCGTTCAGATGCCGAATCTTATCACTGGAGACCTGACTGTACTTAATTTGTTGACCAATATTCACCGAGCAAAGTCCCTGTCATTATTCCTATGGAGGAATCGGAGGCCTATAAGTACCTTATAGACGTTTGCTTTATTCGCCGATCATCAGCATAACAATAAACATGACAGAGCGAAGACGTTCTCTGCATGTCTATATGCACACTAAAAGCTTGAGCGCATAAATATAGTGCAAGGAGTGTCATGATGGACTCGTAATATCGATTCGAAGACAGTATACTATAATAATATTGTTATCCTTTTACGACGCGGAGGATGCAGTTATTTTGCTACATGACTGTAACTGTCCAAGAGATTCATATACTATTCGACAAAATGAGATAACATTTCTCGAGGACGACAACGTACACGTGTACGCCTATTCACACCTTGCATCCGCAGTCTGGTAAGTATAATTGTATTTAGGCCATACTAATTTCATTCATTGTAGCAATAGTATTCTTCATATTTATTGTAAACGCAAGGAGGTTCTATATAGAACCAGGTTGAAATAGAACCTCCTTGGCAGAGCGCGTATCAACGCGCTCTGCTCCTTGGTAAACGGAAACCTAGATAACGTTCCTAGCTAACATATATCGTTTCACCCATTGATTACTCAAATGAGCATTATAGCTAGATCATTATACTAGTAGTTCATTCTAGGGGTTCATTCATGATGTAAATATATTGATGTATGTACTAGCTCCCCTTCACCGTCTCTATACTACTTAGTATATCATATGACATTAGGAATTAACCTTAGTGTTATTGAATAGTCCTTGTAAAAGCTTTATATTTAGATCAAAAGTATTATATATTTGTTATTGGTCACCTATATAAAGACCAATTGTATTGTCTTTCTTTTTTATAATGACAATCTAAGCCATATGATACAAGAGTGTATTCACACATGCACATTAAAACCAAAAATACTGCTATAATCTTCAGAATTGAAGCTAGGAGACGGATGAATATGAACTAAAAGGGTATCATTATTATAATTGTTTAATCTGACCCATATACAGTATACCTATTGTGTTTTGTATTTATAATGTCCATCTTACTCGTGCACACTCATATATACTATACAGGGCAGTATAATTATCATGTTAGTATTATCACTATATTATACCCTTAATAGTAAAGTGATTCATTAACCTCATAAGACTTTTCCAAAGTATTATTCCAGTCTTCAATCATGATCATTATATACCAATATCATGCAGCATTGTACGATTTGTCTGAGTGATGTGTGATATAAAGCTTTATAAAAAGAACACAGGTCACCGAGTGAAGCCTTATACAAATTAATGTCAAGATTTTATCACATTCGTCCCTTGGTTTTGACCATAGTCGCAAACCATTCTCGAGATGTTTGTCATTCAATCATAAAAATCTCCATAATTAGCGAGACATCTATTTATTCATTCTAGTTTCCCTTATCATGAGCCAAACAACAATGTACAAGAGAAATGTGAAAGGGCCGAGCATTTTGGTTGCACGGTTCAGTTAATGGATCGCTTTAAAGGGATCTAGTAACTTTGTTGACATGTGCAAAAAGTTATGAGTGGTTGATACAATGTATATTGTTGTTATCTGATATGTCCACTGGGTGTTGTGTGAAAAATCCAAGTTAAATGGACGGTATATGGCCGAGTAAAGAGCAAAAATGCAAAGTGATATTCACTTACTCATTGCACTCACTTTGTACATGGTTTTCGCGGTCCGGTGGATAATTTAACATCTGAACACTTCAATCGTAAATATTTTTTAACTAAAGGGAAATTTGAAAAACCAAAAACTGTCACATGCTTTTATTGTTAATACGAATACTAACAAGGTGTGAGGGAACCGCTAGAATTCCAATTGGATTTTGAGGATTTGGACAATGTTACTAAATCCCTTTAAGCAGCAACATGCACACAGCAACATAGACAATTAATCCACAATTGCTGCTCTCTACCCAGGTGTATACATGGGTACCATGGTTACAGTCGGGTGTTAATTAGCCTTGGCACTATTATTAGTGGCAGCTCGGCTAGTATGCTCCCTGGGGAGTTGAGAAAGTACGCAATATAATTGTGTGGGTTTGAAATGTACCTGATGACCATGTGTAATAATAATAAAATAATTATATTAAAGGGATCTAGTAACTTTGTTGACATGTGCAAAAAGTGATGAAGGGTTGATGCAATGTATATTGTTGTTATCTCATATGTCCACAGGGTATTGTGTGAACATTTCAAGTCAAATGGACATTGCATGGCCAAGTAATGAGCGAAAATGCAAAGTGATATTCACTAACTCACTGCACTCACTTTGTACACGGTTTCAAAACTCCGGGGGAGTTTTTCTTATCTGAATACTTCGATCGTACATATCTTTGTAACGAAAGGAAAATTTGAAAAACGGAAACCGGTCCCATGATTTTATTGTAAATACGAATACAACAAGGTATGAGGGAACCGCTAGAATTACAATTTTATTTTGAGGATTTGGACAATGTTACTAAGTCCCTTTAAGCGCAGTAGAGTATATAATATTTATATCAGCTGCGCTATATAAATGTTCATATTATTATCATTATAGTAAAACCGTTATGAACATGATTAAATTGATCTGGTAACATTGTCCTAATCGGAAAATCATGGAATAATTTTTTTCGAATTTCCCTTTCGTTATATTTACGATTTACGTGTTCGGATTTGTAACTGTCCACTGGATAGTCATACATGTAGTTGTGTACAAAGTCAGTGCAATGAGTTCGGGAATATCACTTCGCATTTTCGCTCATATCGGCCATACACATGTATAACACGCATTTTACGTGAATTCTTCACACAATACTCACAGGACATATCACATCACAAAACTACACATTTTGCCAACCATTTATCACTTTCTAAACATGCCAAACAAGGGTAGTAGATCCCTTTAACTCACGAAAAAGAGCAAAGTTTCTTGAATTCAAAGTTCTTTCGTGAGTTTCATTTACGACGGGTTATTATGCATTGAAGTATTATAGACTGATATATCAATTTAAAATATTGTATCAAAGTAATTGTGTGCACAGTGGAACAAAAATATGTCTTCATGATACCGTAAAACATGATTATAAAAGTTTGACATCCTGTTTATATTATGGCTGTATTATGTGTTGAAGAAGAAGAAGAAGAAGAAGAAGAAGAAGAAGAAGAAGAAGAAGAAGAAGAAGAAGAAGAAGAAGAAGAAGAAGAAGAAGAAGAAGAAGAAGAAGAAGAAGAAGAAGAAGAAGAAGAAGAAGAAGAAGAAGAAGAAGAAGAAGAAGAAGAAGAAGAAGAAGAAGAAGAAGAAGAAGAAGAAGAAGAAGAAGAAGAAGAAGAAGAAGAAGAAGAAGAAGAAGAAGAAGAAGAAGAAGACTTTCAAAGGATAACTTTATTTACAAATTATGAATCGAGTGGCGGATCTACGGGGGGGGGGGGGGGGGTTAGGGGGTTTAAACCCCCCCCCCCCCCCCCCCTCCTTAGGCTGCCAAGTGAAAATGTATCAGTGAAAAAAGTGGGGGGAAAATCACTTACGGCTTCGCGGCTCGTGGACGATGATCCGCATCGTCATTGGGTCAAACCCCCCTTAGCAAAAAGCTAGATCCGCCCCTGGAATCAAAGTCAAATGTTTACAATAAAGGCATAGTACATAATATAACAAATAATGTTTGCATACACCAATTATACAATAAATAACATTTTGTCAAGGTTAAAACAATATAGAACTGAATAATTGAACCTCAAAAGGAATGAGAAGGATAAGAAGAAGAAGAATGATTATGATGAAGATGGACTATTTCTATCACGATAATGACAAACTAAAGTGACATCGGCTTGACATGTTTCAACAGAACATTACTAATTTACAGTTACCTGGGAATGTTAAAGGCCAGTCCTCTAGATAGTCTGACAGGAAGTAGGTGACAGAAGATGCGTCAACCGTCAGGTGCATCCCCTCGCCTCTTGTATTGCCACTCTCGAGGCGCAGAATGAGGCCAACATATGTAAAGGGATCTAGTAACATTGTCCAAATCCTCTACACTTACTTGGAATCCTATAGCGATTCTCTCATACCTTGTTGTATTCGTATTAACAATAGAAGCATGGGACAGATTTCGTTTCCTTTTTCAAATTTTCCTTAGTTTCGTTAAAAAGATATCTACGATTGAAGTGTTCGGATTTTAAACTATCCACTGGATATTCATAACCGCGTACAAAGTCAGTGCAAAGAATAGTGAATAATCACTTTGCACTTTTGCTCATTACTCGGCCATAAAACATCAATTTAACGTGAAATGTTCACACATTACGCTGTGAACATATTATATCACAACAATACACATTTCATATCACATTCATCACCTTTTGCACATTTCAACGAAGTTACATGTACATCCCTTTAACCCATCATGCCCGTTTCATAAAACTGCAGTATTTACATTTTACAAAAATGTGTCTAAATTAAGAACAATCTTTATTTCAATTTACTTCAATTGCAGGAACCGGTGATGTCTTCAAGAAAACTTTGTTGACGCAGTTACCATGGTTACACTCTGCTCCACCTGTTGGGAAACCGAGACAGTGCTATTGGACAGCTCCGATGTTGAAATGATGGAGACATTCGTATACCGGCACATAAAACTGCCCAATCATTGAAGAGGTTGCAGTTTCTTTCGCCACCCTGGACCTGATTATCGGATATAACGATGGAAAGCAATCATGGAGGATTCCATCTTATTTTATTTTGACTTGAAAGTTATGAACTAAACCAGAGTAATTCGCACAATTTAAAATATGATATTATTCAAATTCTGGAGAATGAATGATTATTTTCTTCTCGAATAAAGTACTTGTATTCGAAATGTTTGGCATTATTTTGACCCAATTATAGGAGTGTAATTAAGGCACGTTGTTTGAAATATAGTTCTTGACCTAAATACAGCGCATAGAGACGACACATCCGTCATCATGGCAAATTTCAAGATGTACAAGAGTCTGCTTGTTGTCTTCGTACTGTTTGTGATAGGACAGCTGCTAGTATGTCTGTATGGATCACAACTGAACCTTGACAATGTTCCTTGGCCGAAGGACACAGGGGTGCAGAGTTTAAACGTTAAGGGAGTTAACGATGTTCAGATCGGCAAGGGAGGAGGAGAACGGAGAAGTTTGAAGGAGTCGGAGAGAAACATTGATGCACACGCACGTGATGAGAATAGCGCTTTCGCACACTTTGCGTCCGTTGACTTTGATCCCACCGCTACTAATCGACCAGCCACGAATGGAAGCCTTGTGAAACGAAGACACTTCGACGGTACTCGGATATCTTCCTTCGTTTCGGCAAGCTATCACAAACACTACGGCGTAAACTGCTCTGCTGTGGTCCGAGGGGATCGCAAAGCGGTCGCGGAGGCTAATCGCGTCATGGGCAAAACAGGAAAGGCAACCGAACTGCCTGTTCCATCGGACGAGGTTGTGCAAAACTGGACACGCACTTGCGAGACGTTCCGCAAGGATAGAGGTTATCCCGACAATCCTCACTCCAGTGAGGAAGCCGACTTTCCGATAGCCTTTATCATAGTGACGCACAAGGAGTCCGCGCAGGTCGAGCGATTGCTTCGAGCGATCTACCAGCCACAGAATGTCTACTGCATCCACCCCGACTCGAAGTCACCCCAGGCATACCAGCTCGCCATTAGAAACCTTGCTGCGTGCTTTGACAATGTTTTCATATCGTCCAGGATCGAGAGCGTCCAGTACGCCGGCTTCACCCGTCTGCAAGCCGACATCAACTGCATGGCGGACCTCCAACGACATCCCGTCAAGTGGCATTACGTCATGAACCTCTGCGGCCAGGACTTCCCGCTGAAAACCAACCTCGAGATGGTGAAACAGTTGAAGACATACAGGGGTAAAAACGACATTAATGGGATACTCCCACCACCGTATATCCGAGGAAGGACTAGGTCGCACTATAAGGTAATCAATGGTAAGCTAACCGCAACGCTTGTGAAAAAGACACCACCTCCGCACAACCTTACGATCTACTTCGGGAACGCGTACTATGCAGCAAGTCGCGCTTTCGTCGATTACGTGATCAACGATCGCGTCGCTATCGACCTTCTGGAGTGGTCGAAGGACACGTACAGTCCGGACGAGCACTACTGGGTGACGCTGCAGCGCGCTCCAGGAGTGCCCGGGGGATATCCGCTACCAACCTGGGACGCTAATGTCCGCTTTATGAAGTGGGGAGACGTCCCGAAGCACCCTGCATGTCAGGGGAAATACGTCCGCGCCCTCTGTGTCTTTGGGGTCGGCTATCTAGACTACCTGGTCAAGATGCCACACCTATTCGCAAACAAATTCTATTACTCGTTTGATCCGGTGATCTTGCAGTGCATCGAGGAACTTCTCGATTTCAGGACTGCTTATCCCGAGACGGTGTCAGATTTTGTCCCTAACTTTCCCGCGACCGATCTTGAGTGGTTATATAACGGTGATGTTTATTACGGGACGTAATAATGACTAACTCTTTGAAGATTACATGGATACAGTTACTTTATTTCAACACCTGTCAGCATTTGTAGCTTTTTCATGTATATTTCTCTCTGAAATTGTGTTCTTGTACATATGCACCAGAAGCATTGGACAGAAGCATTAAGGGCGCGGTATTGTTATTTTATAATTGCTATATCGTTATGATAATATCCGAAGAAGTATCAATTTGTTGTAATGTACATCAACTGAAGATAAAAGAATTCACTTTTGAACTTAAATCTCTCTGATACCAACTTACATATTTTATCTACTTTTAGAGTAGTGGATATTAATTATAGATTCGTTACTTATATCATAATCGCGATTCCAAACATTCACTCTTAAAAGAATTTGGGAAAATTGGACAGTTTGTTGCCCAACACTGGGCAACATACTGTCCACACAACTATTGGTTAAAATCTGCCCAACTGATGTTCACTTGAAGGCTCAATTGGGTAATAATTGCCCAGAATTATGAATCTGTTTAACCAACCAACAATTACCCAACTAAATTTACCCAACATTTTAAGAGTGTAATTTGCATGATTAATATGCGCTGCAAATTGTTATTTTGCATTTGTTTTCAATTAAAAACATATTTTCCAGATATCCCTGTTTCTCGTCATTAATTTGATTAACAAAATAGGCTGTGCATGTGTTATGTTGTTATGTTGTAATTAAAGGGGGTCTGGCAATTAATTTGTACTTATTTTAGTGGACACGCTCTTTTGTATTTCTTTATTTTCCCCTTCTGTTTGTATTGCTTTAGAGTAATGTTATTGGCAGTTTGTGACCCCCTGTAGATAACCAATATGTTGCTGTTGTTATTATTGTTGTTGTTGTTACTGTTATTGTTGTTGTTGTTGTTGTTTTGTCATTTTGGCGTTCATTCAACATGTTCAAAATGAATAACTACGCCATGATACTTAACTATTTATAATGTTAATCATTTTAATGGAGTTCCTACTATAGATGCTGCCTGTCCATCACTCAAATTCCAGCTAACCCTGCATCATCTGGTCAGTCCGGCACAGTACTTTGTGCAGACTTCTCAGCTCGTTGACATACCAGGGTATGTGTGCAAGCCGAGCCTAGACCCCTCAGATGCTCGAATATGAGGTGTCAGGTGTAATCTATGTTGGGTTCCAGATAATGCAATATTGCAGGCAAAATCAAAACAATTTATAGTCTCCAATTTTAAAACATTCAAATAAAGCACTATAATTCAGTGGGCTCTTTTACTTAGAATACAAGTACATCAAATTGTTAGTATATAATATTTTACGTAATAAACTTTCACTAAACAATATAATAGAAATGACAAACAAGTATTAACAATGATTACAAACAAATCCTTTATCTCATTGTACATCAACAAAATTTCCAAGTTCTATGAAAAAAATTAATCGATGTAATCAAATGGTTTTCGAACATCTTACTGTATCAATTTTGTTTTTTCATTAATTCTTAATTCTACCAATAACATTTTCATTTCATCAATGTGTTATTAATGAGTTCATACTAATCGTCACGGGCGTATTACCCTAGTCAGCAAAACCCACCTCGTTATGAATGTCCTTTAATATCCACTGAATCGAAGTGGTAAGTGAAACAACAAACGGAAGTGAAGGACTGATTTTTCGGTCTAGTATAGGTTTTCCCACTCAATTTGACACTTTTTTCAATCGAATTCACGCATTACCGCGTAATCGTTGGTATCGGTTTTCCAAATCCCGAATAAGTGCAAGCGAATTCATGCATAAAGCATAAGCTTTCGTGAATAGACACAGAAGTTCATGTATGGGCATTCGAATTCGCGAATGTGCAGCCAACTGTCAACTGTCCTTTCGCGAATTCGAATGACCATTGATGAAAAGATATGCTCTTTGTGCAAATTCACTTGCTCCTACGTGATTTTGAACGACTATTTACGAATTCGAATGCTGCTTTGACACGGCGATCGCAAATCGCGCGAATTCGTTTGCTCCTATTATCAGTTGGATTGACACAATCGCGAAATTGAGCGGGAAAACCTATATTACCCAAGCATGATCTATTCATAAAGGGGTCGTAAGTCACACCGCCCACACGTATATAAAAATACAATGGAATTTATATCCTTGAATTTATAGTTGTATTCAACGGCGTAGCAACAGCTAAGAGGCATGCTTGCCCTCCCCCCAAACAAATTTGGAAAAAAATGTAAAACATGAAAAGCGTGCCCCCCCCCCCCCCCCCCCCCCACAAACGTGGGTAGACAGTTCTCCTACGTGGGTAGGAGTTCTCCTACGTGGGTAGACAGTTCTCCTACGTGGGTAGACAGTTCTCCTACGTGGGTAGACAGTTCTCCTACGTGGGTAGACAGTTCTCCTACGTGGGTAGACAGTTCTCCTACGTGGGTAGACAGTTCTCCTTCATTTCAATACAATGCTATTGAGTTACTATAACAACATTACAAGTATAAACTAGTTACATAAAATGAGAGGTATATGAATGAGACAAGTCCTATGGGAAAGGTACATAATACGACAAGACTGCGCAGTTTCACCGACTCCAGACGTATATAGCAGGGGCCGCGGAAAGGTTTTGAGGCGGGAGGGGGGGGGGGGGGGGGGGGCTGACCACATTTGAATTGTTATTATAGTTATTATTTTATGTAATTTGTTATTGTTTTAAGCCGAAAAAGTGGGGGCTGTAGCCCCCCCGCCCCCCCCCCCCCCCCGGTTCCGCGGCCCCTGTATATACCATGTAGACAGTTCCCCTTCTCGGAATATTATTGTCAATAAAATGCTATTGAGTTACTATCAACATTTAGCAATAAACATGAAAAACTGGTTTCGTAACATAATAGGAGGTAGCTATGAAAGAGACAAGTCCTTTATGTCAAAGGACTGGTACAGACGACAACAACAACGTATGCAGCACAATCTTCGTCGTACCATTTGCCATCAGCCCGAGACCCGACCACTCATTTTTTAGACAAGTTTCACTGGAACCAGGCCTTACGGCCGTGTGTAGACGGTTTCCCCTTCTCGGAATATTGTCAATGAAATTCTATTGAGTTACTAACAACATTTAGCTATATATAATGGGAGGTATAGCTGTGAAAGAGAGTCTATGTCAGAGGACAGGTACAGACGACAACAACGTCTGCAGCACAATCTTCGTCGTACCATTTGCCATCAGCCTGAGACCCGACCACTCATTTTTAAGACAAGTTTCACTGGAACCAGGCCTTGCGGCCGTGTGTAGACGGTTTCCCCTTCTCGGAATATTGTCAATAAAATTATATTGAGTTACTAAGGGGTTACTAACAACATTTAGCTATATATAATGGGAGGTATAGCTGTGAAAGAGAGTCTATGTCAAAGGACAGGTACAGACGACAACAACGTCTGCAGCACAATCTTCGTCGTACCATTTGCCATCAGCCTGAGTAATGGGAGGTATAGCTGTGAAAGAGAGTCTATGTCAAAGGACACGTACAGACGGCAACAGCGTCTGCAGCACAATCTTCGTCGTACCACTTCCCGTCAGTCAGAGACAGGACCGCGCAGTTCTCCGCAAAGTTCACCGGAGCCAGTCCTAGTACTCCTGCCCAGTCTGAAACGGAATAGGCGGGAAAGAGTGAAACCTAATTTGAACTTCGTAACTTTCATACCATCACTCTTAATCATCTACCATGCAATCGGTAAATCATTTATTGATATTTTCTCGGTATAATATAATGGTCTATGTTATACCCATGCAGTTAAATTTTTTATTTTTTTTATTCATGAACAATTAATTATTCCTCAATGTTCTCAGATGACGTCAAAATTGAAACGAGGGTGTATATATATATACGAAGCGAGTGATGCCTTGTACTTGTAAACGAATGAAAAAGTATCAATCAGCTCAAACCGTGACTTTTGATAGGGGCAGAAAGGATATTGATGGCAAATTGGCCTCGGCTCCTTTGACAAAAAGCCCGTATATATACGGCAATATTATATTATTTGAAACGTTAAGAGTGGATATTATAATAGACTAGATTGTGTATTGTATTTAACATTATTTGCATTCTAGAAGACTTCAAATGATATAAATCCATTGTCTCTCTACTTCAAGTCAGGCTTTGACAAAAAATAAATCCGTGGAATTGAAAATAAATCCTTTGGAATTTGAGAGAGTACTTACTTCTGTAGGGTGAATACTCGGAGTCGCCTGCGGTACAGGTCCAAACTCCTTCCAGGTGATCGCCTCCATCGCCGTTGTCCTGACACCGAAGCCAAACCATCAATGATGACCCGATGGTATCCTGGAGCGCCGACACGACGAACGCATTCTCGTCATCGCTCTCGATGACGAGCAGGGAGACGTTTCGGGCGGGCATGACGACGATGTCGCCGCAGTACGATGAGGCTTCTGACCAGGACATCATGACGTTGCCAAGGTCAGCGCTTGATGGCGGGAAGCGGTAGCACTTGTTACCGTACACCTGGAAGTCAGATGGGCAGCTGGGACCTACAACAGGAAGATGAGATACAAGAGATGAGTTTGGCGGAAGCAGAGAGGCAAAACCCCGGAGTGGGGGGGGGCAGGGGTGTCGATCCTGGGGGGGCAGGGGGGGCGGTCGCCCCCCCAATGAAAATATTGGGGGGGCGAACATATCATTTCGCCCCCCCAATAATTCCGAAAATGAGGAAGAAAAAAATCGAGTGATATAATGCCAAAGAGGGGAAAGACACATTTATCAATAATTAATCTTCAAAATAGCCGTTTTTTAGTTTGAAAAGGACTGTAAATCTTTTTTTTTTTGCCGCGCGCTTCGCGCGCATACAGTTTCTCATATTGCAAGTTTCATTTGGGTTGCGGGAACTCACCTTTTGAAATGTGTTGAGCAGCGTAATTTCTCAAACGCACACCTCAAACGAAGTTTATTAAACCCTTATCTATAGATAGCACACCGTCACAGAAAATAAAATAATCTCGGTACATATGCGCTGAACGCAAATCAAATTGGAATATCATGTCCCCCCACATTTGAAAAAGGAGCAGATTGTCCCCCTCCCTTTGTCATTATGTATGTTTGGTTCCATACCTATATACTTCATATTACGTGAAATATCTGTCTCAGGTGTGCACCAAATCGCACAATTTCACGCCCCAAAATACAAAAGCTCCCTACTGTGGGAGGGGGACACCCCCTCCCATACCCTCCCCCGCTCGGTCGCTTCGCTTCCTCGCAATGTCTCCCCTACACTATTGAGAAATTGTTGACGCACTTGTTTAGTTTCATGGGAGCCCAATGCCCTAGACTATATCGATGGCTCTATAGTATACATGATCACGTGGATCCATCTCATGCAAGGCTCAGTCTTTTCCTCGCTATGCCCTTTAAAAATACGTTATGAGTAGGTTCACTATTTTATACAATTTTAACACCCATGCTAGGAGCAAATGACTGAAATCTAAAAGCTTCCGGGGGCTCCGCCCCCTGGACCCCCATTATTGTCCCCAAATGTGGGTGCCCCCCAAAGTCAGGTCTTCGAGCCATCAAGACACTTTCAATGAGCGCATAATACAACTTCCGGGCATGCCAATGTGGGGCTTTTAGCTCTCTCAGTGGTCACTCTGGAAATTTTTTCAAATTTCGCCCCCCCAATCTCAAAAACGGATCGACACCCCTGGGGGGGGGGGGGGGGTGGTCTATTTTACTATAATAATAATAAAAATAATAAGACTCGTGACTGTCTTGTGAATGTAAACAACACACGTCACTAAAAGAAACCAAAAAAATCAATGGTTGGAGTGTTCAATATTACAAGATTAAAGCTTCTACCAACCTTAGTTAATCATCAGCTGGCAAGCTTTTGTCCCCTCCTGCATGGGGACTTTATCAAGTCACTTTATCACGTCACTATATATATATAATAATGTTATGTACAGTATTTACCATGGGTTGTACTCTCCTAGTACAACCCATGGTATTTACATTGTGCAAATAAATATATCAGTATGTGTACGTGCAAATTGAATATGTTTAACCAATGTAAAGCCCTGCCATATTAATTACCTTGTGACGACGTAGTCACTGCGGTCGTACTTTGATCAGTCGTTGCATTTCCCACCAGCATTCCTGAAGACCCCGTGGAATTAACAAACGTATTCTGTATGAAAACAAGTATATCTCATAAATTCCATGGGTATGCGCCGGGGTATGCGATGCTTTCCTGATCTTTGATCAAGTTTCAGCAGTGAAAACGGCAGTTATCTTATATAGACAAAATAGTTGCTTTTAACCCATGTTAACTAAAGTCAAAAAGTCATTTTTCAACGTGATGGCCATTACAGCATCTGGTTACGGTTCTTGTTTTTCTTTAAAAAAAGGAAACTATACAGGGTGGCCCAAAAAAACGGAACGGGGCACTTCCCAAAATATAGTACCAAAATGAGTACGTCCATCGGATAGGGTGTCTTTTCCAATGAAGAACGATATCAAGAATAGTTATTTTGGTCGTGTAGTTTTTGTTTTAGGGCGCTGTGAGTGACACCATGTCAGGTACCCATTTTTGTCAATTTTTACCTAGTAAGGACCTGATAAATCGCACTTACTGCCCGTCATTGCATTGACCAACGAGCAATACGCGCGCCACTGTTAGTGTGCATTCAGCTGTGTGCCGAGAGAATGAGCATGGTTGTTCAATGCTATGGCGGGCAGGAAGTGCGATTTATTAGTCACTGGCGTGGTAAAAATTGACAAAAATGGGAACCTGGCATGCATGGTGTCACCCATAGCGCCCTAAAACAAAAACTACACGACCAAAATTACTGTTCTTGGTATCGTTTTTCATTGGAAAAACACCCTATCCAATTTTGTTGCCATACTTTGGGAAGTGCCCCGTTCCGGTTTTGGGGGGCCACCCTGTATAGTGACAGATCTCAGGACGTCATGTATCAGCATTCCATTAAGAAATACATTTGTTTTAAATTAAATTATTGACCTCCAAAGTTTGACGAAGAACTGGGCGTAATCAATAGACATACGGAGACTTGTATCGCGATCGAATGTTACCAACATGAAAGTAATTTAACATGTAAGTTTAATGCCCGGTAGACATGGTACTTGGTACTGGTAGACGGAAATTAAAACTAGGTTTAATTCTTACCTCGATGGACGAGTTATGTGCACTTGGGGTAGGAGACATTGTCGTTTGTCCGTCTGTTGTAATGTTGCTTGTTGATTCCCGCTGAGATTCTTCAGTAGTTGAACCAGCAGTCGTTACTGCTTCATTTCCACCTTGTGATGTCACTGCAGAAGGCTCATCCGTCGTAGAATTACTCAGGGTTTGGTTCTCAGCATCTGCAGTTGATGGAGCTGTGGTCTGTCCGTCTGTTGTAATGTTACCTGGTGATACCTGCTGAGATTCTCCAGTAGTTGAACCAACAGTCGTTACTGTTTCATTTACATCTTGTGCTGTGATTGTAGAGGGTTCATATGTCGTATTATTACTCATGGTTTGGTTCTCAGTACCTGCAGGCATGACAGGTGTTGCTGTGGTTGTGGTCTGACCGTCTGTTGTAATGTTGCCTGGTAATATCTGCAGGGACTCTTCAGTAGTGGAACCAACAGTCGTTACTTCTGTTTCATTTCCATATTGCGGTGTCACTGTCGATGCGTCATCGGTCGGAGAAGAACTCTGGGTTTTATTGTCAGTACCTGCAGTCGTTACGTCTGTCTGGAGCGTGTCATTCATCAGAGTTTGGGTGATCTCCGAATCTTGAGCGGTGACGTTAAATAACGCGGTTGCATTACCTTCGGACGATGTTTCGGCGGAGATGGTTTCAACTGGAAGAACATACGTCGGGGTTCCCGTTTCCGCATCTTGCATGGCTTGCGTTGTCACTGTTGAGACGTCATCTGTCTCTGAACCATTCAGAGGTTGGCTAGTCATCTCCGCATCTGGAGCGGTAACGTTCAATGCTGTCGCATGACGATCGGCTGTTGCTGTGTTGTCGGATTGATCAGAAGCAGTATTTGTGGGACCTTCTGATGTTACTCCGTGCTCGATGGCGGGGCCGACGAAAACGAAGTCGATAAATGATGCTGATGTTGTTGATTTTGTTGCTGATACTGTTCCATCACTTGTCTCGGGATCGGCTGAACCTGTGGTCAGTGGGTCGCTTGGCGTATAATTCGCATGGCGATTGGCTGTTGTCTCATCGGACACGGTGTTGTCGGATTGATCAGTAGCAGTATAATTTGTGGGACCTGCTGATGTTACTTCATTGAGTGCATCGTCGACGGGCTCGACGACGGGGCCGACGAAAACGAAGTCGATAAATGATGCTGATGTTGTTGATTTTGTTGCTGATACTGTTCCATCACTTGTCTCGGGATCGGCTGAACCTGTGGTCAGTGGGTCGCTTGGCGTATAATTCGCATGGCGATTGGCTGTTGTCTCATCGGACACGGTGTTGTCGGATTGATCAGTAGCAGTATAATTTGTGGGACCTGCTGATGTTACTTCATTGAGTGCATCGTCGACGGGCTCGACGACGGGGCCGACGAAAACGATGTCGATAAATGATGATGTTGTTGTTGTTGTTGTTGTTGATGTTGTTCCATCAGCTGTCTCGGGATCGGCTGAACCTGTGGTCAATGGTTCGCTTGGCGTATTAATGTCGCATGGTTGTTTCGGAGATGTCGTTGGTGACTGAGTGACGCGTGCGACATCTGTAGAATATATTCAAGAACAAAAATATATATTTAAAATCAAAATCTTCGTATTCATATTTCCTCTCAAATGATAATTAACGCGTATCAAATAGAACGTTATTTGAACGTTTAATTTATAATATGGGTCATTATATCAAAATCACTTAATGAAGCTTAGGTGGATTAAACTAAGTGGATCGACAGCTTCTCAAAAGTGTGGAGGGCATTGTTGTACGGGAGCGAGGGTTCTCATCCTGTCGAATTTATCAAAGAAAATACGTTTACAAAAACACATTTGTGATTCAAATGTCCGTTATGAAAGCGTATTAAACAGGAATTTATTTCATCTCATGTGTGTTTATTGTCATTAATATAAATAAAGCTATAAAAAAAGTGGATCATTCGGTCCTACCTGGTAACGAGCATACAACGACTTCTCCAAACCGTTCCAACAACGCGGTATCCGGCGCGGTATGAGCTAGAAGTCCTCTGAACTCGGCAACAATGCTCTTCGGTTGCAGTTGGACCTCCGTGCCATCGGCCAGTCTGATGACGCCGCAATGGGTCTTCAATTCACTCTCACAAAATTCGCTGAGTTCCGTAGATGCAGACGAGACTTTTATAAGTGTTAATTAAAAAACAAAATGGTGATGATTAAAATATATTTATCTTATCTTATTTCTGTAGATGCAAACACAACTATAGTGTTAATTCAACAAATTATGACTTAAAGTACATTTCTATTTTCTTATCAATTTCGATAATAACAATCTGATATTTCATTATGGACTAATCAAATCCATACAAATAATCATATTGTATATGATTTGTTATCTATATGCCTTGGTCTATAATATGTATACATATAATTATGCACAAATACAATTCCTTCTTTTCTTAAGTCACTCGTATTTTTATCAGAAACTTAACATTTCGAAAAGTGTAAAATGGTGATACTATATAGCAAGGTCGGTGTTAGCTTGAAGATAAGGCACATTTGTATGACAATACCGTTAAGATGAATGAGAGTTGCTTAGAAACGTAAGATATAGTAATTGATTTGTGCGGGTTGGAATAGGTACATGGATCAAAAAAGTAATTGCGCAAGTACATACAGAAGTCATGCGCATAGAATTCTAGTTTCTATTTCTATTTTCCCTTTCGGTCTAACAATGCTTGGCAAAATAAACGTATAATAATGTTTATGGCCTATATAGGTGAAAATAAGTTTTGTTTTATTTAACGAAAACACACATGATGTAATAGAATATAGACTTACCTTTCATCAACATAAGGAGACACAGCGTTATCACTGATGTCCGTTGTCGGACACAATTCTGCTAAATGACAAACCAGAGAAAAACGTCTTAGATGTTTTGATTGACTAACAGTTTTTAATTCGAATGATATGCTCTGAATGCGTGACCATACGACAACAATTATACGTTTACTTTTAGATCGAGGTAAACTTTGATGATATCTGTTCGAATTTGAAATAATGCGTTTTATATAATTGGTAAAATTAAATAAATGATAATAATAATAATAATAATAATAATAATAATAATAATAATAATAATAATAATAATAATAATAATAATAATAATAATAATAATAATAATAATAATAATAATAATAATAATAATAACAATAATAATAATAATAATAATAATGAAAAACATAATACGTTATAATGTCGTACAAATTTAAACTCACCAAAGTGCCATCACTTCATAATTAGAATTTTGCAATATTTGTGTTGTTCGATATGATAAGTAATACACGTAATTGATAAATGAAAATATGTAGAGAGAAGCGTAATTGATAACAGTTTATGATAGATAGATAGATAGATATATCGGTATGTATTGAACAAAATTAACAAGACTGTAGTCCGAAGACTAAAATGCCTTGCGTACATGAACATATGAACATACATGAATAAATAAATTACAACACAATAAAAATATAATTTAACATCAAAATACAACAAAATGATACATATTTATGAATGCATTTGGCAAGAAAGGCACTAACATTAAAAATGTGATGTATTTCAAAATGAAATCCAATGAAATAACAAGTAATGTATAAAGTACACTTTGCAAAATAATGAAACTTACATTTGCCATGATGAGAAATGTGGGTCCACAGCAAACATTCACTTTAAATCCACTTCATCACCAGGAAAATAGATGGGTCGTTGATTTTGACAAAATACATCACAAACGCATCGTAGAATATAAGAATGATATATAGCGATCGACGTGTGGGTAGTGTTGGTACCACCAATAGTTCGTACTCTTCATAGTGGCGTAACTACAGGGGGCACAGGGGGCACAGGGGGCACGTGCCCCTCCCCCCCCCCCAAAAAAAAAAAAAAACAACAACAACAACAACAACAACAACAACAAACAACTACAACAACAACAACAACAACAACAATAATAATAAATTACAAAAACAATAAAATGACAATAAAACAAAATAAAAAAACACACGAGAGAATATGTGAACAAATAAAGAAATACATAAGGTGTGCCCCAATTATGCGCGTGCTCCGCCCCCCCCCCCCCCCCCCCTCTCTCCCCTCAATCTACCACACTATACTCTTCCATAATATGAGACGGCGAGCTTGGCGGGTATTCCGTATATTCATTCTTCCATAATAACTATGGCTTATATAGTTGTTTAATTATTACACAACTAAGCGTTGCTAATGGATTTTAATTGGGTTACTACAGGTCAATGTAGGCACAATTATACCTCTAAGTTAAAGTTATCTCTATATAGTAACTCTGTTGACGTGTGCAAAAGCTGGAAAATGGATGATAAGATGTGCGCTATTATGTGATCTGATATATTCGCTAAGCCTTTGCACTGACTTTGTTCACAGTAATAATTATCCAGTAGATAATTATGAATGTAAACACTCCAATCATGCAGATCTTTTTTTACTAAAGAGAAATTTGAGGGAAAAACGAAAGTTGTTTCATGCTGTTATTGGTAATACGAATATAATATCAGGTATGTGAGAACCGCAAGAGTTTTTGAAGATTTGTACAATGTTACTAGATCCCTTTAAGAATAATCGGAAGCTACTTTAATTGGTAACATCGATGAAATGCAGCATACCACTTAATGACTATTAGTCTACACGTCGTATTCCTAATTTAAATATAGGTATTTAATGTTCTTCGCGGACGACTATTATTCCCATAATGAAGATATTTAATTAGAATCTAATATCGCTTAATTAGCCTTTATTCAGAAGATAATCTTCCCGTTTTGTCATTACTAGGACGTTCACGATTTTTGTCCGATCGATCGATGATGATGCGGCGTAAGATATTCGATATAATTAATGGGAGTCGCCATCATTGTCATTGTCGTTTGTAATTAGTGGCGTAAATATTATAAGTGCATGAACCTTTTCAGGGCCTATGAAGGGAACGAAGCCACCAATCTGTGATTAGGGAGAGTGGAGAAGTCGTGTGCCCCATTTCACATTATGCAAATGCGTCCGAATACATTTTAACCATATTACCACATTATGAAATGTTAGGATATTGCATAATCATCGTCATCATCATCATTATGATCATTATGATCATCATTCATCATCATCATCATCATCATCATCATCATCATCATCATCACCACCACCACTCAATATCACCATAATCATCATTCAACATCACCGTAATCATGTTTACAATCATCATTATTCAACATCACCATAATCATCCTTACAATCATCATTCAACATCACCATAATCATTCTTACAATCATCATCATTCAACATCACCATAATCATTCTTACAATCATCATCATTCAACATCACCGTAATCATCCTTACAATCATCATTCAACATCACCGTAATCATTCTTACAATCATCATCGACATCATAATCAGCAGCACTACCACCATCGTTCAATATCATCATTACAATCACCATCATTATCATCATCTTATCATCATCATCATCATCATCATTCAACATCACCATCATCATCATTAAACATCACCATCACCATCATCATCATCATCATCATCATCATTCAACATCACCATAATCATTCTTACAATTATCATCATTCAACATCACCATAATCATCTTTACAATCATCATCATTCAACATCACCATAATCATCTTTACAATCATCACCATTCAACATCACCGTCATCATTCTTACAGGCATCATCGTTCAACATCACCATAATCATCCTTACAGTCACCATCATCATTATCAACAACATCCTCACTATCACCATGACCTTCTCATATCATTGAACACAACATATAACCAGCTCTGTAAGAATTCATCCCATCTTTATTATTAGTATACTAACATAACATTGCTAGATATAAAATTACAACTAAATGTATGGAATGGAAAGCTCATTAACCAAGATTAATGGTCATAATCATTATCTAGACAAAAGTTTGCATCCTTACTCGTTACAAATGAAACAGGTGGATAAAGTGACATAGATTAAGAAAATAATGTCTAATTCAGAAGAAGACAAAACTACATTCAGAGATAACCTACCTACTAGAAAATAATCAATATTGTCTTTGCAATAACATATTTTAAACTAGATGGATCTTCGACTGCGCGCAGTCGAATATGATGCCTCCGCCATTGCGTGATTTATATCAAGCCCCAAAAATCAACATGCACTGAATTAATTCTTCAACTCAATTTTAATAGTTAAAATTACAAGATACAAATACAATGAAGGTAACAAGTTTGATGGTTATTTATCAACTGGTTTATGAGATATTGCAATTAATAAGGTATTTTGGCATAACGAGTCATGTGACCTTGACCTTTGACCTTATGACCCCAAAATCTGATGGCTACAATGGCTTCCTGTGATACATTCAGGTACCAAGTTTGATTGAAATATGACATTCAGTTCTTGAGATTTTGCAATTACAAGCTAATTTAGCATATATATTGTGCCCTGCGACCTTTGACCTTTGACCTCATGACCCAAAAATCTAACCAGTTATTAGTCACCTCAAGATACATACATGTACCAAGTATGGTGCAAATCCATCAATCACTTCTTAAGATAACGCGATCAAAGCTCTATTTTTGCATATATAATGAGCCATGTGACCTTTGACCTTTGACCTCATGACCCCAAAATCTAATCAGATCATTGACACCCCAGGATACATACATGAACCAAGTTTGGTGAGAATCCGTCAATCAGTTCTTGAGATAACGCGATCACGAGCTATTTTTGCATAATGAGCCCTGTAACCTTTGACCTTTGACCTCATGACCCCAAAATGTAATCAGTTCATTGGCCCCCCAAGATACATACTTGGACAAGGTTTGGTGAGAATCCGTCAATCGGTTCTTGAGATAACGCGATCACGAGCTATTTTTGCATATATAATGAGCCCTGTGACCTTTGACCTTTGACCTCATGACCCCAAAAGCTAATCAGTTCATCGGCCCCCTAAGATACATACTTGGACTAAGTTTGGTGAGAATCTGTCCATTGGTTCTTGAGATAATGCGATCACGAGCTATTTTTGCATATATAATGAGCCCTGTGACCTTTGACCTTTGACCTCATGACCCCAAAATCTAATCAGATCATTGGCACTCCAGGATACATACATGAACCAAGTTTGGCGAGAATCCGTCAATCGGTTCTTGAGATAACGCGATCACGAGAACGGGACGTACGTACGGACGTACGTACGTACGTACGGACGTACGGACGGACGGACAACCCGAAAACATAATGCCTCCGGCTACTTCGTTGCGGAGGCATAAAAATAATAATGACAAAATCATAAACTTTTTAAGTACTTTCGGTGGTTACATCACCCCATCTTCTGATAAAAGGATTATAATAATAATAATGATAATAACTAGGCTTTTATAAAGCACTTCACACTAAATGTCTCTATGGGCCTTTTGAAGAGATGATACGATATGAGAAATAGATTTGTTTTCAGTAACATGACTCTTTAGTACATTAATATACAACATTCAATTGGCAATTCAAGCTCTAAGCATAAATGGTTTAAAGATGTGGACCACATCTTTAATTGAACAATGCAGTTTATGTTGTAGCAAATGGTAAAATCTATAAAAAAATGCCAAATTGTACAAATTATTGACAAGAGCTGTTCTTAAATGGCATTTAAATACAAAGATAATATCATATGTTGTAAAGAATCAAGTAACTAGACCAAAAAAATACACTGGTCGATCATTAGGCATGAGTCAAAACATGAACTTTACTTGAGCATAAATAAACGACTCAACTTGTACAACAAGCTACATGTTAAAGGGATCTAGTAACATTGTCTAATCCTCAAAATCCAATTGGAATTCTAACGTTCCCCTCATACCTTGTTGTATTCGTACTAACAATAGAAGCATGGGACAGGTTTCGTTTTTTTTTCGAATTAAAAGATAAATTAAAAAGATATTTATGATTAATGTGTTCAGATGTAAAACTATCCACTTGATAGTCATAACCATGTACAAAGTGTACAAAGTGCAATGAGTTAGTGAATATCACTTTGCAATTTTGCTCATTACTCAGCCATATAACGTCCATTTAACTTGAAATTTTCACACAATACCCAGTGGACATGTCAGATAACAACAATACATTGTATCAACCATTCATCACTTTTTGTACATGTCTACAAAGTTACTAGATCCCTTTACTAAAATCATACAAATATTATCTTGTGTTATATTCATATCAATGGGAACAAACCATATAATCAATGGATAGGCTTATACACGAGAATAACTACAAGAAAGTCATGAGCATAAAACAATTTCAGTTGAACTCTTGAAACATTAGAACATTATATAACAGACTCCATATACATTATTCAAAAAACATATACAATTATTGTGTATAGCAATAGTACTGACTGCAAAGAAGAAATCAATGAAATGGCAAAAAATGCAAAACAAAAATCACTACAATATACATAATCTTTAAACTAAGAGTCAATTACATGGTAACCATATTATTCTCATAAGTAAATGTGAGTGAGTAATACACAAACACAATATAGTAATTATGATTCTAACTATTTCTTTGCTTTAAATGATGATCACCACATAAAAGAACATTGCTGAAGCAATATCACTCTCCACTCTTGTCCACTTTGAAGCTCAAAGTGTTCCATTAACTTCATAAGAGTTTTCCAAAGTTGCTATTTGAGACTTCAATCGTATACCAATATCATTGCAAGATTCTTCTGGATGATGTGTGATAGTTTCATAGAAAAATATCAATTTTGATGCTAACATACTGAAAAAAAAGTTTAAATTGATGTCAGATTGTATCACATACTGCCCCCACTGATTTTGACTACAATAACAAATTTCAATCTTATATATCTCCATAATTAAAGAGACATTTGAAAAATCAAAACTCTTTTCATTATACCATAAGCCAAACAACAAGTTTCAAGTGAAATTGAAAACTCCAAGTGATTTGGGTTAAATTTGACAAATTTAATGGACCACTTTAACTCATCCTAGATCTCTATAAGAATAGTAGATCATAGGACAGGTCCTCCATCATATTCCAGCCCTTGTAATTGTAACTTCTGACATTCTTTTTTATGTTACTATGTACGTATATAATATACTGATGTAGTTTATGTTCAATACAGTTGCCAAACTTGGAAGCATGAAAGTTAATACTAGTTATTAAGTAAATACCATTTTTCTTTCTGTATATCCATCTATATATTTACATGTATCTTGCCCCAAGCATTCCCAATTCAGGATTTATGTACAATTGCGACATCATGCCGCATGTAATCATTTCTGGGTCCACAAAATGAGTAATATAGAGTATATATTTATAGTAGCTGTGCTATATAAATGTTCATATTATTATTATTATTACAATATGCGATTGAAAAGTTCCCGTTAGCTTTTGACTGGTGTTACATAATTATATAAATTATGAAATAAATTTGTCAGGCTAAAGGCAGTTGATGTTATAATATAATATCATACATTGAATATTCAATCAAACCCGCAATAACAACCACCCATATAATTATTAGGGACTTGGGCCCATATTCATAAAACCATGCTGGCTTAGTTTCATACTAAGCCAAACATATACTGAGCCATACCAACAAAAACAGACTTAGCATGTCACTAAGCTAGTCGGATTTCAGACTAATATATATATATATATATATTTTTTTTTTTTTTTTTTTGTAACAGGGCTAACTATACAACAAGTGGTATTTTGTTTCCATTTAAGCAGTTGCAAACTAGGGTTGAATTAGTACAGTGTAGGTTACAACAATTAAGCAAACTATCCCTAGTTTGGGGAACTCAAAATAATCTAAGATAGATCTAATAACCCATCAAGGACGGTGTCCAACATATTTGTGGGTTGGTGGTCCTACACTTCAGCAAGAAGATACAAGTTATATGAAGTATACAAGGAGAAAGAGCATAAATTTCTCTATTTTTAGAGCCCTATTGTGATACTCTACCTGCTTTAGTTATTTTTGTATGATTGTAATTATTGCGTAAATCGCTAAAAATTTAGGAAAATCTTTAAATTGGGAACACATTGTGATATCTTAAACACAGATTTCGGCATTCAAATTGGCAACTTTGCAGCAAAGTCACTTAATATTTGTCTTAAATTGTCATTACTAAATATTTTCCACCTATTATTATATCATTAAAAGGTAGAACAAAATTAGGAGTTGCCAATTTGTAGAGGAAAATAATAATAAATTTTGCCTTAAAATAGCTCTCGTCCTTGATGTGATAAGCTAGCAGGGTTTCAGGAGTATGGGCCCTGTAGTCTTGTCTTCCTGTAAGGCATGTAAATAAACCAGACTTTACAGATCACATGCTTATCAAAACCCAAGTTTTTAGTATCCCTTGGGTTGTCCTTGTAAACAGGTTTGACTGTACATTACTCACTATATGTTATGACCATCATAAGATCTGCATAACAATTTAAGCAGCATATTTGGAACATATTATATGTAGTTATTCTCCCTATCTGCACTATACAAATTGGCAACTCAGAACAGCTTCGATCATTATAGACACTTCAAATGCAAATAATTTGTGTATGTACAGTGGGTTGGAAGTAATCAATCATGATCTACTTCTACAGGCAATGAGCTGAGTGGCTGAATTAATGATTAACAGATGCTGCGTTGCCAATTTGTGGATGTACATGTACCAAGGCTCGACACTCGCACTGGCCCGCTGGCCCGGGGCCAGTGAAATTGCACTTGGGGCCAGCAAAATGTATAAAAAGTCATATTTTGGTGGCCCGATCGGGCAAGCAGATTTGCAACCCGACATTGACAAACTGAAAAAAATCTTATTTTCTTTTATGTCATGCTTCATCTGTAATCATAGGTTTGATATTAGGAAAGAGTGATATTTTGAAAAGTATAAAGCTTACTCATGAAATACAATTTTGGGGCCAGTAAATTTTCTTTCGGGCCACCAGAATAAGGGAAGAAACTATTTCACTGGCCCGACCGGGCCACTGACTAAAAAGGTGAGTGTGGAGCCCTGCATTGTCTACTCAGCTACAGGCACTAAGCTGATTGGGATAATGCGAGGTCTCGGCAACCGACTTAGCTTTCTCCATCACTAAGAGTAGATGGTCGTATAATTCCCTAGCAGCGCCACGCTCCCCCATTGCCTTGGGAACAAACAAAACAGATGCCACGTTGCCAATTTGTTTAATACAGCCGGAAGAAAGTAATCAATCATTGTCTACTTCTACAGGCATCGAGCCGAGTGGATTAATGTGAGGTCTCGGCGACCGACTTAGCTTTCTCCATCACCAGGAATAAATGGTCGCAGAACTCGATTCAACCAATTTTTCTATTCTTTTTGCCCAAAAATGATCAACGATATTTTCTGTTGCCAATTTGTGTATGTACAACGGATAAGTAGTATATAATCACCATTTACGTAGCTACGGGCACTGAGCTGATTGGCTTAATTTATTAATGTGAAATCTCGGCCACGGACTTAGCCTTCTCCATCACCAGCAGTATATGGTCGATGAATTCCCTGGCGGCGCCGCGTCCTCCCGTTGCCTTGGAGACAAACTTGGCGGTGGTCTGGATGTGGTGCTGGGCGTCGGATGGGGAGCCGCTGATCCCCACGACCTTCATACTCTCAAGGTCGGGGTCATCATGCCCTGAACAACAAAAGAAGACATTGAATCTTATGAATAATGATGCTAGCGATAAACATATTTTTCTCTTAAAAAGCACACAAGCCTGATTTACTTTGGGATTCTTTTTTTTTGCTTAGGAATAAACAGTATACAAAATTCCTTGTTAATAGAAAATAATTTCATATATGGAACTAAAAGTCAAACAAACATTTTAATCTTTAAATGGTCAGAAATAAAAACACATTACTTTGTTTTTAAATGGGGTTTCTTCCAGGTTAGAGAACATGTTTATCTTTTTTAGCTTTAACAAATCCTTCTCACTAGTAAATCTTATGAAAGAACTAGATGGACCTTCGACAGCGCAGTTCAATAGGGATGCCTCTGCCATTGCGCGATGTTAATATCAAGCCCAAAGTAACTTGCACTGAATGAATTCTTATGTCAACCATCTCATATATGATACTAGATGCCATTAGACACTCTGGGTCAGCCAAAAGATAAATGTAATAGTAGTAAATCCAGATTGCCCAATATCCATAATCATGCAATGCGAGCGTAGGATCATATTATAGGGTAATTGCTCTGAATCCATGTGATGAACGTATTATCACATGAAATATGTACTTGAGTACTAGTCAGGTTTGTTGATTTGCACAAACACAAAAAACATGCTGTACAGCCTTAAAGATGAAGTAGTATTGTTAGAATATCAAATGAAAGCGATATAGTTACATGTACATGACTCAGTTTAAATATTTGTCAAGATTGAAAATAAAAGCCAAATTCTCAATTGCTATTTTGTATTGAATTCGTAAACATTTTTGCACATCACAAATTATAAACCCTTCCCAATATTAAATGGTTGTTCTTACCCATAAACGCTACTTGACTCCACTCAAGGCCCAGCTCTGTTCTCCACTTTTCCAACAGACTCAACTTGTTCTTGGACTCCGTTGCCATGGAGACCCCCAAGCGAGTCGCAATCTTTTCATGAGCTGGACTCTCTCCCTCTGCAATCATTCAACGGAAAATAAAAACAAAGATTAATTTACAGTGTATTTCATACAGTCACACCTGGGGTTAATGCCACCTGTCTATAGCAGCCAACATGCTTGTAGTGGCCACCAAAAGTAATCCCCTACAGAGGTGATCACTAAACACAGGTTTGACTTTTATGTATATAAATCATAATGAAATTCTTCATATTCAACAAAATGTAAGTTTCACAACATATTTTTCATCCAAATCATTTACCTTATTTTTTTAATTTTTTTTATTAATATCAAAAAACGATTTCCATTGGCATTATAAGATGAAATATTAAAATACAATACATTACTGTAACATCATAATAGACATATACTATTTGCATAATATCACTTATGAAAACCAATTAAATAAAACATACCAAAATTGGCAACCATCTAATGTATACACCAAGCTGATTCAAATCATGGGAATCTTATATCCCTACAGTAAGTACAGTAACTGTTCATTTTTTTTTTGAATTGCCTAGCTGGGCCCCAAGGCAAACAATTTTGTTTAATCATATTGTCAATAATAATCAATAAATATTTACAATATATATTCAAAGTTCAGATTGATAACAAATAATACATTTGATCAATTGGCGATTGGAGCTTACAAATGGCAAAATGCTATTAATAAATGTTAGCCCCAATAATATTATATGAACTAATATTTATAAATTAATTAGTGAATTTCTAACATTGTATTACCTGATATAATCCTGACATCGACATCTTTCTCCTTCAGTAGCTTGATGCCGGTGAAATCGCTCAGATTGTACGACCGGAACTCCTCCCCTAGAGAAAAAAAGATATAAAAGTCAGCTATAGTCTAGAATAACTATCAAACAAGCTTGTGTGGCCGTTCAACAACTCATGCTAGTATGATGCTACAAGCTCTTGACATGACTTTATTCCAAAATCAAGTAATTAGCAGCATACAATATTTAAACCTTCAGGCAATAAAAGCCCCATCCCCCCCCCCCCCGCCCCCCCCCCCCCCCCCTCCCCCAAAAAAAAAAATAAATAAAATAAAATAAAAAATCATAAAAAAGCTTCAATGAATAGAGTTCAATGAAAAACAAATTTCTTGGTATCATTTAGTAATGTATGAGACATTGAAGGAAACATTTAAAGAAGACAAACGCTGGCGTTTTTGCACACTGTTATAATGCATAATTCCTGATCTACTTCTCGTCATAGATTTCCTCTTGAGTATCACTAATAATGGAAATAATCAATGTTTTTGTTTTAGGCTGGCATGATTTTCAACGATACTGCATGAAATGTCATCTGAGCATGCACTAGCAGAAGTGAGTTAGGTAACTACTGACATAGCAGCAGACTCAACAACAGTGGTTACCTAACCTGCTATTTTTAGCGCACGCTTAGATGATGTTTTATGCGGTACCGTTGAAAAACATGGCAGCCTCCAGTAGTCAGACAAAACAGATACATCTATTAGATGGATAAAAGATGGATTAGATGATTGGATCCCATTCTTACCTGAAGCTGTGAAGTTGATTTGGTTGTCGGTGAGCACTCCATCGACAGCAAACACAACCAGCTTGACTCCCTGTGGCTTGGTCTTCCCGAAGTAGCCAAACTTGATGACACGCTGCTCTGCGATCGGCCAGTCGATGTCAGTGTCGATGTCCACACTGTACTCGGGCATCATCTCGCAGTATCCAACCCTGTTGATGGACAAAAGACAAATGGACAAATACTATTTGTATGGGCTAGGTTGGGCGATAAAATAACTTTTCAGGTCATAATTAGAGTGATAACTTCAGAAAATATTGTTCATACCTTCATTAGACTTGGGAAATTGATATGGTATTGCCTAGTGCTCCTGTTTATTTTGAGCCCCAATTGTCAAGGGAATATATATATTCCCTATATGTGACCGGCTATAGCAAAACCTGGCACTTGTCGTTCAAAATCAAAATGTAGATTTTCACACCATTAAAAAGGCCTCATCACAAGCTTTCATTAGATGCTAAATGTTCCAACTAATTGGTCAATAATTAGCAAAGATATGATTGTATCATTTTTACAATCGTAGGTCTTTTACACACTTAAAATGCCCATTTCTTCAAAACATGTATTACCGACAAGTGCCGTGTTTTGCTACGGCCGGTCACATATGGCAAGATTTTAACTAGTCCAACAGGCTATTGTGAAGGAGTTTTAGGGGGCCCCATGAGGTTTTGGATAGCCAATATCCACCAGGTTCCCACAAAGCACAAGCCCTGCCCTTTTCAATGCTCGTTACCAGACGCCCGACGGATAAAACATTTTCTAACTAGAATTATACGGTGGTGAAAGTCGTCTCCATTGCTTCATGTACAAAACATTCTGCCGGATAGAACAACGTACATCGCCTGACAAGAAACGCATACGAATGGAGATTGCGAACGGATTGAAAATGTTGCTCTCCGTCAGGCGTCCGTTAACGTTATCCGGTGATATGTGACCGGGCCTTTAACAGTTGTGTAACAAAGTAACTTAATTATACCAGTGAAAATGTTAGTGAACTTACTTTCCACCCTGGAAGAACCCATCGAGCAATAGTTGCCTCGTAGCAAAGTAGAACGATCCATTCTCGTACAGCTCTCCTGACCAGTCTTGCCTACGAGGGCGCTTTGCAGGATTCAGATTTTCTGGTGTCGTGCTGATTGCTGGAAAGATAGACAAAGACATCAATGAAGTCACATAAGAACCTAACAGATTTATGGATATATAGTAAACTCCTGCCCTCCAAAAATGAAAATTTGTTTAGAAATTTGAAAACCAAACTTTCAATAGATTCAGGTTTTATCAAGTGTTATCAAACACTAGAAATACTAGAAATTGAACTACTATTAACCTGGTGTGTTTTTGAGAATATGGGCCCAGCACTAATTACCTTGTTCCTGTGGAGTCTCTTTCCATCGGAATAGATGTCTCCTGGTGACAGAGAAGACAGAGTCATATCCCAGGTTCTTCATCATGTGGCATGCTGTCTGGAGGTGGAACGGATGCAGACAGGGGGAGGTGCACTGGATCTGGGCCACTTGCTGTACCTCTGCGAATCAATTAGAGAGAGAGAGAGAGAGAAATGTTAAAGGTTGAGACAAATTAGAGATTTAAGAACTATACAAATTAGAGGCAGTTTTATAGTAGAACTCATGAAAATGTATTCACTATAGTACTGAAAATGATCAACTCTCTTCATCAGTTCTTCATCATGTGACATGCTGTATGGAGGTGGAACGGATGCAGACGGGGTTAGGTGCACTAGATCTGGGCCACCTCTGCAAATTAGAGAGGGGGAAAAGAGACACATTTATGGTTGAACTCATGAAAGTTTATATCCACAATTGAATAATGAGCCACTAACATTATATACTTTAACAGAAAAATATGTATAGGCCTGAAAGCTTTTTCATATTCACCCCTTTGTCTATTGAGGGTTCCTAGGAAAGATAGCCTATAATCTTCATCAGTAGTTTATCTGTTTAAACTTTTTAACTCTCAAAAGGTGAAAAATATTCAAAGAACTTTCAGAAATAGACAATATGTGACCCGCTAAAGCAAAACCCGGCACTTGTCCGTAATTCTTGTTTTGAAGAAATGGGCATTTTAAGTTCACACAAGCGAAAAAATTAATATTTTTATTTCGGGGGCTACTTTTCCAACTTTCGGGGGCTACAAATTTCTGGGCTCTTTTTCATAATTCAGGCGTTACTAATAAGCTATAATGCTGTAAGTGATCATTTTATAAGCATTTGATCACAATCCAAACAGAAAAATCCCACAAAAAAAATTTGGGGGGCACTTCGGGGGCGAATTCGCCCGCCGCCCCCGTGTATTTTTTTCGCTGGTATTGTAAAATTGACACAATCATATCTTCGCCAATTATTGACCAATTAGTTAAAACAAAGCATCAAATGAAAGCTTGTGATTATACCTTTCTAATGGTGTGAAAATCTACATTTTGATTTTTACCGACAAGTGCAGGGTTTTGCTATAGTTGGTCACATATGTTGCTAATAATAATAATAGATTACATTTATATGGTGCTTTATACAGAGTTCCCTAGCACAGTAACTGTACTGTTCAAACCCACACAATCATCTTGGTCAGCATCTCAAGTCCTCAACTCCCTAGGGAGCATGATACTAGCTACTGATAGTGTCTCTCATCTGGGTGTTCAGTTATAAACTTGTTGACAGCTTTGAAGGATACAGTTCAAGTTTTCAAACCCATACAATTATCTTGTGTACCACTTTTGACTTTAACTCCCTAGGCCTAGGGCTAGGATGCATACTAGCACACAAGGCATTCTCCTACGATTTAGCGTGCCCACGATCTGGACTAAAAGAGCCGATGCTCTTTTATTTTTAGTCATGCATGCCAAGTCGTGGGCACGCTTTGGTAGAGAATGCCGCACAGTGTATCATCTCACCTGGGTGTTCGGTTAGAAATTCCCTGACGGCCTCGATGGAGGAGGCCTGGTCCCGGGAGGAATGAGGACTCCTGCGATGCACCTTAGCACCCCACTCCTCCGAGACCCTCCCAATCTCATCGTGATCAGTCGACACCCATATGCTGTCAAACTCTGAGGAAAATTAGTCAAGAAACGAGGGCATATTTCACAAATTGTTAAACCATATTATGAAAAGTACAGCATTTTCTTGAAAAGAATTTGCCCTGTCCAAAAGGTACTGACTTGGTGTGGCGTTATTATTATAACTTATAAGATTTACTTTATTTTGAATGTCAATAAAAAAACACTGTCATAACATCGCTCATTGATCCTTGTATGGTTAAATTATAATCCCATTAATTAGGACTTAATTTAAATTCATACAAAGTTTTAATTTTAGTTCAATATTTGGCTAAACTTTTTTATTTATTTATTATTTATATGCCAAATGTGCTATTTTGCCATAACTTATAGGCCGTAAAACTATTTTTAAAATCATGGTGTACCAAACTGCAGTAGCCACTAGTCACTATAGTGCCTAAAATTACAATGAAACATTGACTAGTTCGAGCAAAAAGGGAAAATATTGCACCATGACTGCAAAACCTCCCGCATAGGCAAATGCTGCGGCACTTACCCCCCGAATCTCCGGCGGCCCTCAACGCCCACGAGATGAGTGGCTGCCCGGCTAATGTCTTGATATTCTTGAGTTTGATGCCTTTGCTTCCACCTCGCGCTAAAATCAGAACGGCAAAATGACCTTTCTTCTGAATGCTAGGGTCACTTACGGGAGCGTTCGCCATCATTCACACCTTGGTCCAAAATTTATGGAGAATTGGTACGCTTACGAAGTTAATTTACGTGACGACTCACAATTCCATGCAGTGACGTGACGTGGTTGCTAACTAAATCGATATTATGTACGGCCGGGACACTGGCTCCTACTTTAGCCGCATCGGCCCCGGTCGCGTTCAGCAGGAGCTAGGTAGTGCGGCCGTTAATTTTTTACGGGCGTTGTACATTATCTAGTCTAAACTCAGACACAAAGTCAAAGAAAGAAAGATATTTATTTAAATATTTTAGCATTACCTGTATAATCTTCCAATAAATGATTC